>VCAZ01000220.1:210000-355367 GCA_005784505.1 Bagarius yarrelli
TGTTTACATTGTTGTGTAGAAGTCTGTTCCCCCTCAGTTTAGTGTTTACAGAGCGCGTACCTGTTCTCATTCTACTTGAATTTCCACGGTTAGAGATAGTTAAGATTCATCACATTGTAATGTTTTATATACATTTCTATATTTATCATATATGTTTAGAGTTTGTTAAACATATGTTTATGTTTATAGTGATTTCACAACACAGAAAACCACTGCTCTTTAGATTTTTTAAATTATTGGCTTATTTATTTTCAACACAAACGGCAAATCACTCGAAACATTCTATTCATTTTATCTGGCAGTAAATAAATAAATATATATTAAACATTAAAATGTGATGAACTTTGTACGCGCTCTGTAAAGACTAAACTGAGGGGGAACATCTCTCTCATAAAAACACATGATTTCAGATGTCTGCGTAAGTGTTTATTGTAGCTTCCTGTTGCAATGGAAGGACTCTCGGTCACACTGTAATTTGTTGCATGCTCTTAGGTGAAACTGCAGTACAGGTGCAGGTGTAACAGTACTGGGGTAAATGTAGTGTCTGCATGTGTTTTATACATATGCTCTTATATGTGTGTAAGTCCAACCGTCTGAGTCTGAGCACCAGTGTTTCACATGTCTGCCCAAGAGCAATGCTGAAGTGTTTTAATGTATTTTGTCCCATACAGGCACATAGCACCCAGCTAAACTAGAGTCAGTATTAAAATCACTCACTCACTCGCTCACTCTACACACTCACACTACACACTCGCTCTACAGACTCACTGTGAACACTCGCTCTACACACAGTAAACCAGACCTTACACCTTTTCAAACTGCTGAAATTGCTCAGAGTAGTGCTCTCATCGCTATTCTATAGCACTAATGACCGTAATTGGCTAATGTCACTTCAATCGAAGCAGAGGCAGTCACGCTCCCTAGTAGTTCAGGCTAAGATTCGCTGTAGCCTGTAACTGAGCGTGCTGAAAATTCCAGGAAATAAACATGACTCTAGCTCAGCCCATTATTTTACAGTACACACACACAGGCACCACAACACACCGGCATGCTAATTATACAGATCAGCTGTAGGGTAAAGTGTCTGAGCATAGATATGCAGACAGACAGACAGATATTCACACTTAAGAAGAGTGAAACAGAGTGAGAGTCAGCGTACCATAAGGCAGGTCCCTGTCTGTGTGGAGGCCATCTTACAGGAGCGAGGCACTTTACCACTGACTAAAGCCTGAAGCTTCTGTAACTGCTGCAGCAAAGACCTGTGGGAAGAAAAACAGAATTTTACAAGAGTTAAACTGTATCTGTGAACATCTACCTGTCTTTTTTATCATTAATATTGAATATTAGAGTAAAAATTATTAGGTCAGTTTATCTTTTAATTCACCAATAATCGAGTTACACATACATTCAGATTTCAAGTGACAATTTACACGCTTTCATTCTTTGCTGTAGGCGCTACTGAGGCGCCCTCTGGTGTACAAATACAGTTAAAAGGTAAATTACACTTAAATGAGGTTCTGGGAAACACCATCTGTTGTTTTTATTTAAATATGGGGTAAGGTTTCTTTCTATTTTTATTATAGGGACATTTCCTTACAGTCTGTGCTTATTTAGACTCAGTTCTTATAGTTTAGGAAGAACACTGAGATGAAAAGAATTTGTGTCTTTTTCCATTTATAACCCATCTCTCTTTTATGGCTTAGGCCAATACAACTGACACTTTTTTTTTTGAGCTGCATTTGTACAGGAAACTCTCTAAATTAAACTTGAATCGGGCAACAGAGAAACATAATCATTTATCTTACTTATTAAATCATTTTTATGTAAAATATTAATTTGGTTATATTTGTCTTAATGGTGTCCAGCACAGCTTATCTTTCTACATCTTTGCATTTATTTGATTTCTTCTTCAACAACAGACATAACTATTAAATTCCACAATATTTCTAGAGTTTAAATGTGTATAGGCTGCAGATATATAAACATCTTAAATATAAATGTTTATTAAATATGTTTTTAATAACTCAGTTTCAGCATACATGTTTTAGTTCTGTGAATTTTAAGTAATTAAAATAAACAAAAATTTGGTTAATGAACACTGGTTCAGATAGTTCAGCCTTCACTTTACCAAACTATCTTTAGCAAATCTATGGACGAAAAGATGTGTGTGTGTGTGTGTGTGTGTGTGTGTGTGTGTGTGTGTGTAATCTGTAGCACGATCTATACCCTTTATTACAGAGACGCAATCTAACTGGCCATCATCCAATCAATTACTTTAATTATATAACTTCTTTTAATACACAGATCCGTTATTGTATTCACAGGTACATTTCTAAAGTTTAGACTGAAAAATATTACTGAATAAATGGAAACTCTATAAAAGGTCAGATCTGATAAAATTTATTTAAAAAACACTTTTTCTAACTCTGATAAACAGAAAGCAGCATTTCACAAATTGATAAGCTTTGAAGTGGATTAATGACAACAGCTCATTTGTTTAAGCGCTCGGCAGTGGCAGCTTGGTGTTACTGGGAATTGAACCTATGATCTTTTAATCACCAACACCTTAACCACTAAGCTATCACTTGCCCAGGACAGGACAATGATACTACTGCTGGTGCCTACATTTTTCTATGATCTTTATATTTCTCCCCACAGTCTCTGTCTGTCACTTATTACTGAGTCTCAGCCTCAGACACCACGCTTACAAACCATTAGTTCATGTATACGGCACACAAAACTGAAAACTCAAAATTGAAAAGTCATCGTCTGATTGGTTAAATTCTACAGGCTTTCTGAAAGACATGCGAGTCATTTTTTTAACAATCTGTCTGGAAATAATGTCGGCTTGAAAAAAGGCGTTATGTTTATAACTGTGTCAGAGGATTAGGTGAATGCTAAATGATTTGAAGTTCATGGTGTTAACTTATTAATTTACTTGCATTAATGAACAAGCTGTTGTTGCATGTCAGTGTGTTTTTGTAGAAATATTGACTTTTAGCAACTTTTAATGTCAAAAGGCAAAAATGGAAAAAGTGATAACTGACTCGTCAATTTCCATCACCACCCAGCCATCACAAAGGCTCTTAACCCTTAGCTGCTTAGTAAAATATGAAATGAGAGCTGGATAAATACTGTACATTTTTTTTTTTTTTAACTTATTTTAGGTGTGAAGACACTCTCTTGCTCTCCAGTTTGTTCACTTCCTCTCACTCCCTAATCCGTTCCATCACTCTCCACTTCTCTACTCTTTCCCTCTTACTCACTAAGCATCCAATCCAAACACCATCACTGATCTAAATCTGATTTGGATATTGGAAGCACCATGTGATCCAGGGACTCCAGATGAGTAGAAATAAGTGTGTGTGTGTAGTTATAAGATAAAGAAGAACAAAGATGGTAAGAACTATAAAATCAGTCTATAAATAATGAAAAAATCATTTTGACACAAAATGACACCAGACAGAGAAGCTTCTCAAGTACAGAGAAATAATAAATCTCAGCTCTTACATCAAGACAATTAATTGTCTGTGATCCAAGCCACCTACGCACATACACACACACAAACAGAGAGCATAGGCTCTAAACCCCCTAATGATGCTGTTGAAATTCAGTAGCTGTGTCAGAAAGATCTGAACTTATACAAACTAGCTATATAAAGCCAACACAGACTCTCACTATCATCCACACACAGTTTCACACACATGCGACACACAACCTTTAACACACACATGCGACACACAACCTTTAATGAGTACATCATGCTGTGTAAAACATCATGCTGTGTGTGTGGCAGTAGAAGTGCTGTCAGATCACTTACCACAATAAGGCACACACACACACACACACAAACACACACACTCTATTACAGCTCCTGACTTACCTGTTTGCACCTTCTAGTGTCTCCACCTTCTTCCACAGTTCACTGTTCTCGGATGTGTAGTTCTCCACCCTACACACACACACAGCAGAAATTTTGAAACCCTTATTAAACAAATGCACCTTACGCACATCCTACTGCATTATTTATACGTTAGAATATCTGCTTTATACATAACAGTTCACTAATTAAGCTGCTGAAATGACACTGAAACTGTGACTACGTTTGAAACAATGTGTAAGTCATTAACAATATACCGAAAAAAGAGTTTGTGCGCGTTTGTGTTCAGTGTCACGCCTGTCTCTCCAGTGTGATCTTTAAACTATAAGAGCTCAAAAAGCAGCACAGGTTAGAATGACTCACTTAAACACACACACAGACACAGACACACACACACATACACACACAAAAATACACTGACCAAGACATTTAAGGGCCAAGACATACAAGACATTTAATGTATGTATGTATGTGTATTAAAAATACACATACATACATACAGAGCAGAAGAAGTGAAAAGCACCCATGTGTGTGTGTGTGTGTGTGTGTGTTACCATCCTTTTGGGGACCTTCCAGTGACATTATTACTGTACTAATTAACTAACTGTGCCTATATTCAGACCTAACCACAGTATCTAAAGGAAACTATTTTTGGCTCTTTCCTTTTTTTATTTCGAAATAAAATCTGCACCAGATGTTCCCACATCACTGCTACACTCCGATATTCCTATCCTTTCACAGAGAGTCAGTATTATTTGAGTGTGTGTGTGTGGGGTGGGAGTGTGTGCATGCTTGTAATAGAAAGAAAGTGTGCCAAGATGGTAGAAGATGAAGTGGAAAACATAGATATAATGAGATGCAGAGTAATAAAAGAGAGAGAGAGAGAGAGAGAGAAAGAGAGAGAGAAAGAGAAAAGGAGAGAGCGAGAGATAGAGAGAGATAAACAGAGTGACAGAATCTTAGAGTTCAACTCATACTTTTTCTCCAGACACTCCACATACTCCTTCTTCTTGCGCCGGCTTTCCTGTGCTGAGATCTGAACAGAGCCAGAGAGATGAATGAGTAAGGACAGAAAGAATGACTCCTAATTAAATGACTGTGTTTTTCTGCTAGAAGCCTGAGCTGCTTCCAATCTTCCACTTCAGAACAGTTTTCAACATAAATATTAGACGTTCATTTAAAGCCTTGCCAGCAAACCTTGTTTTTAATTTTCCTGCGAACTCGTTTGAGAGCTTTTTCCTCTGTTTTGGTCAGCGGGAGTTTGTTAGGGACGGGGTAACCTTCGGCCATCAGCGTCCGCTTCTCCTCTTCTGTAAGCATCAGTGGACCTGACGTGCCTTGTAATTTCTGCGTGGCATAAAAATATGAAACATATACATATGAAACATTCATATACTCCAATCAGAACACAGCATGGAGCTTGGGGCTTTGTGCACAGGGACATTGTCATGCTGGAACAGAGTTGGAGTTTTATTGTTGAGATCTTTTTGCTTTCTGCCAACTTTGTGGTAAAGACACACATATGTGTTGCTGGTAACGTGTCCAGAAACTTTTGGCCATATGTAACTATAACTGTAACTATGAATCAGAACATCCTTGATTATGACTAAAAATAGTTTTTTCATAAGCAACACCACATTCTGTTAATAAGCATAAAATTACAGTAAAATATAATTCTACATATGTTTACACTTAAACTAATTCAGAACATGAAGTGAAAAGACGTCAGAGAATATTTAACCACTACTCAACATCTATTAAACACTGCTCGATAGCTCCATGTATTTAAACCTGCACTCAAGTCCACTATAAACAATTTGCATATTTATTTTCTATTAACATTCATCTAAAATTTAGCAGTGATATTTATGGTTACCTTTATTACCCAGAATTCCATTAGCACCCTCAAATAATGTCTGCCTAAAGACCGTATTGCAGCTGTGTTTAGACTTTTTAGTCACTCTAGTTTTTATCTTTCTAGTAAAAGTTTAATAAGTAAATAATTGTGCATGGTTAAATAGCTGCGGTTGAAAACCTTATGAAAAACTTTTTGTTCACTTTTTTTTCATTGGGTTTGACAATAATTATTTAAAATTGAACATCCCTGGAAAAAATTGTGATAAAATAAACAAGCTTGTTTTTGTTTTGAGCTGGCAGAAAGTCATGATTCATTATTACCTGTTTGAGATACAATAGCTAATGTGTCACAGAAATAGTGAAAATACAGCAGCACCAAACACATCAGAACCAGAAACTCTTATCCCATCATTGATATTTTTATATAAATATTTGTAATATAAACATTTGATTAGTATACAGTCTCTTTCTTACGTGTGGTGCAGTGAGCAGTGGAGAGGAAGAGATGGCTGTTGAGGAGCGAGCGGGATGCCGGGCCGGGCTAGATGGTGCTAGTGAATGAGGACTCTGCATGCGGGTGGGGCTAGAGGGTGCCAGCGAATGAGGACTCTGTATGCGGGTGGGGCTGGATGGAGGCAGCGAGTGAGGACTCTGCGATCCGTCGCTGTCACTGCCGTGGCTGCTAGGAGGAGTCGGTGGAAGCTGCAGGTGCTCCTCTAAACAAAAAAATTACATTTTGTAATACTTAAAAAAAATTCAATATAAAGCAGGAGCATGTTTGCTTCAGGGTCAATGACCGTGTGTGACATCTACAGGAGTGGAGGAGGAAGTCATTTGTCAGGCACTGAGGATTTTACTGAATATTAACTTGAACGTAAATCAGTTTAAAACTTAAGAATCTATACTAGAGGTTAGAAGATAGAACACTAGATTCACTTTCTTGAACAAAATTAGATAGTGTATTGATATTTTTACACAGCCATAATAGTTAATAATAATAATAATTATTATTATTATTATTATGATAATAATAATAAAGCGCGTATTAAATACACAAGCTTTAAAAATGGTAAGATTGTGAGTTGTTATTGTGTTCTCATGTACTCTGTGTACATTTTGTCATTTATATGTGCCCTCAGACCAGTTTTTAAAAAATTGACTACTTAAAATGGAGAGTGGTGTTTGTGAAAAATTGAAGAGCCACAGCTAAAATAAAAAGAACTACAGATAAACTAAAATGAAAAACTGCAACAATTATATGCTCTGTGTTTGTGTGTGTGTGTGTGTGTGTGTGTGTGTGTGTGTGCTGCAATCACCTGTGGGGACACTGAGGAACTGGTTGACCTCTCTGGGTTCTGCTTTGATAGTAGGTACCATGTTTAAGCTGTTCTGTTCTCGAGCCCCCTGAAACACCTAGACAGAAGAAAACAAAAATTTTCATGTGCATTTATCTTTATCTGAAGTGTGAACAGCGGAGGCTACAGCAAATTCTGACGCTTTTCTGCTTACCACATCAGAGTGGTGTACTGTGCATGTCGGCATTTCTGTATATATAGTTATATATAAACAGTATATATATATATATAAAAGAAGCTGTGTCCATCAATGAAATCCAGGACTGTTTTAGTGTTTATTTTCAATGTAAGTTTATTTCCCCAGTTCCCAGTAAGGTCTGCTATTCCCTTTTTAACACTTGTGAAGGAAACTAAATAATGGTGTTTATTGGCATCTGTTTATAAGGGTTTAGATAACTTAAGTCTATCTTGCAAGATAGACTGAATCTGTGCTAAAAGCCAAAGTGATACCTATTCTCTGTAAAAAATCTTTGAGTTAATCTAAAAGACAGACAATTAGACAGTAAAACTTTTTTTTTGCCTGAGATTTAAATACTGTGCAATAAAAGCTTTTTTATAGCATTAACAAACTGTATTATAATATACACTTTGCTTTGATTGACATGACCACTGTACCAACACTTCCTAGTGAACTTTTTCCAGAAAGTGGACTTCCTTCCACAGGTCTAAAATTATATAACACACACTCTGAAAGACTGTAATTACTGCAAGTTGTATTATAATGTCATATCATTTGGATTGTGTGCTTTATATTCAATTCCAAGTAGTGTCTTTTTTGTCTTGGTCTCTCTTTTTTTTTTTTTTCTTTTAAGTCCAAGAGAACGATGTGTCTATACACGGGCCGGCAGCCCGTGTTTAAAGTGAGGATTAAACAGCAGACTTAATGTGTCACAGCCGAAAGATTTTAGGAAATTTCAAACACATTTCCACTTGGAAACAGGGACAATTTGTGGCTTTTTCTGTGGACTAGAATCTGTTAAGGTGAAGATCAAACAAACTATGCATCTCTATTGCTCATTATGAAAATCAGGATTTAACTAATATGTAGTTGTAACGTCTAACCAGAGGTCTGTAAAGTTAATGTTATATTTGATGTAACAATTCTGTTTTTAATGCATAATGCTTGATTTATACACACAGCTGGATAAAGCAACATTTTCTGCATTTTCAAAAGCAAAAGGAAATTATTTTGTTTTATTTTTCTTCACTTAACTCTCAGCAGTTCAGTTTAGTCTCCCTAAAAAAAAGCTATTAGCTATATAAGCATTTAGCAATCACAATGTAGCAAAAACAGTTTTTTTATCAATATTAGTAAAGCTGCGTTGTGGATTTTTGGTTACAGCTTCATTTAGGCAGGATTGATTAATTGTCCCAGATAATTTGTCTGACAGTTTTGTATTGAGGTCCTATTTACTAAATGTACAACCTTTCAACCTACACTTTAATGCCAAAAGTTTGTGGACACCCTACCTGCACACCCACATAAGTGTGATCTGTTGCTAGAAAGCACACAGTTGTCAAGGTTGCCTCTGTATGTTTTACCATTACATTTTCTTCACTGGAACTATGAGACCCAAACAATGTTCCAGAATAACAATACCCCTGTGTATAAAACCCCTATGCTCTATGAAGACATCCTGTGTTCAGATCTATTATGTCCTGCACTGGGACTCTGAGTCCTGACTCTGACACAACCCTTTAAACTGAACACCTTTGGGATGAACTGGAACACTGACTGCACCACAGACCTCCTCACCTCGACATTAGTGTCTAATCTCACTAATAATATTACTTTCACTTTATAGTGGAAAACATTTTCAGAACTGTGGAGGTTATTATAAAAGGAAAAGTTTGACTAAATCTGGAACACGACATTCCATAGGATGACAATTATAAATGTGATACAATAAGTAAGTGTATATAATACACAAATATTAAGTGTATATAATACACGTGGGTTTTTTGTAGTGATACTGTAGTAGCCTAAAATAATGAAGCACACATTGATGCAGACACAAACACCGCCACAACCCAGCCAGGGCTAGTACAGTGCAGCAGCTGCAGCTCAGGCCTAGAGTTCACTGAGGTGAAGGTCTGACACATACGTGAGAGAGAGAGAGAGAGAGAGAGAGAGAGAGAGAGAGAGAGAGAGAGAGAGAGAGAGAGAGGGAGAGAGAGAACATGCTGCCAGGGCGGCGCTACAGTAGAAACTGCCAGCTGACTCCAAGAACACTTCAGAATGTGTGTTTTATTCTTTTCCAAATGCAGCAGCGGTCCCTCTGGTTCTCAATGTGTGTGAGGTTTATGAGAGCTGTTTTCACTTTTCCTCCAGTGCAGCTTTCTGCAAACGGTTACATGAGGTCATTTACATTATTCTTTACTTACACATAGTCTAAACCTCAGAGATCAGACAGACTGCAGCTATATCCTTTCTTACTGCACTAGCAGTGCCACTGAGAGCACTAAAACCAAACCACAAACAGCATTGAGTCTCTCTGGCTTTGCCCCAAAAAAATTATTAAAGAGTGTGAGCTTGTGAAACAGAGACAGAGCAAACTATTAATCAAAATAAATGTGTAATCAAAAATAAATTTGTTTTGTCTTTTTATGAGTCTGGTTGTATCAGTGTATTAAGTTTTTTACTGTTCGGTAACATACTCCCCAAACTACATTAACTATCAGAATGGTGAGATAAAACAGTACTGAACACTTATTCCTTAGCTACTCTAAATAAATTATTAATTGTAAAGTAAGATAGTTTACATCCCCTTTTTTTTGCAGAGCAAATTGCATATTTATGTTTGCACAGCCTCAAGATGAGACACACTAATAGCTAGAAACCACTAGTGTGTTTCTAAACAGATTTTGCAGTGATCATTTGACAAGGCAAGTTTAAACATTTACAGCATTTGGCAGACGCCCTTATCCAGAGCGACTTATATTTATCCCTTTATACAACTGAGCAATTAGGGGGTTAAGGGCCTTGCCCAGGGGCCCAGCAGTGGTGGCTTGGTGGAGCTGGGAATCAAACCCACAATCATTGGGTTGGCAGTCCAACACCTTAACCATGAGCCACCACTACCATGACACGAAATCTTCTCAACTCTTATTCTTCATTACTGTTTGTAACTTATATTTTAATATTAATGCAATTGTCCAACTGTGTAAAAAATTATCAACTGAAGGTCTGAAATAGATGTTGTGTTAATGAATGTTAGATTTTTAATTAACGTTAGGTGTTTTTTTTTTTCTTTTGAGATTTTAACCAGGCAATTCATTATAATCTATCACAACCAAACCGGAAGACACCTAGCACATGATCAGCTTGATGCATGCAAACAGCTAATGCAAACAATTAGTCACATAAGCCATCAGTGCACAAAATAACATCATAGTCCTGACACTCTTTAAAAACTCCAATATGAAGATTCCAGTCCAGTGTCCAGTAGCTCTTACCTTGTCGTGATTGTGGCGTCTCTGTGGTGGTGGATTGAGGGTGATCGGCTGGGTTGCACAGCTGGAAGTTGGCATAGAGGTCACTGGTTCGGAGGAAGGCTCTGAAAGAAGGTTGGGTTCCTGTTTTACCAGGATGGCAGTCAAGTCCTGACTAAATGCCCACATGCCATCTGTGCCAAAAGAAACATGCACACTGATAATTAGCATAAAGATGAGCATACTGGCTAAAAAAGATCTTCTGAAGAGTTATGGATGGAAAGGCATCATGTGATATTAATATCCAAATGTAATGCTCTGTTTTTTTTATATAGAATCATTGTTTCATCTGTCCAAAATTCAGTCAATCACAAACTTTTTATTTTCATTCATTCAGCATGAGTATTTTCTTTAGTAAGCTCCAAATATTTAATTATGACTACTTATGTCAGCATTCATTTGTAACAGACAGTTTAAAAGGTGTGAGACCGGTAAGCACGTCAGCAAGTTGTATATAATGATGCAGTTGTTTGCTCTGGTCTTTTATGATAAGGATGACGCATGCCTAGTGTGCTATGTGTGTTTATGACCCAAAGACTAACACAAAACATCTCTTCTTGTTAAATGAATCCCAGGTGAAAGGACTGTGATCCAACTGAACATTTTCCCCTCATAAGCAGAAAGAAGCAAGCAGGGGGTGTAAGGGAAGTGGTGTTTCCATCAAGCTTTTAGAGAAGAAAAAAAATAATTCTCCAATTCAGGGTCCTCGTTACCTCCACTGAGTTTTGTTTGTACCCCTCAATGAAGGGATCGATAAAACATTACGTGCCCTTGTAAAAGCAGGACAGCTGGTTTTGATGTAAGGTAACAGAGCAGCAGGAATCTGATTATAGCAGGAGAGAAAAGCTTTTCTTGGCTTTCCCCTGTTTGAAGAAAAAGTTTGAGGATTGAGGCTCTTGCTGAGAGAGTCATTTTACACAAAAGATTACTTCCTTTAAAGGTCTTTAATCTAACAAAATCCGTCGAAAGCAGGCAGGAAGTTGGCTTCTTGTTATCTGCTACTGTGTATCAGGGGTGGATCCTTATAATAAGTCAGTATCCAAAAGCAAATCCAACTGGATAAATCTGACAATGCCCTGTGAGTGGCCAATAATATCGCAGGGACTGTAATAGATTTTTAAATGTCTCTAAAATGTAAAAGTGCAAACGCAAAAAAACAATTGCACCATAGCGTGAAATAAACTTTTTTTTTAATTGTCATACCACAAGCCAAGTTAAGTGTGTTTTATAGGCAGGCCCCACAATAGCTTTATTAAAATAGCCTATAATTATTTTAATTTAGCATGCAAAACTCTTAAACCCCTCCCAGACATCCCACTGGGGGCTTTCCTTCCTACAACTAACAGTCATGTGCGACTCTGCAAGGAAATGACCACCTGGGGCAAGAGGGGATCCGGTAGGCTTTGAAGTTTAAGCTGTCCAGCAGCGAGAGGGTGAGATGCTCATTAGTTTCGTGAAAACATGCACAAGGAGAGCAATAAAACATCAAGCGTCCATTTTAACAGCTACCGTTATGTACACGTTTTAAAAGGAAAGGCAAGAAGTGATGGGCCAGACTGCCATGTTAAAGGAATAACATTTACACAACTTTCCATTTGGCCAAAACATCATTGATCAGTGAAGACATTTTAGTGTCTGTGGGGTTTTATAGTGAAAGAAGCTTCCATTATTTGTTACAACTACAATATTTCACTTTTTTTATAAATATAAAGTTATACAGGCTATTCCTATAATAATATGACCCACAGCATAAAAGAATATTGATTTTGACTCAGATCAGGATAGAGAGGTTACTAAAAAGAATGAATGTACCGGGCCTTGACCTCCTTAAGGCCCTGTAGCTTTACTGTAGGTCAAAATCCTGTTCTCTACACACACACAGTGCAAATTTAAAATGATGCAACACTTTAAGTCAACCAGAACATTTTTCCACAAGCCTCACCACTCCTTTCCCACTGGCACACTTTCAACTTTCTCTATTTCCAGCTGAAGCAAAAAAATGTGGAAAGCAGATACTGTCTTTTTTATTGAAGTCTGCATTCTTCTTTAGTCTTAACAGTCTTAGAAAGCGAGAGAGAGTGAGTGAGTGAGTGAGTGAGTATGTGTGCTTTGGCCATCTGCCTGGAATCCCCAGCTTTTCCTGGATCAGCTTTTTCAGGGAACCCTGTGCTGCACTGGAGCTTCAGGAGAAAGGAAAAAGAAATAGAAAGAAAGTGAGGAAGAAAGTGGTGGGACGATGGTTAGGCAATCTAGAACAATAAATCTTTCTACGTCTATTTTATGTCAGTAGGAATTGCGTCGAGTCATGCATTTGTCTAACCCATCCGTGTGCATGACTGACTGACTGGCTCTCAGGCGTTATAAGTGTGCAAATTTGTGTGTGTGTGTGTGTGTGTGTGTGTGTTTTGAAATTCTGTGTGTGCATGAGTGTCTGTGTCTGACTGTTTTGTGTGTTGGAGTCTTAGTCAATTCACTTCTTTTTGTAGTAATAGATAAGCATACTTTGAGTGTATGCTATAGGTTCTAAGCTAACAGCTAGATCTGCAGAGAAAACAAATGCAAGGATGACAGGTGTACGAGCCCTATAGTGACTAACTGTTTCCACATCTTTTTATATTAATAAACTTGAAATTACCCAACACTTTCTGATGCATTTTAAAATATTTTTAGATAGTAAAGTAGACTTTAAATTGCTATTTACTATGTTGAATGTACTCCAAATTCTCTCTAGTGTTACTGGCCAAAATGTAGTGCTACTGAAGATTGATAAATGATGACAAACTTAATAGCATTTACTGCTAAAGTTATAGGATTTAGTCATATGTTGATAATAAAAATATTATCATATTTTTTGTGATTAGTTAATCAAAGAAAGGCATTATTTTTAATAGTATACAGAATTTATTTTTTTACCCCAAGTGTTGGCTGTCCAGTGGACACGGTTTGACAGGTCAAATTCTTTAGTCCTATGTTAGCATGTTTCAGTGTAGGGGTGTGGGTATATGTATGTGTGTGGATCGAACCTGAATCATCATCTGATTTGATAGGCATGGATGGGCTCTGAGGAGCTGAGTCACCGCTCAGGGAGTAGCTGTGCTCCTGCTGGATGTCAGGGTTTTGTGGCTCAAGTTCCATGTCTAGAAGTGGCGTCCTCTCAGCTAGCAGGTGATCATCAAAAAAACTGTTAAACAGCTCATTGGAGAAATCCTCCATCTGCTCTGAGAAGTGCTGAAAGTGCAGGAGAGCTTGTTAATAATGAGCTTCAAATAGATAAAAATAAAAAAAAAATAAATAGATAGAAAAATAAAATGCAAATTTTATGGTGAGGTAGACAAATCAAGAAAAAAAAATCATGTAGTGGGATACACAGTACATCAGTCATTGCACTAATACTGTATAGTATTAATACAGATAGGAGCCTACAGGTCTCGATTACCAACCTCATGACCAAAAAGTGTCATTTTGTCCTCCATCATACTTTCCTTTGCTTTAGTTTGTGTATGATATGTGTATGAACATCAAGGCTAAGTACAATTGCAAGGCTTTTATGTAAAGGTGTGTTTGCTGAGCAGGAGTGTAACAAGGGTGTGTTTGTAAGGACCTGACAGTGTTTACATCCTGGTATGTAAGTGATGCACCTGTGGAGTACATCTGACTCTCATGAGTGATGTTAACACTTACACACCATAGTTATACATTTGCACCAGGATATGAAGCACACTCTCCAGCTGTGTGTTTCCCACAAAAAACCCTTGGCCATTTGGACACATACACACAAACACAGACTTCAATTTGACACATTAACAAACACAGACTTCAATTTGCTGTTCTATAACATTCAAGTAGTTTAATTATAAACTAAAGAACAATTTTAACACTGTTAAACCAACATCCTCTAAATCTTCTTAGTCTGGATTTAAAAGCAGCATTTCATTATACTAAAAATTTAATTAGTTTAATTAGTACTCTATTGCTCTCAAGATTGCATTTTGTTGCAAATCTAATACTTTTCCACTGAAAATGGCAAACTGTAAGCATGATATACTGATATACTGCAAAGGTTAGAAAAGAGGAAGAGGATTATAAAGTGGATGCAATTTCAGGACATCCAAAATAGTATTACTGTGTTGTTTTTTTCTAACAATACTGAAAAAAAAACACCTGCTGTATTAAACAATTATGCATCTAAAACTACTAAAAGTAAGTTACTATACTGTATACTGGATGCTTTGTACTTACCAGAGATTCCAATTATAGGTTTACTCTGAACATTTCTCTATGAAAAAGCTTATGGCATATGTTAAGTTTTCTTGCTATCAAAATTTTCCTGCCTTACTAGACCTCCTGTAAACATGAATCGGATTAGCATATACCATGTTTCATAATTTAAATGCATTTAGGTAATGGCATCTTATGAACAACATGGCTATGAGTAGTTTAATTACTATGGCAATCCTACCCTGAATGTTTGATGCTGGAGAGGAGGTTCCTGTGAGGCGGAGACAGCGACAGACCTCAGTGATCCAGAATCAACCAATGAAGTATGTGTGGACTTTTTTGCTGGAGTTTTAAGCATCAGAATCAGCATTTGGGTTTTGTTTTTTTCTGAGGCAACATTAATAAATGTTTTAATCTTGGTTACAGTAGAAACAGAAAATCGCATGCTATCGATTTAAAACTTCAGTATTCATGACAATGGAGGGAGGTGGTAGCGCAGTGGTTAAGGTCTTGGGGTTCGATTCCCAGCACCACCAAGTTACCACTGTTGGGCCCCTAAACAAGGCCCTTAACCATTAATTGCTCAGCTGTATAGAAGAGACAAATGCAAGTTGCTCTGTATTAGCTGTAAATGTAATGACAAGTTACACAACTTCAGTATCACAATTTTAAGCATACACTTGTATCTGTCCCATTTGGGAAGATTCTAATCACCCAACAATCACGGTTTTACTAGCATAAAAAAGAAAAACCTAAACCATAAACTTCCTAAAAAAACAAAACAAACCCTTTTTCCTTCTATTATATAAAATCTTAAGGACAAGCATTTTCCAGCTCCAGACTAGGCAAGATGATGCAATAGCACACCACTAGTGCACAATCGCTGAAATTCCACATCTGGAATTCAAACAGATGGAAAGAGCGATGAGTGAAAGCGAAGCAGGGTAGTGAATTCCAGAAAAGCACATTGACAAGTGGCGCTAGATGGTAGGCAAGATTGTGTGTAAACGCAGCTTGCTTAAATCAAGTCTGGAATCTGAGGAGTAAAATAAGGGCATGGCTTTTCTTTTCCTCCACTCTTTTTTTGTCCACTCGCCCCACCTGATCCATTACAATTCCAAAACAGCTTAAAAAAAAGCTTTTTAATTTTTGTGATTCTGGCCAGACACCTAACTGCATTTTATATGTTCAATACATACAGGGTTCTTGAGAGTGAGTGTAAGCAAAAGAGAAGTTTAAATTCTGCTAAATTACATGGTAGGTGAGAACGACTGTCTGTCTGAGAATGTTGATCGTATGGAGACTGTGGGATTTACCGGTAAGATTAGATCAAAAGACAGAGACAGAAAAAAAGATGGGTGCCAAGAATTGCAGCATTATCTGTATTAAATGATTTAGGGAAATAAGTATCCGTTGCAGCAGTGTGATCCGCTTCACGTGTGGCACTGTAGTGGGTGTGTTAGTAACTGTAGTTGTGCTCCACTAGGAAAATGTTTAGTATGTTCAGATGGCTTCTACAAACAAACTCCAAACACTGCTTTTCTAATAGAAGCAAAATGTAGAACAATTTATTGACCTGGAAAAATAAACTGGTTTACATATAAATGCCCAACATGTTAAAGCAGTCATGAACTGAACTGAACTCGTTTGTATCTAATACACTGTAAATGATTCAATTTTGGCTTTTTTCACTACGTTAGCTAACAGTAATGTCTGTACTTTAATCGTAAACTGTAATATGTTAAATAAAGAGACCCTGTCTGCAAGAGACTGTGAATCGTCTCCTTATCAGAAAATCCATTGTTTTTGTCCGAGCATAAAGTAAAATGGAAAAACGTCATTAAGTTGATTTTATAATAACACTCCAAATTAAGTGTGTAGAAATAGAAAGAAAATGTAATAGTTTCAGGTGTGTTAGTGTTAGGGTCCTCAGAGGGGAAACCAAAAACACACAATGGCTATGTGACTGTTCTGGAATGTATTATTATAATTATTATTCCTTAATAATAAACAATGGTAGAGTGGTAGCAGGGTGGCTTAGTGGTTAGCACTGTTGCCTCACAGCAAGGATTCCCGGGCAGGGCTTTTCTGTGTGGAGTTAGCATGTTCTCCCTGTGCTTGTGTGGGTTTACTCCTGGTACTCTACACTCCACACAGTCCAAAAACATGTATGTTAGTTTCATTAGTGATTCTAAAATGCCTGTGAGTGTGTGTGTGTGTGTGTGTGTGTGTGTGTGTGTGTGTGGGATAGGCTCCAGCAGATTCCTGTGACCCCGAATTAGGAAATAAGTGGGTATAGAGGATGAATAAATTAAAAACGGTAGGTAGTCTTTGTTGCAAAATCAGTCTATTACTCGGTAACTATATATAAAACAAGTATTTAAATGTTTTTGAAATGACATTAACAACACATATGCATTCCTATAACACTATAGTCTATAGTAGTTCATTTTTAAATTATTCATAATAATTATTCTGTCGATTGCATATTTTTGCACATTATTCTTTAAAGGGTTTATTATTTGTCTTGTTTATTAGTTATAGTCCAGTTAAAGTGTACTGTGATCATGAGTTATATGTTTGCTTTAAGTCTATTAAAATGTCTGGTTAAAAAAAAGATTTGAGAATAATTTCTTGAGCTATTATAAATAATTATAAATTGACCTTTTATTTACTTTTTACATTTTATAGCTGCTAATTGAATTTAAAATCTGTGGATATTTTATAGATATTTGACAATGAACAGTGTCCCTTTTTTCCTGCACTGCTTCCAAAATCGGATAGCTTTTAATCTACCAGCGAATGACTTTGCCCAGTCACGCCTCTGACATGCACAAAATGTTATTGGTGGGTTTCTCCTCGTGGCAGCGCCCCAGCCAATCGGAGCGCGGTATGCAAATCCTGCAGCCGCCCGTGCGTCTTTTTAGAGCAGGGGTGCAGGGTGCGCATGGAGGAAGGCGACGTAAAGGGGAAAAACAAAAAAGCAGATAACAGCGTGGAAACGTGAGCGGAGTAAGTGAGACAGTGTGTTGGGAGTCCAACAGTGAGTGTGGAAAAATCTACACTTTATTCTGCAGTCACGACTTGTTCTGCGTTAATGAATCACACAATAGTGGAAACTTATTTTACTGGACAGTAAGATCAAGCGAGGGATACAGAAATCTCCAGGAGCTGAAACTATGAAATGATCTGCTTATTTTATTGTATAAAAGGTTTAACGTGGACTTTTCTTCATTTCTCTAGAGATCATTTACATAAATAAAACATGCACATAAATCTTGCTATCACAACGTATTACTGTCTCTCTCAAGTTCACACTATTTTTTTCCAAACTCACACATCTGCTCTTTTAATGGCAGCTCATATTCTACAGGTCATATTACTGCTGGCAGAGCAGCAGTTCCAGCTGAAAAAGATCAGATGCCAGATCGCAGCAGCTGAGATAGATCAGACTCGCTGTCACAACCCAAGCTCACTGGGAGCAATATCTGATCATCACAGAGTCACGCTCATTAACTGCCCTTTATTAATGAGGCAGACCCAAAGATGCAGAGGCACAATAGGTGAGCACAAGTGCAGTATTTCATTTTACTCAGCCAGACCCACAAGTCCTGGCTCTCCCTTCTAAAATGGTGCTGTACCTCCCATTCTCGCTTGCTCTCTCACCCCTCCTTCATGTCCTGCTGCTGTTTTTTAATTCCAACTTTAGATTATTCTTAGTTCTGCCATCAGGCACAGAGGCTGGGGAACCACAACCACAGCAGACAGTCAGGGGAACAGGCAGACGTCATAAACTACTGTTTCCCTTCCCCCATGCAGCAATCACAGAGGCTTCATGGAAACCTTCATGGCTCTGTTTTATCTGCTATACATATTTGTAAAAATGCAACATTAACTTTATATAATGCATCAACATGTAAATTTGATGATGTGCATTGTGGGACTGGGTGATACACATTGTCTAAGGTAATGTTTGATATAGACAGCACACTAAAAGGCCAATATCGGAATGCCCAACAAATATTACAGATACAGTATACAACCATGTTATCAATTTTAAAAAAATAGCTGAAAACAGACTTTACTAAATATCTCTCTAAAAATAGTCAAGTAAGCTTTGACTGATCCAATATCAGAAACATTGTGCTTTATATGTATTATAGCATTTACATTATTAAAAAGTGGCATGTATTTATCTCATTAGAGTGGTAGCAGGGTGGCTTAGTGGTTAGCACTGTTGCCTCACAGCAAGGATTCCCGGGCAGGGCTTTTCTGTGTGGAGTTAGCATGTTCTCCCTGTGCTTGTGTGGGTTTACTCCTGGTACTCTACACTCCACACAGTCCAAAAACATGTATGTTAGTTTCATTAGTGATTCTAAAATGCCTGTGAGTGTGTGTGTGTGTGTGTGGGATAGGCTCCAGCAGATCCCTGTGACCCCGAATTAGGAAATAAGTGGGTATAGAGGATGAATAAATTAAAAACGGTAGGTAGTCTTTGTTGCAAAATCAGTCTATTACTCGGTAACTATATATAAAACAAGTATTTAAATGTTTTTGAAATGACATTAACAACACATATGCATTCCTATAACACTATAGTCTATAGTAGTTCATTTTCAAATTATTCCTAATAATTATTCTGTCGATTGCATATTTTTGCACATTATTCTTTAAAGGGTTTATTATTTGTCTTGTTTATTAGTTATAGTCCAGTTAAAGTGTACTGTGATCATGAGATATATGATGTTTGCTTTAAGTCTATTAAAATGTCTGGTTAAAAAAAAGATTTGAGAATAATTTCTTGAGCTATTATAAATAATTATAAATTGACCTTTTATTTACTTTTTACATTTTATAGCTGCTAAATATCTCTCTAAAAATAGTCAAGTAAGCTTTGACTGATCCAATATCAAACATTGTGCTTTATATGTATTATAGCATTTACATTATCAAAAAGTGGCATATATTTATCTCAAATTTTAAAAACCAAAAACTGGGCAGCTGTGCTTGGCAGCACTGGAATGAAACTCCATGTAATCAGAACTAAATGCCACATAATTTTCAAACTTAGTGTCTATAATAAATATTTTTTATAAATATTTCATATTAAAAGTGCAGTCCATATGCTTATAGTTTTATGCATGATAAACAGAGAGAATCCATATGTAAATGGCATAAAAAAAACTTGCAGTATTGGCACTTGTCTGCTATCTTTATTCACAGCAGGACATGTTCTTTTTAACACTAGTGTGGTTTTTTTCCCTTGATAAAGATGGAGTATTTTCTTAGGGTGAGACTTGTTAGAGAAAATTCATTGTAATAGTAAAAAAAATGACAAAATTAAACTACTCATTCCATAACCACACATGAACAATCGCTTGGGATGCCATTTAACTGAATCCAAATCTTCAACCCTCGTGTGTTGCACCATCCTACCAGTGTTCTCCAGTTTAATTTTTTCCCCTGAAGTGTTTGGACAAGAAAAAAGACCTGAACACCATTGATGGTATTTTTGTCTGTTTTGCAGTGTCATTTATTGCTTCTCTACTGAAAATTTTTTTTATTCTAAACACACACAAAAAATAAACATAACCCAAATAACAATTTTACAATTAAAACTTTCCTGACAGTGGCAGCATTTTGCTCTTAAAATGTATAGCAACTTTAGCTGGCGCCATGATCTAGACGGCACTTGGGTTTGATTCTGGCTCAGGTCCTTTTCAGGTACCAACCCCCCACCATAAGAGTATGCAACACTACATACTGTAACTGTGATAGTGAGGCACAGCCATTGTGATAATTCATTATAAGAACAAAAATAAGGTGGAAATTATAACAAAACTAAGCTAACGCCATCAACACATGATTTTTACAGCCCTGATAAAAAAAATCCTTAATGGCTTTACTAAAGATTTTAACCAATTCTGTGTTTAATTATTGTATCACAGTGTTTGAATAGCAGTGGACAAGAGTTTTAATTTAAAAACCTCTGATTTAAAAGGCTCCTACAGCAAAAGCCAGTTGTTAGGTCATTCAATAAACCACATGAACTTTAAAGAACTTTTTGGGTCTGTAAATTTAGCTGAAAATCTTTGTAATTAGTTCTTCATGGGATGTTGTTTCTATTTTCAGAGCAAATAATTGATAGTTAAGTATAACCAATGTATTCAGTCAAGCTGAAAATAAAGGTGGTGTTAGATGCTTACTACACATACCACAAAACCTTCAACGAAATGAAAGAGACCAGAATAGCTTTTCATTGTATATTCCAGCATTAGAAGTTCAATATGGAGCTTCATAGGAACAGTTTTGGGAAGACTTTCTGACATGTTTCATTAGAAGAAATTATACATACCGTAATCCTCGGATCAGGATTAAGCTTGAACAATTTCAAGAATTTGGAGTATTATAGTTGCAGTGGCATCTACACCACTAGCTAGTTTCTTGACCTCTAGCCCTCAGAGCCTCAGGAGTAATCTGGACATGACACTGATCTTTCCTTTCTCAAATGGAGTACTGTAAATGGTGACGAGGAATGAACAGAGGGAGGCACATTAAACGACAGGTAACTTGGACTGTATCTGCCCAAACTAGCTGGGAACATGAAAAACCATCTATTTGATCTCCAATCTGCCTGCACTGTGCTGAGTGCTCCTGCTAATCCCAGAAAACAAATCTGAAAATAGGAGACTGAATAAAATAAAAAGGTCAGACATATGCGGGTAAATAACAGTGGTGATAATTAGAAACCTGTGATCCTGTTAGTTAATAGCATTCAGCCTTAAGCAGATGGTTATTATTATACTTAGTTCTCTATTCAGACCCACGTGGTAAAGGCAAAAAGGTTATAAAGCCATACTGTAAATAAATACAGTAAATCAATCTGCAAGGCTGAAGGTAAACAATTAGCGTAGACTGAATTTCAGAGTAATGCTGATTTTCTCTCTCTCCTAATTTTCCTAATGACTCCTACTTTCTTTGTATATATTAGGAAATTATCTAAACATTCTAAGGCCTCTAGAGTGCAGGAATGCATATCTTCCCACCCTCTTTCACCTCTCTGTCTCCCCTTTAAAATGATCCACTTTTCCACCATCCCTACTTTTATTCTTCCTCTTATCTGTCACTTCTGAAATCCCAAAATCACCACAACTGGGTCCCAGATTTCAGTGACAAGGAAGAAAATGTTTTGATATGATCATCATTAATAAAAAACAATGAAGCTGATAATAAAACTGGATTGATAAAGCTGTTAAATAAAACTGGTAAAATTAGGAAGAGAAAGAAGGAGAGTTACTGAACTGCATTTGACCAGTTATTAGAATATTTCATACTGATGAATAACCCGAAATCAGTGCAAATAAAAACTTTAAGTGTAAACATTAAGATAGTATAAAAAGATTCCCATACTATCAAGCATGAGTATATTAATATAGAACATCACAGAGCTTTACGAACACACCTAAAAGCATGGGGATAGGTGAGTCCTGACCTGTAAATTCTATAATTGTTTTTTGTCTAAAGGAATCCAGCGCTTAGCAAACCACACTCACCTGGAATAAAGGTTTGCGTAACGTATTATGCAATGAAACATGCTGTCTCTTTGCGTCTTTACATTTCTATGATCTGACGTAGATGTTATCATGCATCAGAGAAGATAAAATACAACACCAAAATAATGCAGTATTTTTAAATGCTATTCAGAAATTATTTTTCATATAATAATGTGTAACATGATATGCCTAACATAATAAGTATTAAATGTTTCATTTCTTTAACAAAGAATAGCATATAAACAGTGGCTGTTTCCACATTCAGTCTTGCCATTAATTTAATTATAGTCACTCGAAATAAAGGGTAGAAAAAAAATATTCAATCTGGTGTCACCCAAATGACGATAGTTTCCCTTTAAGTCAGGTTCCTCTTAAGGTTTTTTCTGCTTAATGTGTTTTTCTTAACAACATTACCTTTGGCTTGCTCATTCGGGATAAACATAACGTAAACATTTAACCTTTGTTATTTTTGTCATTTTTATTAATATTTATTTCTGCAAAACTGCTTTGAGAGAATGTGCTTTGTTAAAAGCGCAATACAAATTAATTTATATTGGTGATCTATAATTAAAAATGTGGAGTTTAGAGGAAGTAGAGCTCCAGATTTATGGAAGGGGTCTTCAGTGTCAGTGCTTTGTAATTAGGTAAAGATAACAGGAACCTGTTTTAAGAACTCAAAATTCTTTAAATGTGGTAGCAGAGAAAAAAAATCCAGTGTGTGCTTCTAAAATAGAATCAGTAATAGAAAGAAACACTTTTCTTTACAAAGGACTGCATAACATCACACAGAGTTAAATCAAGTCACACCGCTGTTGATTGTTTTCGTACAGCAGCATGTATGATGGATTGGATACTGTCAAATAATTTATATGAAAGCTAGTTTATTAGCAGTTAGCATAGCTAGGGCAAGGGGGGCATCTGTTTCTGGGTGTAGCATCTTGGGCGCCAAATTGATGTTACATAATTAAGATTTAATAAATCTAAATCAAAGATTTATAAATCAGAGATGGTTGCATATATATATATAGATATATATATCTATATATATATATAGATATATATATCTATATATATATATAAAAAATTTATCTCCTGCTGATTTTGTACATTTGTACCCGATGACAAAGAAAAGATCAGTCTATAATTTTATAATTTTTAAAGATAGGCTTATTCTAACCGTGAAAGGCAGAATAACAACAAAAACATCCAGAAAACATACATTTAATGAATAAAATAGGCCCCCTCCCGCAAAACAAGACTTAGTATTTGGTGGCAAAACCCCTTGTTGGCAATCACAGACGTCAGATGTTTCTTGTAGCTGACCACCAGGTTTGCACACATCTTAGAAGGGATTTTGTCCCACTCCTCTTTGCAGATAGTCATAAGGTGTCGAAGCTGATGTTTAACAAGTTTTGGTCCACCTGCCCTCAGATGATTGACAAGATCCCCAGTTTTTCAATTTGCGAATAATCGCAAACTGTTGTCACCTTCTAACCAGGCTTCATGGTGATGGTCTTGCAGTACATTCCAGCCTTGTGTAGGTCTACAATTTTGTCCCTGATATCCTTGGACAGCTATTTGGCTATTGGAATCTGATTGATTAATTGTTTCTGTGTACAGATGTCTTTTATACAGGTAACAAAATGAGAATAGGAGCACTCCCTTTAAGAGAGTGCGCATTACCTGTATAAAAAACACTTGGAAGCCAGAAAGCTTTCTGATTGATAGGGGATCAAATAGTTATTTTGCTTTTTACAAGGAAAATCAATTGATAACTTTTGAAATGTGTTTTTCTGGATGATTTTTTTGTTATTCATTAAAATTATAGACTGATCATTTCTTTGACAGTAGGCAAATGTACAAAATCAGAAGGGAAGCAAATATTTTTTTTCCTCATTGTAAATACACAGAAACAGGAAGTTGAATGTAATTTTAGTTATTATACAACTTTTTGTTTATCAACTTTTTCGTTTCTACAATATAATAACAGACTTAGCGGTTAGTACTGTTGCCTTACAGCAGGAAAGCCTAGGTTTGATTCCCAGGCAAGGGCCTTTTTGTGTTGAGTTTGCATGTTCTCCCTGTGCTTGTGTGGCTTTACTCTGGGTACTCCGGTTTCCTCCCACAGTCCAAAAACATGTATGTTAGGTTGATTGGTGATTCTAAATTGCACATAGGAGTGATTTTGTCTCTGGCCCTGTGATGGACTGGCAACCTTTCGTCAGCAGATCCCTGTGACCCCGAATTAGGGAATAAGCGGGTATAGAAGATAAATGAATGAATGATAACGGACTAGCACTATAAATCCAAACACAATATTTAAGTGCATTAATATAGTCGTAGTCTTTCTGTGCAACTTCAACAAAGTCCTGTGGACATTGAACAAACAGTAGAATGTGACTTCCACCCATAAACATAAGCCTTGCAATTACCCTAAACTTAGGGTCTACACACAGACACACACACACACACACAACCACAGAGTGAAGGAATTCCTGGTTATAAATAAATCTCTGAAATGACCCACCTACACTTATACCCCATAATGGCAGAGTAACACAAATGCACTCTATTATCTATGCTCGAGGGTGTGCTGCTGTGTGTGTAGGGGTGGGGGATTATATGTAGACTAAGGGTACTGAGTGCTGCTTCTTCCCTGAAGGAACAAAGTGAGCCATTCATTAAACCTGTCAGGGCAAGAATCTCACATACTCACTTCACAGCAGAGCAACACACAGAGCACTCATACACACATAACACTATTACTTCTGTAGCTCTCTTGGCGTGGGCACGAAACACACAGAGTCATAAGTTAATTTACCTCTATTAATTATTCTTATTCTTGCTGTGTGCTAAGCACCAGACATCTGCACTAAATTCTTTGTAGACATAATTTCTCACACACACACACACACACACACACACACACACACACACACACACACACACACACACACACACACACACACACACACACACACACACACACACCTCCAGCCAAGTAAACCCAAACACAGTGAACTGTTAAGCTTCTAGCCTTCACCATACCCTGCAGGATGCTGTTTCATATTACTGACATGAAATTCATCAGATATTCACATGAATAAAAAATGTCAAAGCCCAAAAAAGCTGTCTGGCCTAGGCTAGTTGGCTATACTCAATGCACTGTTTATGTCTCAGGACTCAGTAAGGGCTAGTTTATGTCCGGGATCAGTGCGTCATTGACCAGATTAAGTCGTAAGGGGGGGTGTCCTAATGAATCACATATGTCCTTCACCAGTCAAATACTCAACCCCTAAGCAGCCCTGTGCTACTTTTCTGCACCGGATTCACCCTGACAGCAGAACAGAGGTGATTTCTGCAACGGCGGCTCCCTTTTTGCTGCACAAAGAAGAGGACAAAATAGTTTTGATTTGGGTTTCTGTAAAGGTTTTCCCTCTGAAGGTCTGACATAACTTCACTACATTAATATAAACAGACTGCCTGTACTGTCTGTAATTAGCAACATTGCAACAATTTACGCAGCTATCTGAAAAGGTTTTAGGGAACTACTTAGATGAAAACAACACACTGTTTGCATTTTATACGATCATACAAGTAGTCTGGGCATTTGAGAAACATTTAAGATTAAGAAAGTTTTAAAATATTTCTTATTAAAAACGCCTAAATAAACGAATGCTATCTGGCCTTTTGTGTTAAAGGGCTTTACTAGCCGGATACAAGA
The DNA here is from genome assembly GCA_005784505.1 of Bagarius yarrelli. Taxonomy (NCBI): domain Eukaryota; kingdom Metazoa; phylum Chordata; class Actinopteri; order Siluriformes; family Sisoridae; genus Bagarius; species Bagarius yarrelli. Next base: position 236,080 of record VCAZ01000220.1, read on the forward strand.
CCCAGGATATTTGCTTTCTGGGGGTGTGGCCTGGTAAGTACACAAACTTCTGGGCAACGCCCACTATCTTTACAGATTTCGCCCTTTCGTGCTGTGAAAAGCGCTTTCGCTCTCCCAGCTGTGTAAATTGCACAGCTGGCTAACCCCAGTCTTTTTGTTTAGACTTAATTTGCAAGACATTGCTCGAAAAAAACAAATGTAAAAAAAAAAATACAAAAGTGTACGAATCTCACCAAGTCACACAAATTAAACAATTAAACAAATCTGTGCGTAATTCAGTGTTATTTAATATTCAGTGGGACGTCCAGGGAAGTCCAATGAATACTTGTGACTAAGTACACGCGATATAGATCACATCTAAAACACATATTTACACGCACTGCGATATTATAAATATAATTTTTATGCTTATGCTATAAAATCATAAGAAACATGTGCAGGAAATTAGTTTGCTCTTTCTGCCATGTCTGATTAATATAAACAGAATAAACTCCTACCACGTTAGTAAGAAAGTCGGACTCGTTTAGGTCCTCCAGGTCCAACAGGTTGGGATTAGGGAAAAGTTTGTCCGGGGCGAAACTGTCCAATATGGTGTCCATATTAATGATCAACAGCACAGGTTTTGTATAAAAACGTCTTAAATTGGTAAAGATGCACAACCGAAATCTAAAACCTAAGTTAATGAAACAGATGTGTATAGCCCTTCTGCAGCCTGAGCCACTCGCAATCTGATCTGTGATGCGTCCTTCATCCGAGGCGAAATAACTGCTGTCTGATTCAGTCTGTACGCTTCAGTCGAACTGAATTAAAGGGAAGCGCAAGTCTCCGCTAAATGGCTTATTCATCAGCGTTATCCCCCAATGAAGCGTATGAATATTATAATAAGCCCCGCCCAGTTCTGTGTTTTAAACGTCACTCCGGTGACGCCCACTACGCTTAAAGAGACAGTTCAGACATCTGAATTATTCTGCCAGTGAGAATCGAGGAGAATCCAAACAGTATAATACTATCCACCATAATTCAGCTATTGTTATATTTCAGGACATTGAAAAATAGAAAAACCCCCAAAACTCTGCATATATATGGGGGCAGGGTGGCTCAAATGGTTAAGTGCTGAGTTGTTAATCTGAAGACCAGAAACACCTGGGCCCAAGCCCCACCTCCGGCAAGCCAACCACTGCCGGGTCCCCAAGCAAGACCCCCCGCCCCAGGGGCACCGCACCACAGCCAACCCCGTGCCCTGACCCCAACCCACCAAGATGGGATATGCAAAAAATGCATTTCATTGGCTCTGTACATGAATTGAATATACTTATACCTGAATCAACCCAGAATCCAGGCGCTGTAAGTCCTCCATGCTAACACAAGTAACTTCTTATCTCTACATTTTACATTCACAACATTTGGAAGATGCTCTAATAAGAGAAACATACATTTAACAGGCCTTGCTCAGCAGACAAACACCTTAAACACTGAGTTACCACTTTCAGTGTTTGTACTGAAGCTGACCAAATCAGGCAATATCAAAATATTACTAAAAGTAATGGAAAAAAGCATTAGAGAACTTTGTATTATCTTCAGACAATGTGCAGGAAACAATTTTGTTGTACAATGTGATGAAATGGGACGAAAGTTTTGGTAAAGTTTTTTGAATGTTCTATAACGTTCTAATTTTATTCTGGGAATGTTTTCCACTTGAACATGGACCATGACTGTGAGGAATATTCAAATCAATCATAGTATTAGTGAGATCGGAGACTAATGTTTGGTAAGGAGGTCTGGTCCTGAAGTTGGTGTTCCAGTTCACCCCAAAGATGTTCAGTGGGGTCCAGATATCAGGGTTCTTTGTAGGACACCCCAGTTCTTCCACAGCATGTTTTCATTTGCTGGATCAGTGTTTGAGCGTACAAAGACAATCTAGACAACTGTGTACTTTCAACTTTGTGGCAACAGTTGTGGCAAAAAATACGGGTGGGAGTGCCAGTGAAGTCTCGGCAAACACTTATAGTATACTTCATGACAATAAAAGTTTGTCTTAACTAAATTGCTGACAGGTGAAAGTTTTTCACATAAGAACAAAATCCATGAATATAAACATATATGGAGAAGCCAAGAAAAATAGAAACATAGTATACTGTATATCAAAATGTGGCTGGTAAAACTGCTGATATAAAAGTTAGATAAGATTTTCCTCTGTTTTTCCATCATACTGCATTTTGATAGGGCAGTGGCTATAGCCCGTGTTTCAGTCCTGAACCCGGGTCACTGTCTGAGGTGAGGTTTGCACGTTTTTCCCTTTGGTCTGAACGTATGTGTATATAAAGCCCAATTTCCAGACAAGATGAGACACCTTTGGAAATGCAGTCAAAACTGCAATGTGCAATTTGTTAATTTTTTACAGACAATTTTATAAAACATAGATTTTTAGTGTTTTGGTAAATAAAAACACATGTAGAAGTTGATGCCTGCAACACCTTTAAATCTTGAAAAAGTACATTTAAATGAGTTATGTTCTGTGTACCTGTGTTTCAGAATTGAAAGCAATTCCGCTTTAATATGTCATAATTTCTGTTGAAAGAATTTGGGTTACATTTTGTTTCTTTCTTCTGGGGGAACACATGAATTAACATCACTAGGCACCACATGTCCTGTGGGTTCAGTTTTTTCAGTCAGTGGTGAAGATTATAAAGACCCAGACACCAGACTACATCCTATTCAACTTTACACGCTAGGAACCAGGTGTGACCCTGTTATTGCGTTTTAAAACCTATATTAACTGCAACCTTAAAACAACACTCACTCACTTCCCAGACATTGGGGTTTGGGAAACCTTTTAAAGTAGATAGCCCTGCTGGTCAAATGTGTGTGGACAGAGATTTTTTTTTAAACAAAAAAGTAATCATTTTTAAATAAAAAGTAATCATTTTTAAATAAAGACTAGCCATGTTGATTCTGTGCACAAAAATCACATTTTTATTATATTTTTGTGACAGTGATATTTTTCAAAGAAGTCTTTCAGTGCACCATTTTTTTTATATAATTAGTAAATGTTTTTAGAACATCTATGAGGCTCCAGCTCCACCAAGACACTACCATGAGCAAGGCCCTTAACCCTCAATTGCTTAGTTGTATAAATGAAATAAATGTAAGTCGCTCTGGATAGGTTCTAGGACCACAGGTAGCTAAAAGTAAGCTTCCTGATCACACCTTAACCTTAGACAGTCTTTCTGTTTCACCAGGGAGTTTTCCTTGCCACCGTCGCCCCCCCGGCTTGCTCATCAGGGACAAACTGATTTCTGTCTCATTTTTATCTTGTAGATTCTTCGATTGTGTAAAGCTGCTTTGTGACAATCACCATTGTAAAAAGCGCTATACAAATACAATTGAGTCTGTCAAATGCTGTAAAAGTTAACCACATCATTGTATACATGTATAAACACAACATTATACATACACATGTATTACACAATTCATTTCGTAGTGTAGCGCTGGCCGATGTAAATTAAACTATATTAGCAGTGGAATATTTTTACTTGTCTCAACCCGGGAAAGAGTGCCAGTGAACGGTTACAGCCTTTAAATGTATTATATATTTTATTTATATCTTTAATGATAAATCTGATTCTGAACTGCTCCACATGATGTATGTGGTACAGTTGAGGTTAGAGTGAAAAGTCTTAACAGGGTTTCTTGCTTTGGTAAAAATGATTTTTACCCATAAAAATAAAAAATTGCTGAATTTATTAATGTACAAAATTAAATAAGTATTCAGTGTGACAGATTGCTTTTCTTTGGCTTCAATACTTACACTTGCACAAAGTCAGATATGTTGTAGGCTCACATTCAGGTATATGTACAGCTGTGAAGGAGGCTTAAAACTGGGCGAGGAACAGCAGACTCTGCTACTAAGGCGAGGTTGAGAGAGCAGTTTCATGTTGCAGTCCATACACCATAATAGAACTAAACACTGGTCTTTTCAGACCAAGATATTAAAGCAGACTGTGGGTTTAAAATGTGCTGATCAAACTGTTTTACAAAAAACATGCAATATTAATGACTGTCGGCACACTGCTTGAGTCTCAATGCAGCAGATAAAAGACACTTTATCTTTAGTAAGATTTTCAGCAGTAAGTTTTTTTAGCATAGCCATCAGCTCAAAACTGCTAAAAACAAGTGACACCCAGGTACAATAATCTGGAAAGGTATAGTATCTATGTTCTCAATGGTGAGAAATACAGGCAAATAATTATCTATCATGCAGTACAATCAGAGAGACATCAAAGTATTCCCAAATTTATTCTGCCACAGGAAGAAGTCTTGGAATTGATGGTTGTGCCTCCCCCCACAAAGCCCTGATCTCAGCAACATCGAGTCTGACTGAAATTATAAAGAAACAGAAGGATTTAATGCACCCTACATCCACAGAAAATCGGTTAGTTCTCCAAGATATTTAGAATAATCATAATTTAAATTTTAATAATTTAAATTTCTGAACATCTGCCAAACAAGCCTTTTAATAGATTAGAATAAAATAGATTTAACTTTATTGTTATTGTACATAGCCAATAAAATGAAATATATTTTAAGTATAGAAAATATACTGTATTCGAATAGTCTGTGTGTTAATATAAATTGCCATGTTGTTGCAGAAAATTGATCAGTACCTTCCTTAGTATTAGATGTGAGTAACAGGAAGGCTGTTTAACAATCGCAGAAATACTGGTAATAATGAGGTATCTCCAAAGAATTTACATTTGGTGTTATGTCTTTTAAACCAAAAGGACACACTTTAAATTATGTTAAAACAAGCATCACATAAACTGAATCTGTTCATTTCATAACCCACTGTCATGTCAGATGGGTTATGTTCGAAAAGCACTAGAACACAGAGAGATAATGGAGAGCAGTTTGCCATTGTTTTTAGCGTAAAGTCAAGTCAAGTCACCTTTATTGATATAGTGCTTTTAACAATCGGGATTTACAGAAATACATCTAAAACGACAATATTACACTTTCATTAAAACTCTCAATTTGATTGATATCTATAAATTTAGAGTCCCCAACTAAGCAAGCAAAAGGCAGCAGGGAACCAAAACTCCATCGGTGACAGAATGGAGAAAAAAACCTTGGGAGAAACCAGGCTTAGTCAGGGGTTCAGTTCTCCCCTGACCAGATTAACCAGTAGGTTACCACTGCTGCAGCAAGGTTTCCAGGGTCTTGTCTGGATGGCTGTTTAAAAAACAAGAAATCACTGAGAAGTTGCCTTATTGTCTCCAAGCGATGGTAGCGACGGTAAACTCAGAATAACAAAGAACAGACATATGTTAGTGTAGATGCCATTCAACTGATAAATGAATATATTGTGTGTTATTGGGGGTTTTCCTGGTTCTGGTTGACCTGACTATTGTAGCCTAACAATCCTTTAACGGATTTGAATAATGAAAATGTGTGTATTATGTGTAGGCCAGGTTAAAGAGATGTGTCTTCAATCTAGTTTTAAACTGGCAGAGAGTGTCTGCCTCCCAAACAGTGCAGGGTAAATTATTCCAAAGTTTAGGCGCTAGATAAGAAAAGGATCTGCCACCTGCAGTTGATTTTGTTATTCTAGGTATTATCAGATTGCCTGAGTCCTGAGAGGAGAGTGGATGTGAAGAACTATAATAGGATAGGAGCTCAATCAGGTGCTAAACCATTTAGGGCTTTATAAGTAATTAGCAACATTTTAAAATCTATTCAATATTTAATAGGGAGCCAGTGCAGTGTTGACAGAACCAGGCTAATATTATCATACTTTTTGGTTCTAGTAAGAACTCTAGCTGCTACGTTTTGGACCAGATGGAGTTTGTTTATTAGGCAAGCAGAACAACCACCCAGTAAAGCGTTACTATAGTCTAATCTCGAGTTCATGAACTCATGAACTAATATTTCTGCATTTGACCTTGAGAGCATGGGTTGAATATATATTTTTAAGATGATAAAATGCATTTTTACAAATGCAAGAAATGTGGCTCTCAAAGGAAAGATTGCTGTCAAAAAGCACACCTAAATTCCTAACTAACGATGAAGGGTTGACAGAGCAGCCATCAAGTGTTATACAGTGATCTAGATTATTACAGGCAGAGCCTTTGTTGCCGATAATTAACACCTCTGTTTTTCAGGATTCAGCAATAAGAAATTATTTGTCATCCAGTTTTTATATTAACTATGCATTCAGTTAGTTTTTCGATTTGGTAAGTTTCGCCAGGTTGGGAAGAAATATATAGCCGAGTGTCATCAGCATAGCAGTGACAGCTAACACCATGTTTCCTAATAATATCTCCCAAGGGTAACATGTAAAGTGTAAAAAGTAACGGTCCTAGAACTGAGACTTGCGAGCTATATGAGACCTATTCATTTACAAATTGTTTGCAGTCAGATAAGTAGGATTTAAACCATGCTAATGCACTTCCGCTGAAGCCAACAAAGCTGAGGTCCAACAGCACTAATAGGGAGACAACCATTATAAGCTGATAGCCGCATTCATTGTAACTCTAATTAAAGCAGTCTCAGTACTATAATAGGATCAGAATCCTGACTGGAAATCCTCACAAATATCATTTTACTCTAAGAAAAAAATTAATTGTGATGATACTACCTTTTTTACCGGCTGTTTGTAGCCGGTAGAATTTTATCTCTCATAGTGTCGATCTTGGAATTAAAGTAATTCATAAATACATGAAATGTCAACACATGTTGATGCTTTGTTTTTAGAACATTTTTTTCATTTTCGACATGGATATTAAAATCAACAACAATTAAGACTTCTGGAGCCAGTACTAACGCCGTTAGAAAATCACCAAATTCTTTAATATAGTATGTATGGTGTCCTGGTGGCCTGTATACAGTAGCCAGTACAAACATTACAGGATTTTTTATTAGCATTTATTTCTTTGGATAATGTTATATGAAGCACCATTACAATGATTTATACCTGAAACCTGCTCTCTAAGAAACACTGAAAATATTATTATAAGTTGGTGCAACCCCTCCGCCCCTACCTTTTGGATGCGGCTCATGTTCATAACAGTAATTTTAGAGTGTAGACTCATTTAAAATAATCTAATCTTTAAAGTAATCATCTGGTTTTAGCCATAATTTAGCACATCTAGATTGTAACTAGTGCTCATGTCTTTACAAAAAGCGCTTTCGCAGAAAGGGACCTAATATTTAGTAAACCAAACTTTATCGTTTGTTTCTCTGTGTTGCATTTTTTATTTGTCGAACATCAATTAAATTGTTTCTATTAAGCTGGTTTGGACGTTTATTGTATTTTCTAGTTTGGGGAACAGACACAGTCTTTATAGTGTGATATCTTTTAAGAGTCTCTATATGCTGTGAATTAGCTGAATTCTGTGCAGCCTGTTTCCTCTAGAAAGAAAAGTGGCACCACCCCAGAAGGGATGAATACCATCTCTTTTAATCAGGTCAGGTCTGCCCCAAAAACTCCTCCAATTGTCTATAAAAACGTTATTTTGCAGGCACCATTTAGACATCCAGCTATTGAGTGATGACAATCTGCTATGTATTTCGTCACCACGGTAAGCAGGAAGGGGACCAGAGCAGATTACTGTGTCTGACATCGTACCTGCAAATTCACACATCTCTTTAAAATTATTTTTAGTGATCTTCGACTGCCGAAGTCGAACATCATCAGCGCCAGTGTGAATAACAATCCTACTGAACAGAGAGAGATAAACTGTACATAATATGGCAAGTGGTGCAGAGAGGAAGCCATTACTCACCGTAAATAATGAATGAAAGTAGCGCCGTTGTTTGATGCACTCAGAAAAGAAGAAAAAAGTACAACAGAAATATGACAGAAAACACAAAATAACAAACTGGCGAATGATGCTAAGACAATACACACATGGGTTTAAATTACAGTGAACAGCAAAAAAGTTTTGATTTTAGAAAAATGGTGGGATTTAGGTTATTTTTTGTTGATATAACCAACAAAGAGTAAAAATAATATAAGTATTTAACAAAAAGCGAAGATAGCAAAACTACACGAAACTATACTAGCAAACTGCTCAGCAGCACCGCAAACAGTTTCGACTGAGAACTATTAAATATAGTTTTTTGTGGTTATTGGCTGTGGATTAATTAAAATACAAGCTGTAAGGAAACAGGGAATGCTCAATTTTAATTTATAAGTAGAAAAATATAACTAGCAAATATTCTATTAATATATAAAATAAATATTTAACTTCAACTTCATTGTGCAAGGTACATGTACAGAGCCAATGAAATGCATTTTTTGCATATCCCATCTTAGTAAGTTGGGCTCAGAGCACAGGATTGGCTATGATGCAGTGCCCCTGAAGCAGGAAGGGTTAAGGGTCTTGCTCAAGGACCCAACGGTGGTTGACTTGCTGGAGGTGGGGCTTGAACCCAGGTGTTTCTGGTCGTCAGATTAACAATTTGGCACCTTAACCAGTTGAGCCACCCTGCCCCCTATATAGTTTTCTAACAATAGAACTATAAACAGAGTCTGGATTAAAACTAAGCGCACACCACTAGGCCATTTCCCAATAGGAAGCAAAAGCTAATGTATTTTTATATTGTTCATCTTAGAACTAAAACCTAGCATTTAACTAGCATTTAAAACAGCTGATTATTGTTTGGAGTATGCTCCCTTCTAAGGGTATACACTCTGATGGTAACTACTTATAGAAAAAAAACAACAACATATAGTCTATTACTAAGGTTTGGATTACTACAAGCTAAAAATGTAATTACTCATTGCTGTAGCTTTGACAAACCTGGGAAAAATTGCTGCAGCAATAAACACTCTGTTTTAATATTTGAATAACACACCACTACACAATCACATATAAGTGTTTGCTAGAATTGGGATTCGGTGTCTGTAATAGACCCACAATTTCATTCCCATCACACGGTTCATCCATGTGCCCTGTCAGTGAGTTGGAGGGAAGTCAATGTAAAAGAGACCACTCCTATCACCATAGATAAGGGTTATTATTTTGCAGAAACCTATCACACTAAGTAAAAATGTCTTATCAACCAATAAAATAATTAACACACTCAGCATAACAGATCCACCAGTCACTGAACTACATTTACAACCAAAATTCTAATATTTGTTCCATAAAATTGTATTAATTTATTCCCAACAGTTTTTTCTCTTCATTTTGTAACGTTTCTCTTGGCTGCACTGCTTCCAATATGTAAATGTCGATGTGGATTTTTTTTGTCCAAACAGATTTCAGTTTCTATGTGCTGCCATGTCAATTTAATCTGCCAGAGCCTTCAGAATCAACAGTGCTGGCCCATGTAACTTAAACTATATTAGTAGTGGCAAATTCCTAGTTTCTTTAACAAATCAGATTTCAAATCCTAGAGCCAGCTAGCTGACCCCCAATGACGACAGCAATTTTCTGTCCTCTGATTGGTTGATCAGAGTAAAAGTGTTACAGCCACGTTCGACTAGCTAATACAGGTTTATTAAAAGTTTTATGCCCACAATAACTGACGGAGGAGAACCTGACTTGGTCTCGGACATACTTAAAAAATCTGGAATTTTCCAAAAAAAAGTAGACATTGTGAAGAGGGATTAGCTAACCCTGAAGATAACTAGCTTGTCCCAGTTTACCACTTCCAGACCAGCACCGCGGACTGGTAACGCTGACTTACAGCCTTTAAAATGTAATATATATTTTATTTAAATTGTTTATGTTTTTGTCATGTTATTTTATAAATATTGATTCTCAACTGCTTCAGATGAGGTTTAAAGTTTTATTAACAGGGTTTCTTGCTTTGATAAAAATGTTTTTTATCTTTAATACGTGAAATGTCTCTCTCTCTGTAATGACAAGCTGCTTTATAATGTACTTTTGTACAGTACTGTTGGTTTCTATAATTTTGACATGATAGTGGTGGTATTAAGGGGTGTATAAGTCGGGCCAGTCCCCACTGAAGGCCCAGGTCCCAAATACACCCCCCGCCACTGGTTTTTGTCATGTGTCCTTAGTCTTGTGTTTTGTCCTTTCAATTTCAATGCAAATATTTTAAATTTAAATGTTTTAATTTGCGGTGGACTTTTTGTTGCTCGCAGGTATTTGAGCTCTTCATATAAGAAACCAGCATGTCTGTTTCATATCAGAAGGCCGATTGATGACAAAGAGCATGCAGGCTCTACATAAACCATTTCTACTGCCATATTTCAACCCCCCCTCATGTCTCTGTTTCTCTTCATTGCTACTGCAGTTGTCATGGTAACGCTCACACCTGGCTGATTTAACATGCACTCTCTAACTCCTGTCTCCATGGCTTTTACAGCTGTGTAAGCCTTGCTTCCACCCATACTCATAAACACACATATCACATAGCGGTTGAAAAGCTGTGAGGTAACAACTTGCTGCTCATAGCAGTCTGTACAATTCAGTAAAAGATAAAGTGAAAATAAACTCAATTAGTATCATTTCTAAATACATTCTAAATATATTGACCGCATGACATTTAACAAACAGACACTGAACCTAAACCATAGCTATAGAAAAACATAAAAAAACACAATTCCCCTCAACTGTTTTAAATGTTTTCTGGTTAGTGTCTGTGGATCTGAGTATCATTTCTTAAACTTTTCAGTTGTCCAAGCCTCAGATGCCACACCAATGAACCATTAGCTAAATGTCTAATGCATATGCCACAAAAATGGAGAGGGCTTTTTTTGGATTCTACCAGATTTTCAAAAAAAAATTTTTTTAATACTTATTAATCATCATAATCTTCATCTTTCTGAGCCATAATGACCAACAGTCGACTCAGTGGATGAACATAAGATGTTTCCTTTTCAATTACTCAGTTATGAAATGATCATATCTTTACAGTTGACCTTTAGCTGGAAGATAGGCACAGATGCAAAAAAGTCAAGGTATTGATCTGTAGTTGTATAGTAGTCATGTGTATCTTGTTCATTTACTGTGTTTTCCCTGGCTTAATCTTCAATCTTCGTAGATAATTATGCACATTGTTGAATGTTCCCTGAACACAGGTTAGACTGCAGTGCATTAAAAGAAAAAGCAAGCTGGAAAGAAATTACTTTGGGAACTAAATGCTGCATCATAATGCTATAGGAATGTAATGCCAACGGGTGTAATAGCACCCAGTCATTCTGTCTGAGCTGATTTCTACTAGGACATAAGAACTGGATCCTGGTGCCTTATGGTGGCATTATGGCGGAGAAGAGAGGACCTGGAGGTCTCCAATCCTGCGGATGAAGGACAATACCAAGAGAATTTTGACAATTAAATTATGAATAATTAATTTAGTGCTCAAATATCAAGCAGTAAGTTCAAGTTGGTAACACATCATAGTAAAGTAACTTTAAGGGGAACAGCATCATAAGAGAGAAAGGGTTGCACAATAAAAAGGAAGAGCCACGGATTTCACAACAGGGGGAAGCTTAATGTGTGTCAATAATAAACGATTGATAGAACAATGATCGATCTGAAATGGGGCCTATAACTGCTAACGACCAGTAAATTAAAAAATAAAATTACAAACATTGATATAACAACGAATGTAAACAAATTAGGTTATAAATTAAACTTGATGCACCAAACTACGGCGTTCGAACACGGTACATTAATGACCTACTGAGCGGAAAAACTACTGAGAAGCGAGTTTAAAACAGTTGCGACCGCCGAGCGATCACTAGTAGGTAATGGCAATGACCAGGAAATGGGATTTGATTTTTTAACTAATAGACAGAAATAAAGGCAATACGGCTGTGAGATGCAGCGTCTCATTCCCTTGTGTAACTGTGGTCACGCTAGTAATCCTAAGGTGTTCCCATTTGGGAACTTAATGCTGCATCAAAATGCTATAGGAATGTAATGCCAACGCCACCATAGAATAAGACATAAGAACTCTGGCTCCTGGTGCCTTATGGTGGCATTATGGCAGAGATAAAAAAAAAGTGTATGATGGATGCTAACCAGACAATGCATACCCCCATGAAAAGCGATAAAAAAGATATAAAAAGAATGCGGAAAAATAAAAGGCATCGTATGTTGCAGTGGCCGATTGTCTGAACCTTTGATAAAGAGATGAGCACAAATATGAGGGGCACAATAAAATATTGTAGCTCAGTAAAAAGAAAAAATATAAATAAGACCCTAAAGAAATGAAACATCTTAGGATAGTTAGAGAACGAATGAAAGCAGAAGGGGAGAATAAAAAAAGAGTAGCAATGTAGAAATGGCAACCTAATCATCAGTCCAAATAAATCGGGAAATGCAGCCGAATGACGAGCAATGCCGCTTAAAACCTGTGAACTCATTCATTGCAACAAGACAAGTGGAAGAGGACAAAGGCCCAGCACCAAAATAGCGAATGCTCTAATACACACTAGTTGCAAACAAAGCAACGGCGAAAAAAAGCACAGAGAAAAAGGCAAAAAGTATAGAAGTCAAAACAGCGTTCAGAGATGGAAGTAAGAACCAAGACAAAGCTCAGTACACGCCTCGAAATACCTTGGAGAGAAGATAGCAGAAATTTTGTGGTGGGACATGCCATGGAAAGGAGAATGCTGACCCAGGTGAAGGAACTTATATAAAAGGCTTTATTCAAAAGGCTGTAACAATGACCGAGGTGGATGAAAAGTTGAACAAAAGCTAAATAAAAAGATGCACAATTTTAATGATGAACACGCAAGCTTCACACTGGACAGAATAGTCAAAATGGAACAGAACTTCAAGGCATTCCATCAAACAAAATACTGCAAATAATAGAAAGAATGAAAAATTAGATTAGATTAGATTAGATTCAACTTTATTGTCATTGTGCAAGGTACATGTACAGAGCCAATGAAATGCAGTTAGCATCTAATCAGAAGTGCATAAGTGGCTTATTTACAATAAATAGCATTGTAATAAATAGGGAATGAGGTTAATAATTACAGAGGTGGGTAAATAATGTACAGAAGGTGCAGTAGTGTGTATATATGGTATATATGGTATCTATAAGTATGATATGGTTATAGCAGGCAAAGAATGACATAATGGGTATATACATATGGATATGCACATATATACAAGTGTTTGTTTGATACAGTAAATACAGAGTAAATATGGATGGAATATACAGAAGTGTATGATAGATAATTATGGATGTATTAAACAGTAAATACAGAATAAATATGAATAAAATATAGAGGTGTGACAATTGATAGTTATGGATGGTGCAAAGATGCATAATGATAAAGCAGTACAAAGTACAGGAAGTGGCAGTGCAGAAGAAATTAACGCTGTATAATCAGCTGTTCAGTGCAGAAACAGCCACGGTAAAAAAACTGTTTTTCAGTCTGTTTGTGCGTGCTCTGAGGCATCGGTAGCGTCTACCTCATAGGAAAGGTAAACAGTCTCTCACCTTCACCCTTTGCAGGCAGCGTTTTTTTGTGTATATTCTCCAGGGTGGGTAGCTGAGTGCCAATGATTCGTTGGGGCGGTTTTTCACAACCCTCTGAAGGGCTGTGTGGTCTGTAGCAGTGCAGCTGCTGTACCATACTGAGATGCAGTTTGTGAGGATGCTCCCGATGGTAATGCGGTAAAAGTTCTTTAGTATCCTGTTGCTTAGATGGCACTTTTTAAGTCTCCTCAGAAATATAGGCGCTGCTGTGCCTTTCAGGAATGCCCAAATGATAAACAACAACCATGATGCCGGAGGTGCAAAGAACCTGGTCATGTGATGGAGGAATGCTCTTGAGGGGTTGATTCCCTGATGGGGAGCCAAAGATAGACAAAAGTAACATTTACTGAAAAAAAAGAAAAAAAGACAAGACCTAAAACCTAAAGGAGTTAAATAATGCGCCTGACCAACAAACTGGATTGACATTCAGAAAAAAAAGGATACACAGAGATAGACTTGTGCCAAGCATTTTTTAGCATCTGAATAAATCTGGAAGCGCAGAATCTTTTCACCTGCCCCTTTAAAGGCAGGCTATATACGTGCGCAAAAATGCCCCAAGGCCACTGTAAAAAGCGTTGTCAGTATTTACCATTGTAGGTGAAACAAGTTGCAATATTAAGTTGCCTGTTGCAGTATGTAGAAGAATTGCTGATATGCAGTAAATCCAAGGAGCTTTGCATAAAAGACGTGTTGACTGGCCTCACTACTCTGGCATATAATGGCCATGAAGTCAGCAAGGATAAAATACAATTCTGTTAAAGTAAAGTAGGATAACCTAGGCCGAAAGCTTAAGAGCATGCAGCAGACGATAGCACCAAAACATATTAAGTCTGTCCATAAACAAAATTAAATTATGGATAACTCAAATCTGCACTGGCCGAAGCAAGTTTAATCATTAATGTGAATAGAAATTAAAGTAAAAACTAAACTAAACTAAATTAAAATAGGGGGGTTTTAATTTGTGAAACATTATTTCATAATTTAGCACTCAAATACTGAGCAGAAAATGACCTTTTAGTTCCACAATAGAAAATTAAATCCCAATAAGAAACACTGTCTTAGGGGTCATAATTAGCTGACACTTTCCACAGCGGCTTTAAGGGAGGTGCACAAAGTGCATCCAGAACCACTTTCAGCTCCCAGGTCGGGAACCCAAGTAACCAGTGGGTCCATGCGCTCTGAGCGGCCCCACAGAGGTTCGCACCCAAGGCCACCACGTACACCTTTAAAGTGGATGGAGAAAACCCTGTACCTAACCCTGTACCTTTCTTCTGGTGGGGGCTCTGAATTGTAGTATGGTCTCCATGATCTTGGTGCGAGCATCTGTTCAACCCCTAATAGTACTGCTCCTTAAGCCCACCCACATCAGTGCGAGTCATGTGGCTGCCCCTAAAAATCCAAGCCAAATACATGCTCTTCCAGGACCTCGACACCTCCTTGTGGCGGTCGAGGAAGAATAGCTGTTATGGGTTGCTGGTGCAGAAGAACAGGAAGACGCAGATATATAAGGATGCAACATGTTCTATTTAACATTTGAACAAACAAAGGAAACAAAACAAAAACTAAAACTAAAACTAAAGGAAACCGCTTTAATCTAAAACAAACAGGAGAAACGGAGTAGCGGTTAGCATTAGCACATTACCCTTAGCATCACGGGCATGGAAACACAGAACAGGAAAAACGCATCCACATAACCAAAATATATACATATAACGCAAAGCCAAGAACAGATGAAGAACCCAGGAATTTATACAAATGGAAATAAGGAACACCTGAAAACACTGATTTAACAAAGACGTGAACACAAATCAAAACGCGAACCAAGAAGTCTTTCAAAAAAAGAAAACAGTACTTTGACTGCCATCTAGTGGTTCAAAACTGCGGCGTGTGACCGTGACAGAAACTCCACTTTAAGGTGCGGCTCCTGAAGCACCAGCCCCACCCTTCCTGGAGTCCGGGGTTTGGGCCTTAGTCTATACTTGGGGTGAGAGGTGGGAGGGGGCCACGGAGGCAGGTGGGACATAGGAAGAATCCCTGGGGCCTTAGGGCAAGGCCAGAGGGGGAGGTGAGGAGCGCAGCAAGGCCAGAGGGGGAAGCAAGAAGCGTGGCAAGGCCAGAGGAGGAAGCGAAGAGCGCAGCGGGGGAACGCAGAGCATGGCGCGGCCAGAGAGGGGAGCAAGGCAAGAGGAGGGAGCGAGGAAACAGAGTGACATCCTCAGCTGAACTGGAGCGACAACCAACGTCCAAAGCCGAGCCGGAGCCATGACCGACGTCCTCAGTTGAGCCGGAGCGAGGGCTGGAACGGAGACCCCAGCGGCGTCCTGGGCTGGAACGGAGACCCCAGCGGCGTTCTGGGCTTGAACGAAGACCCCAGGGGTGTCCTGGGCTGGAACGAAGACACCAGCGGCATCCTGGGCTGGAACAGAATTAGGGGTGGGAACAGGTCTTGGGCAGAGTCTAAGGGTGGGATCAGGTCTCGGGTGAATTTAGGGGTCAAAGTCGGGGTCAAGTCAAAGTCAGGGTTGGCTCCGGGACAGTACTAGGGATCAGGGTCAGAGACCTGGACGGAAAAAAACTAGGAGCCAGAAAGGGAACCTGAACAGGATCAGAAGTGAGAAAGGGGACCTGGGTGGGATCAGGAGTCAGGAAAGAGACCTGGAAGGAGGTAGGGGTCAGGTCTGTCCGGGGTTGGTGAGGAGTGGTACTAGCCTGCATCTCCTCTGCAAGGCCCAGGGTGAATGAAGACCCATTGCAGACCAGCACCCACTTAACATATGCTGCAAAGTTCTCCCTGGGGCTCTTTCCCAAAAGTTTACCTGAGACGCAGAGCCAAGAACAGACAAAGAACCCAGGAATTTATACAAACGGAAATCACTAATGAAATAAGGAACACCTGAAAACACTGATTAAACAAGTTTTTCAAAACAAAGAAAACAGTACTTTTACTGTCATCTAGCAGTTCAAAAGGGGAACTGTGGCTTGTGACCGTGACAATAGCAGGCTCCTCTTTGGGGGTGGCTAGCTCACCTCCAGGAACTGCTTATTTAGTTTGCTGCTGCTCGGCCTGAGTCAACACCTCCAACAGCTCCTCATGCTCGTTGCACCGAGCTTCTCAAAGTAGAATTCGTAGTCTTCCAAGAGGGAAAAAAAAGCGCTTCCAGCTTCTGAGACAGTAATGGGCTAGCAAGGGTTGAGAAAGAGCTTAGCCTAATTTTAGTCCATCTCTTAGCTTCATCTGCTGGGCCAAAGACCAAAGACCAAAGCTTCTGCCGAGCCTTGGCCACTGTAGGGCCTGGGCCATGGGGGCTACACACCCAGTTCCTCAAAGAAGGCCAAGCTTTACTCTTTTTTTAAGACATTAAAGGTACAAATTCATTGCAAAGCATACACAAGCTGTGAAGAAAGTAATCTTACCGTAAGGTTGCAAATGCCTCTATCTATGCTTCCTGGTCATACACAGTAAAAAAATTTTTTAAATACAACAAAACAGCTAAGGCTTAGGGGCATTGCTCAGCGGCCCCGCAGTGGCCCTGATATTCCAAATTACAACATTCTGATCAGTGGTCTAACACCTCAGGCCACAAACTTGCCATGCAGAATCATGTCTACTTATTGTACTTTTACCTCTACTTTTATTCTTTTTTTTTAATCTTTTATTATATGCTATTTAAAAACCACTTTTTAGCCTCAGTGTGCTTTTATGCTGGTAAAAGTTACTTTTCCTAAGTATTTTAGCTCACTTTTACATTAATTTACTATGTAGTAAGCATGGTCAAAACAGACAGTAATGGGCCTCTTTTGCTTGTAAACTCTGCTTACTTGCAACATTTTTTTATACATCCCTTCTTTAATATTGCTAAAATATTTCAATAGGTAGGTTTTGTGTGTTATAACTGTCTCTGTTAGAGAGGTGTTAAAGGCACGTTAACTTTTTGATAGACCTTCTGTGTCTACACATTGTTGTTAAAATTATTTGAAAAGCGAGGAAGCAAGGGTGGACAGGTAACAGAAAAGGTGGACCGAACTGTGTTTGAGTTTGTGGTTATTGTGGCATGTTCTCGTAATCTTGACTTGATCTGAAACTGCTGGATATATGTGACAAAAAAACGTCTCGGTTACGTGTGGTAACCCTCGTTCCCTGATGGAGGGAACGGAGATGTTGTGTCGAGTGACGGCACTAGGGGTCACGTTTTGGGAGCCCGAATACCTTTGATCTAATTTGAAAAGGCCAATGAAATTGGACGAGCAGAATTTGCATAGCCGGGGGCCTATCCAACACGCCACTACTGCCGGGCTGCGTCAGGGGTCTACCGAAGGTAAGTGCCGACAGGAACCAGCGTGTCGAAGCGCAGCCTTGCTCAACCTCATGACCTACCAGCAGCCTGGGAGCCTACTCCCCTCCCACAAGGGGGAGGGCTAACGTAGGCAAAATCCACAGCGTTAGCCTTTTCATAACACTCACCTTATATGTGCATATCACGCTGGAAACCGTGTGCTGGGACCAGGCCCCTCCCCAGGGGGCAGGCGGAGATCACATCCCGCCAGCTGGGGGGGGGATATATGTGAAGAGTCACCCAAGGACTGACACAAGGCAGTACTACTTAGGAAAGGACACAAGACCTAGAAGCTTCCAGGAAGAGGGGAACACTTACCTTAGTGGAGAAACACACATGGGGACGACAGAGGGTAGAGGCATAAAGGCGCTTATCCAGCCCTGCTTGCAGGAAGGAGAGAACCGATCTGATGCCACATCTCCGTGGGTCTTCCCCACAGGAGGCACAGCAATCGACAAAGATAGGCCACTTCAGGTCATACAGCCGCCTCGTTGAGGGGGCTCTAGCCTGAATGATGGTGTTTACCACAGAGGGTGACAGATCTCTTAAGTCCTCCTGGTCGCATTCAGGGACCATACATGGAGCATCCAGAGATCCGGGCGCGGGTGCCATAATGTGCTCCTGCCCTGGGAGAGAAGGTCTCTCCTCAGAGGGATTGGCCAGGGAGGCGCTACTGCCAGCAGGACTAGTTCAGAGAACCAAGTCTTGCTGGGCCAGTAAGGTGCCACGAGCAGCAGCTGCTCCTGGTCCTCCCTGACCTTGCACAGGACCTGTGCCAAGAGGCTCACTGGGGGAAAAGCGTACTTGCGCAGTCCCTTGGGCCAGCTGTGTGCCAGTGCATCCATGCCGACGGGGGCCTCGGACAAGGGAATACCACAACTGGCAGTGAGTCGATTCTGACGAGGCAAACAGATCCACCTGCGCCTGGCCAAAACCGCCTCCAAATCAGCTGGACTGTCTGTGGGTGGAGCCTCCACTCGCCCCCAAGGGGTCTCTGTCGTGAGAGCATATCTGCCACACGATTGAGGTCGCCCGGAACGTGAGTGGCCCACACAGATTTAAGCCTGTGCTGGTTCCACACCAAGAGATGGCGGGCAAGCTGGGACATGCGACGGGAGCATACTCCACCTTGATGGTTGATGTAGGCCACCGTCGCAGTGTTTGACCTGAATCATGGGCCGAAACCTCCTCAGGGCTAACCACACTGCCAATAGCTCGAGGCGGTTGATATGCCACTGCCGGCGGGGGCCCGTCCACACCCCTGCGGCTGCCTGCCCATTGCATACGGCGCCCCAGCCCGTGGTCGATGCAACTGTCGTAATGACAACACGCCTGGACACCTTCTCTAGAGGCACACCTGCCCGTAGGAATGAGATGTCCTCCCACTGACTGAGAGTCCAGCGACACATCATGGTTACCTGCACCTGGTGTGTGCCATGACGCCATGCCCATCTCAGCACCCGGTCGTGAAGCCAGTGCTGAAGTGCATAAGGCCGAGCGGAACCACCGCGGCTGAAGATGCTAAATGCCCCAGGAGCCTCTGGAATTGCTTTAAGGGGACCGCTGAGCTGCGTTTGAGAGAGCTCACACATCTCAGCACCGCCTGGGCCCGCTCCGGGGACAGCCGAGCCCTCATCACGACCGAATCCAAATGGATACAGAGAAAAGCAATACTCTGCACGGGGGAGAGTTTGCTCTTTTCCCAGTTGACCTGAAGCCCCAACCGGGCAAGGTGGTGGAGCAGCCTGTCCCTGTGCGCAACCACAACGTCTCGTGAGTGAGCTAGGATTGATTGTCGTTGAGATAATTGAGGATGCGTATACCCGCCTCTCGGAGGGGGGCTAAGGCAGCCTCCGCGAGCTTCGTGAAGACACGCGGAGACAGGGACAGCCCGAAGGGGAGGACCTTGTACTGGTATGCACGACCTTCGAAGGCAAACCGCAGAAAGGGTCTGTGTCTTGGAAGGATCGAAACATGGAAGTACACATCCTTCAGGTCTACAGCCACGAACCAATCCTGGTGCCTTACACACGTTAAAATGTGTTTCAGGGTTAGCATCCTGAACAGGAACCTGTAAAGAGCCCGGTTCAGCGTCCTCAAATCCAGGATTGGCCTGCTCCCTCCCCCCTTCTTGGGTACAATGAAATAGGGGCTGTAAAGCCCCTGTTTCATCTCGGCCCGGGGGACAGGCTCGATCGCGTCCTTCCGTAGAAGTGACGCGACCTCCGACCGCAGGACAGCGGCATTCTCGCCTCGGACTGAGGTAACCAGAATGCCCCTGAACCTGGGCGGGCGCCTGGTGAACTAAATCGCATAGCCAAGCTGAATGGTCCTGAGGAGCCACCGGGAGGCACCGGAGAGGCTCACCCCGCGCCGAGACACATCCAGAGTACCCCGGGTGGGGACGCTGTGGCTGGTTGGGGAAGATGTCATGACAGGAAGACCAGCGTACTTGCCACTGTACAACTTCCCCACTGGGCCCAGGGCTGGCACCACTGACAGACCCTGTGCATCGAGTGGGCTGAGCATTCTCATGCTCAGTCCAGATCCGATGGCAGTTATCAGCAAGGAGGCACCCGGACTGACCGGGTGCCTTCTGCTGGAGGTTTGACCCAGTAGAGGAGAATATTGCTCTTTCTTTGACCAAGTGTTGGCCGCCTGCCGGCTGACAGGCGGCCGAGGTGAGATAGGAGCTCGATCCTGTCCCCCTCCCAGGGGAGCATCCAAACTGATCCGCAACCTCCTCCCTGGGTTGCCCGTCTCAGGAACACTGAGAAGCCTTGCGAGGGTTCTTAGTGTCCTGACGATGGGCCTGCGATGCCACCTTCCTGCGAGTAGCCTGGTGGACTGGCTTGGCTGTCGGTCCCAACTGCCTCAGTGCCGCTGCATCTCTCGCAGGGGGCTGTCTTTGGGATGGAGCAGACTGGGCCTGCCGGATATGGGAAGCGGTGCTTGCCCTTACCCTTCGCCAAGGCAGGATGTGACTAATCGCCTCCATCTGCTTTTCACTGTGGAGAATTGCTGGGAGAATTCCTCCACAGTGTCACCGAAGAGGCCACCCGGTGAGATGGGGGCGTCAAGAAAGCGAACCGTCTCAGCCTCCCGCATCTCGGCCAGGTTAAGCCACAGGTGGCGTTCCTGGACCACAAGTGTGGCCATCGCCCTTCCCAGAGCCTGCGCAGTTGCCTTCGTAGCCCAAAGGGCATAGTCAGCCACAGAGCGCAGTTCCTGCAGGAGCTCTGGGTTGGGCCCTCCCTCGTGCAGCTGTTGCAACGCCTGAGCCTGGTATACCTGCAGGGTGGCCATGGTGTGTAGGGCGGATGCAGCTTGCCCAGAGGCAGTGTAAGCCTTCGCCACAAGGGCAGAAGAAAACTTACATGCCCTGGACGGGAGTCTAGGGCGGCCCCTCCAGGTGGCGGCTGTCTGCGGGCACAAGTGTACCGCGATAGCTTGCTCCACCTGAGGGATGTCCTCATACCCCCTCGCTGGTCCCCTCTCGAGGGAGGTGAGAGCCGAGGAGCCGGTGTACCGGGATCTGGCCGAAAACGGCGATTTCCACGATTTCGTCAGCTCCTCGTGTACCTCCGGGAAAAAAGGAACCGGCGGCAGGTGCGGCTTAGCGTCGCGACCGGCACCCAAGAACCAATTATCCAGCCTTGACTTCTCGGGACCGGGTGGAGGAGACCACCGCAGCCCGATGGCCTTGGCTGCCCGGACTAGTACGGCTGCCATCTCGGCCTCACGCTCTGACTGACGCCCGGCCCTGGCCGGCGCCGGCTCAGCAGAGTCATCAGCCTCAATGGACTCGAGCCCACTCTCAGATGCTGCGATCGACATCTTGTCAGGTTCGAGAGAGCAACCGGGGAACCCCTGACGTCCCTCCAGTGTCCCGACCGGCAGGCCCGAGCTAGAGGAGGAAAGGGGTGCACGCAGGGACTGGCCCGGTGGTGCTGCCCCACCTCCCTGCTCCTCCCCAGCACCCACCACTACGGCCTCAGGCCCAGAGGCAGGAGGAATCGAGTGATGAGTGGCTGGGGTGGCTAGGGATTTTTGCTGTGCAAAAACCTCCAACCGAGCACGCAACGTGCCTGTGGGCAGTGCCTCACAAGAGGGGCACGTCCCAAGCATGAAAGCATTTCTTGTGTGGGAATAACCCAAACACAAAAAACAGCAATCATGCCGGTCATCGAGCACGATAGACCGACCGCACCCAGAAACACACGGCCGAGAAGCCATGATAAATCACTTTCTCGACGTAAAACGCCCTTAACGAGGAAAAAAAATCGCTTTGTAGGAATTTTTTTTGCTCAGGCACTGCTGCAGACGCCGCCGACGCACCCAGGGGTCCTCCCGCACTTCCTGGTTGGATGCCGCCGCGAAAGAGACCGCTGATTGCGCTGATCCAGCGACGCTTTCTTTTTTTTTTTTTTTTTTTTTTTTTTTTTTTAAGGTTCCTATCACTTCTTCTCCGGCTTGCTGCTCGCTCGCTCGCTCGCGCTGAGAAGACGCACATTCGATGAGCAGTATCGCAGCCGGCTTTTTATACCGGAAGTACGGGGCGTTACCTGCTATGCAAATTCTGCTCGTGAGGGAAAAAAGGGAACTTATATTATTAGCACAAATTTGCTACTTAATAGCACTTAAGAAGTATAACAACAGTGGTGGATGACCTGATTCTCTGGTGTATCCAGGCAACACCAGTCATCTTGGGGTTAATGGCCACAATCAGATCAGTCCCTTCAGAGATTGCCCTGACATATACACAAATATAAATAATATTGTCACAACTCTGTAGTTGTAAGGAATCAGTCTCTCAACAACCAGAGGGCGCTGTCGCCGGAATACTGACTGTCTTATTCTACTTCCGGGTCTACTTCCTGTTTGGTGCGCTATATAAACTAGCGCTTTGTGCTAAAACATCGCGAAGTATTATTTGCCCTGCAACTTAGTAACCGTTTCTTTGTTATATCTGTTTACGGTTTTGAATTATTGCCTGTTTTTGTCTACGCGTTTTTGCCTATCGTTTTTGGATTGTTTGCCTGTTCTCGTCTCATGTATGACTTCTGCTTTTGTTTGACTATTCTGGATTTCGCTACTTTGTTTATAAAAGCCATTTGCTGCACATGGACCCCCCCCTCCTATCTGTTACTTTACAGTAGTATACAAAAAAATTGAGTGTAAGTGCAATTGTGCCATGCAATGGGTTGGCACCTAGCTTAAGCCTTGCTCTAAATCTGTATTTGGATCCAATTGTAATAACAGATTCAAAACTAGTGGCAACACTGTGTATCACTGCTAGCCACATAGCTCCAGGTCCTTAATTCAATCCTGAACTTGGGTTACCCCCGTCTTTCTGTGCATGATCTAAATGTTTTTTTTGTGTTTGTCCTGAGATAGACTGGCATTTTCTCCAGGGTATATTCCCGTGAAATAGAAATGAAATTTGATGTCACTTCCACAAATGCAGTCCTACAACATTTAAGTGTGTTGTTTTATGGCTAGGGTGAAGTTAATGACTGTATTAGGTATTGTAATAAAATAGGTGTTATTCATACAATAATAGAAGAAAGAGAGCAGGGTGGAAATTGATATAACTTGAGCTGGATGGAAATCTTGAGATAAACAGTGTTTCCATGATGCTATGTCACATCAGGTGGGTACTGACCATACCTAACTACTGCAGTATTGACCAATAGCACACTCACAAATTTCAGGTTTTGACGCACCAAGCCACCATGACAACCACCTCGGAGGGGTGAATGTATGAATAAGAAGGGGAGAGAGAGAGAGAGAGAGAGAGAGAGAGAGAGAGAGAAAGCTAGAGAATCCTTGAAAAACACATTGTTGCTGAAATTAAAACTTAATTTTCATTACACATTTCAAAAATAACTGAGACTAAAATTTACAACAAATTATAATGCAGTTGTTAAGTGTGTGTAACACTCAATGAGAACTAACAATGTGATAAACCTCTAAATCTGTAACTGGTAATTAATGATTTGTATAATTGATTGGAATGCTTGCGTTCTGACCCTGAACATAAACAGTGATTCACTTTGTGAATTTTAATGAGGGACAGATTTTCCATTACATTTATGTGGGTGTGTGTGTGTGTGTCTGTTCCTTTGTGTGTATTCAATCTGGTGCTGCGATGAGTCAGTGTGTTAGTCATCATGTCAAAGCACAGGGAGATGGTGTAGCTCAAATCAACTACCACTTAAAATATAAAATGAAAATGATTTAAGACATTGTGTTGTTATGGGATGCACACGCAAAGACACAAGGGAAATGGAAAGAGAACAAAAGAAGAATTGAGAAATGTCACAATCCAAATAAATCTGCTGTCTCTGTCAAACATTTGCATGTACCTAATGTTATGGTGTAAAAAACTGTTAGAATTAGAAAAAAACAAGATTGGACTGAAGATGTTGCTGTGTAGATATGACCTTTTCTCCATCTATTTGTGTGTATGTGTTGAGTGTAGGGGTGTGTGTGTATGAGGGAAAGAAAGATTCTGACTTTTTCTCATATAACACATCTGTTTAAGATGAATATTCTGACAAATATCAAACAAGAACCTCTTGAAGTCTATGCTGCTGAGCTCACAAACCTAGCCTCTGAGGCATTTCCTCAATATGATGCAGCAATGCCTCTTCTACCTTTTTCTCTCTCTCATTTTCCTTATTCATCAACACTTCAAAGTACTCCTTCCATCTTTTTCTGTACACTTCACTTGTGAGCACCTTTCTATCTCGATCCTTAATAACCCTACCTGCTGCACATCCTTTCGATCGCGATCCCTCTGCCTTGCTAACCTGTACAAGTCCTTCTCTCCTTCTCTAGTGTCTAACCTAGTGTACAACTCATCATATGCCTTCTGCTTGGCCTTAGCCACTTCCCTCTTCAATCTGTGCTGCAAATCCTTGTATTCCTGTCTCCTATCCTATATAATATCCTGAACTTATTCCACCACCAAGTCTTCTTATCTTCTTATCCAGCACCATCCTTCCTGTCTCCCTGATCACTTCTGCTGTAGTTTACTATTCATCTAGAAACATTAGCTGACCGCCCATAGCCTGTTTCAACTTTTGTCTAAATACTTCAAAGTATTCTTTCTTTTTCACCTTCCACCACTTGGTTGTCTTCTCTACCTTTGATCTTTTCTTCTTCTTTCTTTATTCTACACACCACCATTCTATGCTGCCTGGCGACACTCTCTCCCACCACAACTTTACAGTCACTAATCTCTTTCAGATTGCTTCGTCTACATAAGATGTAAATGCGGCAGAATGAAGTTGTGAAATTTTTTGTAGGTTTGTGACCGGTTTCGACCCATCTTTGCAACTAAAAATACACAAGCATGGCGCTGTGACTTTAAATGATGCCTTGAAGGTCGCCACTAAATGTGAATATGCTCTGTTATGCACTAAATGTGGCTTCCCCTTCACTTGTTATGCCTGTAATGTTGAATAAACAGCCAACTATGTGATCGTGAATCACATCACGGACCTGGCATGAGCCATAGCTGAACTTTAAACTGATTTGCAGGCCTTTTGCCAGTCTTACCTACGAAGAACTGATGAACGTGTGGACCAACTTTCGCAGCGGGCTTCCAGCCTGAGGGTTGAGGTGACCTTCTCCACACACTCTTCATTTCAGTCCTGTGCAGCCAGGACTACGACATCACAGCACATCATCGCCTTCTGTTATTCCCGACACAACATTGGCCACTTCGAACATGATCAACCACCTCCAAATCATGACTTCTACTGGCAAAGACATGGCAGCTACTCTAATTCCTCTTGCATTCGTGAGTCACATTCTCCCCACACCACACAATTTGACCAGTACACCCCCCACAGACATCATTATAGAGGCTCCAAGTCAGACTACTCGCCTTCACGAGCTTGTTATCCTCGCTCACCCTCACCCAGCCCACACAACAGAAATTCCAGTTATCACAGACACAGCTCTCCATCACAACCTTCCCATTCCTACGATCATTACATGGCATTTATTAGATGGCAATTCCAATTTCTGTTAAAGACAATGGAGTAGCGAATTAGAACGCAACATCATTGAGGAGTCTTACAGCCCATGGTCAGCTCTGGTTGTGCTTGTTCGGAAAAGGATAGCACACACCCGTTCTGTGTTGATTACAGGCACCTTAAAGAGGTTACAATTTAAGATTTACACCCTCTTCCTCGGTTGGATGATACCCTTGACAGACTTTCTGGAGCCAGAGTGTTTAGCACAACTGATTTGACTGCTGGATACTGGAGAATCCCACTCAAACAAAATGACAAATAAAAAAAATGCTTTTTCCACTGGCACTGGGCTATATCAATTCCGTATGATGCCAATGGGCATCTCCAATGCACCACCCGGTTTCCAGGGCCTAATGGCGCTTGTACTTTGGGGTCTGCACTGAAGCTTTTTATTTGATCTACTTAGATGATATTATTGTCTACAGTGCTGATTCTCCACAACACCTTCATCATTTACGCAAAATCTTCCATCGATTTTGTTCGGCTGGACTTAAACTTACGCCATCTATCATGCATCTCCAATGCACCACCCGGTTTCCAGGGCCTAATGGCGCTTGTACTTTGGGGTCTGCACTGGAGCATCTGTTTGATCCATGTGTTGTGGAGTGCTGATTCTCCACAACACCTTCATCATTTACGCAAAATCTTCCATTGATTTTGTTCGGCTGGACTTAAACTTAGGCCATCTAACATGCATCTCTGTTAATTTTTTGTACCACTGTGTTTCAAGTGCTGGTGTTAAACCAAACCCATCTAGTGTAGACAAAATTAAGACATTTCCAACATCAGCCACAAAAGTTGGGGCTTTTCTAGGTCTGTGTTCAGGCACTGATTTACATTTACAGCATTTGGCAGACACCCTAATCCAGAGCAATTAACAATATTCCTTGTTATACAACTGAGCATTAAGGGCTTTACTTGGGGGCCCAGCAGTGGTGACTTGGTGGGGCTGGGACTCGAGCCCAGGTCCTCAAGTTGATAGTCCAACAACTTAACCACTGCGCTACCACTTCCCCCATAATGACACAACATTAATGAAACGGAAAAGAAGTAAATCTACTGTATAGCCTGGACTAACATTTGATGAAAAAATATATAATTTCCTTAGATTTTACTTCTCAAAAATGAGGTTCTTTCCATTTTTCATTCTTTACAGAAGTCACCCTCTGCTCTTGGCTGGCTGGTGCATATAAACACTTACCTAACACAGTAAACAAGCAACTGCATAGAATAAAAAGTACTTTAACCAGCAGGTTTGATGCATTGTCCTACAGCCAGAAGACAGAGTATTGGTTTAAATCTTGAATGAACAAGATTGGCCTGGCAAGTTAAGCTTATGCTGAAAAAGAATAGTGCATATGGCCAGAGAAAGAGTAGGTGATGCTCCAATTTATTAAGTGTGTCCTAAATCCAGGATGCCAGGATCTGATGATGACGCATACCCATATTGCAAACTAATTCAAATGGTTAGGGTAACCTGTAGAATTACACCTGTGGTAAGTTAATGTTTGATGATGTGCGCTAATAGTTACATATACAAGGAGGGTTCATGTGGGGAGAAACTGTATATGATGATTATCTAGCATCTTATACAATTGTATGCTTTTATCATTGTAGTATTTAGGGAAAACAGATTTATAATTGGGTTGGTGAAGTGTTATATAGTGTATGTATTTAAATGTGTTTACCATTAGGTAAGTCCTCATACAGTACATGAAGACGAACAAAGATACAATTATTGTGTGCAAATATCATAACGCTTGCCTTTGTGTTTAAATTGTATAGTTCAGCTTATGTTAAACTTTGAAAATGCTAAATCCATTTGTAAGTATATTACTGGAAAATGTTGATACAACAACGGTTTTACTATGTTTTTTTATTTAATAAAACAAAGTTTAAAATAAAAAAAAGTTATTGTCCGGGTTGGGTGGAAGACAGGCTTTAGGGTTGGTGAGGACCAGTCTTTCAAAGCACTTTGCGATAACAGGAGTGAGTGCGACTGGATGAAACTCACCCATTTCTGTTGCAGCAGAGTGCTTTGGCACTGGCACGATAGTAGACTTAAAGCAGGTGGGAACGATTTCCTGGGCCAAGGACAGATTGAAGATGTTCGTGAAGACCTCAGCCAACTGTTGCATGCATGCTACAGTATGCGTCCAGGGATGCCATCAGGGCCAGCTGCCTTTCGACCATTCACCCTTCCCAGGGTAGCACACACTTCAGAGATGGAGAGCGAGAGTGGCTGCTCACCTGGTGACAGCTCGGTTTTGCACATAGGCTCAATTTTCCCTTTTTCAAAGCGAGCAAAGAATCGGTTAAGCTCGTCAGGGAGTGAGGCAGAGCTGGCTGGAGGTGTTTTTGGGTGGTTTGCGGTCAGTGATAGCCTGTATTTCCTGCCACAGGCGTCGCGGGTCAGCAGAGATGAAGTGCTCCTCGATCTGCTGTTTGTATTTATGTTTGGTATTTATGTTTGGATTCCCCTCCTCGGATCAGCTCTGGCGACGTTGTAGGTCTCCTGGTCCCCAGACCTGAAGGCGGCAGGAGACAGACCTCCCGGTTCATCCAGGGCTTCTGATTGGAGAACAATATGATGTTCTTTTATGCAGTCACCAAATCCACACAATTACATCAATAAGTGTGTGTTTTATTAAATAAAAAAACATAGTAAACCGTTTTTGTATCATACAGACCGGAGTGAATTCACTGTACAGGCCACTGCCGATACAGTCAGCAATATTAACACTTACTTCACTCCGGTCTGTATGTGTGAACTGCTTCTGGAAAGCAGCGTCAGCCCCATCCATCCAAACTTTAACAGTCCTGATTGTGGGTTTCACACATTTAATGACTGGAGAGTACTTGGGCAACAGGGACAATGAAAGATGGTCTGATTGTCCAAGGTGGGGGAGAGGTGTGACTCTGTAGGCATCGGCCACACTTGTGTATACATGATCTAGAGTTTTTTGTCCCCTAGTGAAACAGGAGACATTTTGTTGGAATTTCGGCAGAACAGATCTTAAATTGCAGTGATTAAAATCCCCAGCGACGATAAAGGCTCCATCAGGATGCACTGTCTGCAGTTTGTTGATAGCAGAGTTTAGTTCTTCCATAGCATTCGGGACATACACTGCTATCACCACAATACATGTGAACTCACATGGTAAACAAAAGGGTCTGCATTTAATGATCAGGTATTCAAGATCAGCAGAGCAGTGAGAAGAAACAGTGACAGAGACACTGCACCATGTTTTGTTTACATAAATATACATGAAAATAGCAAATGTCAAGTGAGTAAGGTAACTATAGTATTTTAAGTGACTATAGTGTTTTAAAGTGAGTGTGCTTACAAAAAATGTTCGAGTGTGTGCGTATATGTGGGTTAAGGTAGTTTCAGTTCAGTGTGTGAAACTGTTACACATTTCTTCTTTGAGGGTCCGAATGCTGCGGTATCTTTTCCCAGAGGGGAGGAGTGTGAAGAGTGAGTGTGAGCGGTGTGTGGGGTCCTCCACAATGCTGTTAGCTTTGCGGATGCAGCATGTGGTGTAGATGTCCGTTATAGAGGGAAGAGAGACTCCGATGATCTTCTCAGCTGTTTTCACTGTCTTCTGCAGGGTGCTTCCAATCCGGACTGACTGAGGTCTTCCCATCAGAAAGTCCAGGATCCAGTTGCAGATGGAAGTGTTCAGGCCCAGCAGGCTCAGCTTCTCAGATGCTGAGGGATGATTGTGTTAAATGCTGAACTAAAGTCTACTAAAGTCAATAAATATAATTAAACAGCGAGCTATATCTGCAGTACTGCAATAATACCACATGCATATTACAGTTGCCTAAATTGCCTACTGTAGTTCCCAAATTATTGATTTTCATTAATACTGCATGGATTGATCATTTTTTTCCACATTAAAAGTACTTAAAACCTTGTTTAGTATAAGCATGGGATTCATTTCCAAGCCCAGATAATTAGAAAGGGTTACATCAGGAAGGGCATCTGTTGTAAAACATTGCCAAATGTAAATACACAAATCGTCAGTCTAAATTCCATACTGGATTGATTAAGGCCCGGGTTAACAACGACTGTCACCAGTGACCCACAAAGTGCTGGCAGAAATTGGGCTACTGTTGGTAGAAAAAGGAGAGAAGTGGGTCATGTGAAAGCCAGGTCACTGGATGTTGGTAGGATGACAGGGAATGGTAAAAAGCTGACTGATATGATAAAGAAAATGTAGGTCAAAGGCGACCAGGTGGAAGGGCAGCAGGGCTCATAGTATTGAAGCAGTAAAAACATGTCAGACATGAGTTATGAAATTAGAAATGGGGCAAATTAAAATTAAATGTTAAATGTTTTCAGCATTTATGCCCTACAAGAAGGTTGCAGGTTAGAAAAAAAGAAAGATGAGTGAGGTTAATGAGGTGATGTAAAGTATTCCCAGAGGTGAGATTGGAGCGGATTTCAATGGACCTGCCGGTTCACTGGGGAACAGAGGTGATAAGGAGGATATGGGCAGATATGCAGTTAAGAGAAGGAAAGGACAGATGGTAGTACTTTTTGCTGGGAAAGGATGGAAATGGCTGTGGTAAAGATTTATTTCCATAAGCTAGAGGAACATAGAATGACATACAAAGGTGGAGGTAGTAGCACACAGGTAGACTACATCCTATGCAAATAAAGCAATCTAAAAGAGATTAGTGACTGTAAAGTGGTAGTGGGAGAGAGGATATTCAGACAGCATCAGATAGTAATGTGTAGGATGTGTATAATAGTCTTGTGAAATAAGAATTCAAGGGTTAAGATAAAAAAGAAGTGGTGGAAGTTGAAAAATGTAGAAGGTTGGTAAGTATTCAGAAGACATTTGAACAAGCTGCGGCTCTGCAGGCATGACGTGAGCAGGCTCCGGCTTGGCATGCATGATTTGAACAAGCTTCGGATTGGCAGGCATGATGTGAACAAGCTCTGGCTTCCCAGACTTGACGTGCACAAGCTCTGGATTGGCAGGCATGACATAAACAGGCTTTGTGTGTTTGCAGGGATTCTCGTTTGCTAAACCCATGAAAGAGCGGCCGCTTAGCAACAGGGCATAGTCCATATATTCAGCAAGAGAAAAATCAATTTTTCCTCCTGGCAACCAGGACCACAATGTCCTTTAGACCTGCCTGAAAATTTTCTTGTGTGCTATGTCATTAAAATCCACCAGGTAGCAAAGTCTACAAAAGGCCTGCACATACTTCTCAATGGACTGGTCGCTCTGCCCAAGGCAGAGGCGGCAGCTAACCGGGGGAATTGGTGGCCCATGGTTAAGGTGTTGGACTGCCAACCCAAAGATTGTGGGTTCAATTCCCAGCTTCACCAAGCCACAACTGTTGGGCTCCTGAGCAAGGCCTTCAACCCCCAATTTCTCAGTTGTACAAATGCAATAAATGTAAGTCGCTCTGGATAAGAGCATCTGCCAAATGCTGTAAATGTAACCGTTGGGTTCATAGTTTTGGAGATATTCTGTAAGGATCCACTGAATGCGAGTAGTTTATTCAAGTGCAGTTTATTAACTTCAAAGTGACAAACAGTACATATAATCTTGACAGAACTTGGCTTGGCTTGGCTAGAAAACAGCACACACAGATACTCACTAGACGGGTACAGGAAACAATATCTCACAAGGGGCAAGAAAATAAAAAGGCCATATATACTTAACTAAAAGAGGAAACATTATTTTAAACAAGAACCTTCTGAACACACTGATTAATCGATCAACCAATGACAAGACACAGGCAATATGGTCTAAAACATAGAAACAAAGTCTCACTGTTGCCCTTCAGTGGCCCAACAGGACAATGCACCAGGCAACCCTGACCAAGACCTGACAGACACAGTTTTATTTTAAGCTTTTAACTCGAGTGTCTGCCATACACAACTCTATGTTACTATAGAAACAATAGTTTGTAAGCATTAACATATTAACATAAATCTTTGTCTTCCAGATGAAACTACTGTCAATGCTGCTTTTTAAAAAATAATTGATCAGCATCGAGTTTGACCACTTAGAATTGAGATTTTAAGCATTTCTGGCATTTTTTTTAAAAATAATTCCATTGGTAAAGTTATATGTGCAGTTATTGGGGTGTTTAAAATGAAAACCTCCTAACAACATGCTACTTTGAAGCATAGACCAAGCATATCCTTTTTTTTCCTGTCATCTCTCTCTTTCTCGCCTTCAGGTTCCCTGTGTCTGAGGTTTGCTGTTTTATTCCAGTCAAAGAAAAGCCAAAATGAAGCCCTTTAGGCTGTAGCCTCAAAGGCAGCCAGCAATGAAAAAGCTATTTTTATTTGTCCACAGGGTCACATTGTCTGCTGTCTTAGTTTCTCGATGAAACTAAAATTTATTTGACCTTCCCTGACCTCTTTTCAGTGGATAGTCTGAGGTTTTACGGTTCTAAAAGATTTTGTAGTAGGAAGCTCTTAAAGATCATTATGAATATTTTTATGTCATGCATTCTTTATTTCCAGTGTTTGTGATCCATCTTTGTCATATAAAGTTATTGCTATAACTAGCAGTATAGTGTACCTAGGTACTTGTGAATTGTGTGCAGGTGAACAGCATGAAAATGTAGAATAAATGGTGGTTGACAGTGAATTTGCTTTAATTTAATGTTTATTCATGTCAAACGCAGAGTTTAACTTTTGTGTATTATTTGCAACAAGAATTACACATGCGATTGCACTCTTCAATTACAGTATAATATGAAGTGAAAAAGTTTACAGTGCCTTTATAAATTTATAATTATATAACATTTTTTAAAGTGCATTTGCTGCATTTGGTAATTACTTCCCAACTAGTAAATATAAACTTCCAAATAGAATGCACAATGAGAGAGAAACCTTATCTGTATAATATTTGCCGGAAGACTCGGAAAAGACAATGCCGTTTACATCTTATTTCACTTTTATTAAAATTAGAGTAACAGGAGAATGGTGAATAGTTTAAAGTCTAATTTAAATTCATAATGACTAATTTTATTTGGCAGCTAATGCTGGGAAAGCATGCAGAATGGACTTTTTGGTTGCCCTAATGCAAAACTATTGCTCTGAAGTCTAATTGTGGCTATCTTTCCACTTACAACTAAATAAGTGTGCAGAAGCACAGCATAAAGTGATTTGCACATATACTCTTTTTATTAGCTGCAATTATTTTTAACAACACTTGATTACTACAACCTCATTCAGAAGTATTACTATTAAAATACACGTATGACACTAATCATAGGTCTTTGCTTTGTGTCTCAGTGAAATAAAAGATAAGCATTTCTTTGAACTAAGATTTTATTTCTATTAGGTCTTTTAAACTTGCATGTTGGTGTCAGTAATAATAAACATAAATTCTTTAATATTAGCTGAGAGCTGGTTGAGGGATTCAATTCATGAACATGACATGCAGCACCACCTGGTCTGCATCTGAAAAATCCTTTGTATGGCCAGCGGTGATACAGAGGTTAGTCAGCTCAGTCTATGAAAGCTTCCTTGCCCACTCCCCTGAAGTCTCCTGAAGTTCTGCTTAGATCATCAGTGTTGTTTCGATTACACCTTATCTACTGACCTTTAAGTACATAGAGACCATGCTGAATAACAATTACTGCTAAATCTATAAAAGATATAGTATTTGTTTCATTAATGCTGTAACAACCCATCATCTGGATTTTGTCAGCACAAATGCATATCAAACCTTTATTCGCCTGTTGTATGTTTTTAGCAGCTGTTCTGCTGAAGCTTTTAACAATGGAAATTGTCAAAAAGCAGTTGTACAAAAACCTGTGTGCAGCTCTGGAGTCCTGATGAGCAATTCAGTGGCAAGACTCAAAAGTAAAACCCTCTGTGTCTTTCATCTGTGCTGATGCCCTTGCAGTTAATACGATAAAAAATGTTACTTGCCACTTGTTACTCTACCGCACTCTCAATTGTGAAAGTTACAGCTTAACCTTTGATAAACTTTTATAACAATGATTACAAATAATCCTTCATGTGTAGTGTACCTGCTGTACACGTCCCACTGTGTTACAGTAAAAACAATAATAAGGATTAAATATAATAGCAATATGTACTGTATATGATGTAAAAGATATATAAATACTGTACCCAGTCTAAGTTTATTCTTATTTCAGTCTAAGATAATTCTTATATGTAATGGAATGAACTGAATTTTCCTAAAACCAGGTAAGCATTTGTTTTATGCATTTTGTTCTATGCAACTAAATTGTAGTTTTCCGACCTTAAAATGTCTGTACAGTTATTTCTGTGGAGGGGGAATCGTTACAACTTCAGTGTTAGAACAATTCTTAAGCAGATAAATTTTACTGCCGCTGCTACCTGGGAGCTTCCTAACACTGCAACCACACTCAGTAAGATTTGTGATCGCATTGGTACACAAAGACCCTCCTGTCCACTGCCAGTGGAAGAATGCAACCTTTACAGAAACATCACAAATTTACTGGTATGCTGGCTAAAGTTAGACAAAAAGCATATGCATCAATATGCAAACATCAAAACCAATGTCAAGGAAGAGCCAAGGTTTTGTCTGAGGATATTTAGACAGAAAAGAAGAGTGATCTAACAACAATCAATATCAGACAGGCTTACACTCTCTGGTGTGAGCTGAAAGAGGCAACAAGTTGCAAAAGAGACATATCCCTCCTGTTGTCTTGTCATGTATTCTTGTAGATTTGTTTTTCTTACTTTCCTATACTTTTGAGTTTATTTTTAGTAGGCTGCGTTTAGGTTGTTCATTGGCACACTGCTTGTTTAGAATTTATAACTGTAAGGTAGCCAAGAGATAAGGCAATGTTGCCAGTGTCAATAGCTTGCACGT
The DNA here is from genome assembly GCA_005784505.1 of Bagarius yarrelli. Classification (NCBI taxonomy): domain Eukaryota; kingdom Metazoa; phylum Chordata; class Actinopteri; order Siluriformes; family Sisoridae; genus Bagarius; species Bagarius yarrelli. The sequence continues at coordinate 270,784 of VCAZ01000220.1, forward strand.
TATGATATTTCAATAGTTAGCATGTCGTGCCTCTTTTAATGCTTCTCCATGCACGTAATTCATGTAATTATTAAGCAGTTCAATTGTTAGTATTTTTAGTTTAGATGCTAGGCACTATTCTTATTGCAAGTTAAGTGTAGTGATAACACCTATTACACAAAACACACATTCCGAGAATTTTAGGTTCAATCGACATTTTGCTCTAAATGAATGGCTACAGTTTTGGTGTAAAGAAAAGAATTCTGTGCAAATGTCAAGCTTTACTTTAGGGTCTGTATTTTATGGTACTGATGTGCTGTCATGGATAATTTAAGGAATTTGCTTTGTTTATTCACCATATATTAAGTGTGCACAGATGATAAATTAAATTTCTAATCAACTATATTTCATGCTTTTAAAAAAGGGATCAAAGACTATTATTTATACTTTATGTTAACAGTGAGCATCTTGCAGAATGATGGGGCATGTATAAAAAATAAATACACTTAGTTTGTTAAAAGAGCACTGGCCTGTATATTTATAAGTGATATATTTAGGAAGAAATTATGCTTCAGTGTGTCACATCCATAATGATTTAAAGATAAAGTTTATATTGTATGATAAACATTATGCAAATAATGTGAAACTTTATATAAAAGCTTAAATACATCCATGCTATTTATGATCGACATTTTATTTCACTTGTTTACTGTAAACAACCTTAATTTCGCAATAAGGACATGACCATTAATGATGCTTCCTATTAAATCATGTAAGTGACCAGCACATTTGTTCAAAGTGATGTTGCTATTAAAATAACTGACTCTACATTATATTGATATTAATTCATTTTACTTATATTTTGGAAATGCAAAATATAACTATAAGGAAAAATTACCAGAAACAGAAACAAATTCAAATTTGCCAGAAAAAAACATAAAAACAAGCCAGAAATAGAAAGGAATATTTAGGTCTGTATGCAAAATATCACAACAGAAGAAAACATGTTTCAGTTAATCATGGCCTAAAAAAACCTAATTAAAAAGAGATGTCAATTTGTTCATTAATTTTGTTTTAAAATCTGAAAATACTTTTATTTTATACTTTTATACTTTTTTACTTTATAAATTATGAATTATGTCTTGCTTTTCTCTATAATCATAAATCACAGCTTTGTATCACCACCTTATGCGCACGCACAAAATACATTCCGTTTACAGCATTTCAAAGTCTCACCAGGTGCTTTTGAGCAACTTATAATCCAGAATAGTTACTAAGTTACTACATTACAGGTTTAAAAGTAATATCTAACCGCCAAAGCCAACAATTTCCTACTGATAGTAGCCTGGACACAAGACCAACCATTGGTTGTTCTAGGATTTCATCCTAAAGGAGCTTATCTATTTTTTTTTGTTATACTTGCAGGATGTTAAAAGTACAAACATAAAAGCAAAACATGAACAAACATGAACAAACATTATTTCTGTTCATTACATGCTCAGAGATAAACAACATTAGCTTGAAATATGATAATTAACTATGAACTCTTTCCACAACTTAAATAATATACACGGCCTGGAATTACAATTTTAAATGCAATTACAAATACGAAAACAATTACAAATTTAAACTTCAGATAGCAACTTTTTGTAAACACTATACACATGGAATGCAATTAATACATTAATTTTTAAAAAAAGTAGGAACATCTTTCGTCAGTTAAGACAGGTATTAATTAACCAAATTAAACCAAAAACTTGGTTACTCTAGCCACACCATGTGGTCTGGCTTTTACATACATAATGGTAAAAGCAATGAATGTGGAAACAGAACATTCTAAATATGAACATTCTAAATCTTCTTGCACCAGAAGATTTTAAATCATTATAAAGTTAAGATATTAAAGTGTTAGTTGATCAAACCAGCTCACTTTGGGAAGACAAGCAATTTTACTGTGGAACTTTGAATAATTCATCTTCAAAGTCACCATATCTGATATTGTGACCCAAGTCCTCTCATTCTCTAGGTTCTAAGGTGTCCAAAGTTTCCACAGACTTCCATTTTCTTTACTTCCAAGAGCGTTCCAGACTCTTATACTTTCACACTCCTGAGCTCCTTGCATTCTGGGTAATCCAGTATTGTCTAAGTTCTTCACTCATACTAAAGTTTGTTAAAACCCAGCCGGAATCGTAACAGTATCCCCTCTTCTAAAAACGCCTTTAGACATTTTTCGAAGGCGTCACTGAGTAAGCAGGGCATTCAGGGTGGGCAGAATGAATGCCCTGTGTGAGGGTGGGATCCAGAATGTGCTGGGCCTTGACACATGGCCTCAACTCCCAATACACCAGATGCTCAAGTTGACCTCTCCTTCTCCTGGAATCACGGATCTCATGCACTTGGTATGCGGGTGCCTTGTCGATGTCAATGGTAGTTGGCGGGTAAATTCTGGCGTGCCTTATCCGGAAGTGCAAAACGTACGATTGCCATTCTGGTGCTGGGCTGAGGTGGCAGTTGCTGGGTGAGTTGCTGGTTTGCCGTTTGCGGCAACACTAGTTGTAGAGTGGGATAACCCACTGTGGCTTGAATACAAATCAAGATTTCTGAGTTCTGGAAGGGTGAAATGTCCAAGTGAAATTAGCCCAGAACTACACAGGAGGATCTTGTCAGCTGAGGCCATAGTCACCAAGAAAATTGGTAACACACTATGCTGTGAAGGAAATCCTGCAGCACTCACAAGGTTTCTCTGCTCAAGAAAACACATGTCTGAAGTTTGCTGATTGGTCAAATAAGACCAAAATCAAGCTCTTTGGCATCAACTCAAGGTAGAAGGAATGTTGCCTATGACCCCAAAAGCACCATCCATACCCTTAAACACAGAGGTGAAAACATTATGGGATGATGGCGGGGTCCATGTACCGTAAATCTTGGGTGAGAACCTTTTTCCCCTCAGCCAGGGCATTAAAGTGGGTCATGAAATGGTATTCCAGCTTGACAATGACCCAAAACACATGGTCAAGGCAACAAAGGAGTGACTAAAGAATAAGCACATTAAGGTATCCAGACCTTAATCCTGTAGAAAATCTGTGAAAGGAGCTGAAGGTTTGAGTTTCCAAACACCCTAATAACTTAAAGACAATCTGCAAAAAGCAGTGGGACAAAATTCCTCCTGAGATGTGTGAAAACCTGGTGGCCAACTACAATGTATGACCTCTGTTTTTGCCAACAAAGGTTTTGCCACCAAGTACTTGTCTTGTTTTATAAGGAGATCAAATACATATTTTACCCATTAAAATGAATGAAATAAGTATTTGAAATCAATTTTAAAACTTTTTGAAATGCATTTTTGAATGTTTTTGTTGTTATTCCGTGTCTTATTGTTAGAATAAACCTACCATTAAAATTATAAACAAATCTTTTCATTGTCAGTGGGCAAACGTTCATCCCAGAAAAGTTGAGACATTTTTTATATTTGAATAAAATGAAAACTAAAGCACTTTCTAATCATATGAGCCAAGATTTTATTCACAATAGAAGTTATCTATTAACATAGATAACACAAATATTGAAACTGAAAAATTTTAAACTGAGAACACTTTTGTGAACTTTTTCTAATCATTGAAGCAGAGACCAGGAGACGTTGGGCGATGTTTCAGCAGAAGTTACTCTTTATTAAGAACTCGCTGTGCGTCGCTGTAGTCATCAGTCACTGTTAATGTGTTGTTAACATTATCTAATGTAGTTAATGGCATTATGGAGCTGATGCTGCGCCTTGCTCACCCATCCACACACTATCTGGTTGTAAACATCCAAAACTTTGTAACACGTAACGGGCAGCGGGGCGGCTTAGTTACAGCAACAAGGTTCCAGGTTCAATTCTTGAGCAGGGGCCTTTTTGTGTGGAGTTTGCGTGAGCTTTTTGTGCTTGCTTGGGTTTACTTCAGGTACTTCGGTTGTCACAGTGCCAAGGCACTGTTTCCCCTCTTTTACTGCCATCTGGTGGTTAAAGATTATTAATGTTCAAAGGACTTTTATGTTGAAAGACATCCGGTTTTCTGTGTTCTTCTGTTTTGATTCCCTTATCACATCTTTGTTTTATTCATTGTATTCAGGTGTTCCTTATTTTGTCGTAATTTGCATAAGTATATATTCCATGTATTTTATGTCAGTATTTGTTTTAATTAGGTTATGTGGTTTCCGTGCCTTCGATGTTCTGTCTTCCAGTTTCCTTCATTGTCCTTTCGTTTTGTCCAGGACATGATCCTGACTCCTGATTTCGTCCAAGACATAGACCTGACTCCTGATTCCGCCCAGGATGGCGATGTGGTCTCTGCCCAGATGTAGCTGGGTTCTCTAAGTACGTCGGTCGTCTTCTGGGCTTGGTTTCCTCGCTTCCCCCTTGGGCCTCGCTGTGCTCCTTGCTCCCCCCTTGGGCCTTGCCGTGCTCCTTGCTCCCCCCTCGGGCCTCACGCTGCTGTTACAAAAAAAGAGACCTGTCTGCAACCAGATTCATGAACATAAGTTGCTCATCAGATGCGGGTTTGATGTCTGAGGTCTGGGACAATAGTAGAACTACAGAGATCTGCAATGCCACTCACTTTACCATTTACTTTAAACAACAACAAAAAAAATATGAATATTATTGTCCCATGCTGTACCACAAACTATAGTATTATTTTGTATTTGACAAGAAAAATAGATATGATAATTAGATAAGAAAAAATAAATTATCCCAGAATAAATCTTCACTCCAGTTACATCAGCCTTAGGTTTGAAAATATAAATATGATTTCATACAAAACTGTGTATACGTGTGAGTGTGTGTACTTGCCTGAAAGCATTTAAGCATACAGTTTAAGGACTTCCCACAAAACCACCTCACAGCAGCCCTTCCCATTAGCATTTCAAATGCCTGCCTCATAAAAGCACATTTTTATAGAGTTTTTTTGCTTAATATGCCTGAATCTTTTACACCCAGCATGTGCTTTCTATATGCATGCTGATGTTTTGGAAGTCTAAACTGTCTGAATAAAAAAGAGGTTCAATTTTAAATAAAAACTAGAACTACTGAAATGGAACTGATGCCAGTTGATAATTCTTATCTAATCACAGACACACAGACACACACACACACACACACACACATTAAATAACCTGATGATAGGATAAACAGTAATGGTAAAAAAACATACAGGGTGAAAATAGCAGAAAATATATTAATAAAACATAAATTTAGTAGGACTGCTTTAAAATTTTTCTACTTTCTATCATTCTTTTTTCCCTTTTTCTGTTGGAGATTTTTATTTGTCTGGCTAATAAGAACGCTATGAAATCCATGTTATTACAGTCATAACAGGAGCATTTTTCTTGGAATAGTTAGACAATAAGTAATTTTAGGCAATTCGGGCTCAAAAGAATATATTTCTCTCCATTTGTCTCCCTAATTCAGTCACCTGCCAATTCCAGCCCTCCAAACATTCCAAAAACAGCACCAAACACGATGACTTGACTTTAAGAGTGCTATTTATACAGATTTTTTTTTACTTTTTTGTTTTGTCATCATCTTTGACAGCTGTTTTAGTTTATGTAACTTTGTCAATAAGCAAAAAATATGAAAATGTGTGTGTGCATGCTGCGTGTGTTCACATAGATTCCAAAGTTTCGTGTTTGTGATGAAGTGAAGCACACCAAATAGTTTACAAGACTAAACTTTTATGAATTTTCTAAATTTATCATGAGAAAAGTGAAACTGCAAGGGGACAGTGTACCATTGCAGAGGATCAGTAGGATTTTTTTAACTTCATAATAAACTACATATATGTAGTTTATAAGGGACATTTTAATTCTTATATTCTGCATTATTTAACATTTATTTATTTTAACAGTTAGTGCAACTGTGATTGATAGGAGAGTAAGGGAGAGAGTGTGTGTATACCATTAGTGCCTGATGTCGCTGACTGAGCCCATGGCTATTTTTGCTCTTTTTAGTTATGTTGGCTGTTAAATTATCAAGATTCAAACTGACAATCTCTTTGCAATAGTCAGACTGTGTTTGTCTTCTAACACTCATAAACAAATAATACTGTTTCCTTTAAATAGTAATAAAGAATTGGATGTTGAATAGATATGCAGCACTGAGGGAATTTTAAAATCATATACCCTTCCCAATGGCAGAGCCACTTCTCACTTTATTATCACCCCTATACCATCACCATTATCCTATCCCCCAAAACACACATCCCCAAACACACACACACAGACAAAAGGCTCACACTGTGGTTATATGTGGTTATAATTATGTGTGTATGGTTTTGTATGTGGAGTTAGTTAAACTGGTTAAGACTGTGGTTGCTCTGATGAAAGGGTTTAGATCAAGGTCATGATGTAAAGAAGTTTACCACGCCCTGACTTCACATCTGCTCCTGGATAAAGATGTGAATTAGTCATCACTGAGGTAAAACAGACAACACAGCATTATATTAGACTAAACTGTGTTGTGTGCTCGCTTCCTCTTTATATACTTCTGGAATTATCCTCTCACCAAAGTAGCAGCCTGACCAATGACAGCCCAACAGAGACGAAATAAACGAGAAAGAGCTAATCACAGCACAGGACATAAAAGATGATTCAGACTGCCAGAGACTAGTGTGTTTGACTGAAGGTTTAGAATCACAAACCATAATGAAAGACTTTCTTAGATGAAAGGATTTATGCTGCATTCATCGTCTGCTGCGGCTCACTATAAACTGATTTTTTTTTTATTTTCTAAAATTACTGAACTTTTTCTAATATGAGTAATTTTGTGTTGCTAAATTAAAATCTGATAGTATATCAGATTTCACTATCAAATGGATCGTCCGCAGGATTTGCAGAAGAGAATTAAGGATTTTATTCAAAAACATTCACTGATTATGAGGTCTTTCAGTGTCTTCTACTGCAGCCAATACTGTGTGTGTCTGTCTGTTGACTATACTTTGATCAAATGTATTTGCCATGCTTATTTAACACTTGGACATCTTATTTTAGGTTTTGCTCCTAAAAGGGTTGAAGTGGGGTCTGTGTTTTTAGGGTTTGTTAAATAAAAATCTTTGTGAAACAGCATGACTACAGTAGACTCTGTCTCCATCTGCAGGTCACATGTATAGCAAGCTAGTAAACAATTACCTCAAAGTCTATTAAGGGAATTTGATATAGAGCAATACCATTGACAAAATAATTATGTAGTTTTAAAAACAGGCCAAAAAATTTTACTTTGTCTATTAGGCGTTGTTTATCAGTATTACTTATCATGTGGTGTTTTGTCTGCAATGGCTTTTTGGAATCGGCTGTAGGAGGTAAAGGACACACTGTGTGTATCAGAGTTAACTGTTAAATGGCAGTGGAAAGTACGATAGTAAGCACACGGTCTATAATAGAAAAATAACTAAAAAAATATAAATTCAGTAGAAAAACTATTTGTGGCAATTCAGTGTTTATTTGTTTTTTAAAGAATGTATTTGTCTGATATACAAATCCCCCATTATAACTGGATGCAATCATCCTTGTTCTTAAAAAGGCAATAAACCCAGTACTTACAGTTCCTTTTCAAACCTGCACTTTCTGGACAAGATACTTGAACATGCATTGGCAACTCAGCTTAAAGCACACTTAGCTTCTAACGACCTGTTTGCAGAATTTCAGTCTGGGTTTTGGACAAACCAAAAGTAAAGAATCTGCACAGAATTCCGTGGCATAATCTGGATGGTGAAATCGTTACAGCTGTATGTCTACTTTTCAAGGTTTTTATGCTTTTGCATTTATATGTCCATAAATTTGTTTATAGCAAATCAAAAGGCTTTCATTTTATGTTGCACCTGCCTGACTGATGGTTACACCTTATGGTTAACTATGCAGAAAATTAAAATTAAAGTAAATATATTAGCACCTGATTAATTAAACGATTAAAACATAAAAAGTGATGAAAAAAATTAACAATCAAGTAATTAAATAATAGAAACAAAATAATCAAATATTAATTGATACTTTGCTTTTCCAGTTATAAACACATCTAACCACCAAGTGAGTTGTCGTATGTCCCTGAAGCAGTCAGTTCTTACTTTACAAAGGTTAAAGACTTTTTCGATACATTAAATAGAATTGGTTAATTTTTAAAAAAAATTAAATGCTAATATACCTCTTAGTGCAGACATAAACACTATTTCTAATTTTACTACAGACTCACATGCTATTATTATATGTCCTACTACACAAACCTTAAACCTACAAGGGAAAATCTCCACTGCTCCCTTGAAATAATGACAATCACAGGCAAGTAGATCATACATTTATACACACAGATCACATATAAAAAACAGTGTCTTACATACAATTTTATCATTCACCAAGAAATGGGATCAACTGCGTAACAAAAACAGCTAGGCAATTATCTTAAATATTGCTTACTACACACTACAGTATGCAAAGGTCTATTTGTCACAGACACGCCAGGTTCCTGCACCTGCACCTCATTCCCTAATTACTCCACTCTCCCTATTTAAGTCAGTCACTCATCTCAGTTCGTGTAAGGAATCTGTCTCCTCGGTTTAAGATTATAAACATCTCGGTTTAAGATTATGCTCTCCGCTTCCGTACTTTAGCAGTTTCCGGTGAGTGGAATGAGCGCGCTTCGCTACAGACAAGGGTTAGAACCCTCACTGAGAACATAGAACAGAACATAGCTCACCCCAACTAAACGTCTAAGCCGGCTGACCCACATTATGTCTGTACTGTAGAAAAGGTGGACATCTGAAGAGAACATGTCTATCCCTACAAACCTCTCACAACTTTAGTTTAAATCACAACCAATCTGTATTGTGTTTTAGTTTACGCTCTTATTGACTCTGGCTTAGCTGGCAATTTCATCTTTGCCGAGCTATGCAACAGACTTCTTTCTTTCAAAAGAAAGCTTAATGACATCTCATACCAAGTTCAGTCGGTAACAGGCAGACCTCTCACACGTGGAAAAGTACAACCCCACAAAGGTCCTTTTACAGTACAAGTCAGTCTAATACACAGAAAAAAATTAAGTTACTGGTACTGGGAACAGTACCACTGATATTGTTTGGCTAGACCCTGGTTAGTGTTCCACATGATTGAATATCTCAGATGGGGGAATTCCTGTTTTTCTGAATGTCTCCCTGATTTTTCAGTGCCCTCTAAGTCAGTTCTTTCACTAAATTCTACATTGATTGAAATCCCCTGCGAGAATCGCTTAATTGACATTCCTAATAAGTACTCCTAAATATCATGATGTTTTTGTCCAAAAGATCCTCCAAGTTACCTCCACACCATCCCTGGGACTGCGCAATTGATTTACTGCCTAATGAACTAGTAAAGAAAGATCTACTCGCTCTCGATTCCAGAACAAAAAGACATAGAGGAATACATTGCTGAGGCTCTTCAACAGGGATACATCCGTCTTTCCATGTCTCCTGGAGCCTCCAGATTCTTCAAATTACTGTCAAATATAGTTACCCTCTTCCGCTGGTACCATCAGCCTTAGAACAGCTCAGAGGGGCTCAAATCTTTACTTAACTTTATCTCAGAAGCACCTACAATTTAACCTGCATCTGCAAGGGAGATAAGTGAAAGATGGTATTCAATACACAGGTCACTATGAATACTATGGCCTCATTAACGCACCCTCACTGTTTCAAAGTTACATGAACGAGGTCTTAAATAAAGTGAAGGCTATCAGAGCCTGGGCCTGTCCCAATACTGTTAAATAGGTTGAACACTTCTTAGGTTTTGCGAACTTTTATAGAGATTTTGTTAAAACTATAGCATTATTACAGCTCCACTCATAAACCTGCTAAAGAAAACATCCAAGACTCTCGCAATGGCCATCCTGGATCCAACCAGACCATCTCGCTACTTAAAGATTGCTTCTGGTGGCCAGGACTAGCAAACGATCTGTCATCTACTGACTGGGAAGTTACAACCTCTGCCCATTCCTCAATGTCCTTGGTCACACTTAGTGGTGGATTTTGTTACTGACCGTCCAGCCTGGGCCGAGTAAGCCCATAACTCTCTGCGTCAGACAGACACAGGTCTCACTCCATTCCAATGTGTACTCGGTTACCAGTCACCAATGTTCCCCTGGTCGGGGTGATCCACCATACGTTTTAGTGGTAATGCACTGGTTCTAGGAGAGTGAGAAGGTCTGGGAAACAGTGCACCTCAGTCTCCTCTTTTTCTGAATATGACCTCTTTTTTCAGGGGCCTGCTGTGTGTCTTGCAGCCACATGGAGTAGATGGTTTAGATATGGTTTCAATTTCTTGACTCCTTTATTCTCCCCTGGAACTTAAATTTACTATTTAGGGTATTATATTTTTATACTTTACCCCACAGTCATGTTTTTTTTTTTACTTTTCAATGGCTACTAGAAGTGTCAAAACTGGAAAAAAAAGATACTGCGACCGCTCTAACAGTCGAGGCAATTTCTGCGCTGTTGGATAAACAGCGTGAAGCGCTAGCAGCTAAATTTGAATCTTTGTTTAGTTTATTGGAAACTAAACCAGACCAAAGTGAACGAGCATGGCCAACACCTACCCACCTTAGAACTCACTACGGATAACCTGAGCCAGCATGCCAAAATCCTCTGCTCCAGTCTTTGGAAAAACAATGCTAGGTAAACGTCCAAAGTCGTATCTGTGTATCCTAGGCCTTCCAGAATCTACTGAAGGGGGACTCCTTACTGATTTTTTTTCAAAATTTTTGGGCAAAGTGTTTGGGAGTAAAACGCTTTCAACCCCACCTGGGATTAATAGAGCCCACCGTATACATGTTCAGGACAGAGACCTTGGCCAGTCATTTTCTGTAAACACCGGTACCAGGTTAAAGACCTTTTGATTTGGGAGGCACGGCGAAGAGGGAAGCTGGAATAGCTTTAGCAGATTCACATAGTGGAAGATTATGCTCTCATAGTTTTAAGACAGCGAGCTGAGTATAGAGAAGTCATGTTGTAGTTGTACAACCGTGGACTTGCTGTCAGAAAGCACACCTATTGTTAGATCCTGACTAACAATAAAGGATTGACAGGGTAGTGATCAAGTGTAGACAGTGATCTAGATAATTACAGGCTTTATTGCAGTTATTCAGCAATACGAACTTATTTGTCATACAGTTTTTTATATCAACTATGCATTCTGTTAGTTTTTCGAATTGGTAAGTTTCAACAGGTTGCGAATAAATATAGAGCTGAGTGTCATTAGCATAGCAGTGAAAGCTAACACCATGTTTCCTAATAATATCTCCCAGGGGTAGCATGTAAAGTGTAAAAAGTAACAATCCTAGAACTGAGCCTTGGAGTACTCCATACTTTACTTGCGAGCGATATGATACCTAATGAAGACTGCTACAAATTGTTGGCGGTCAGATAAGTAAGATTTAGACCATGCTAACGCACTTCCGCTGAGGCCAACAAAGCTTTCTAATTTATCTAAAAGAATGTTGTGGTCAACAGTGTTAAACCCAGCACTGAAGTCCAATAGCACTAATAGGGAGAAACAACCGTTATCAGCTGATAGCAGCAGGTCATTTGTAACTCTTTAGAGAATCCTAGTTGCATGGGTTTAGAGAATCCTAGTTGCATGGGTTCCAGATTTTCATAAATGGGGCGCACTGGAGACAACGGTGCATGTGCAGAACTTAAAGTGTTAACAAGAGGACTGTTGCACAACAAATTTTTGCAAAAGTCTGCTGACTGCTTCCTTGGTGCAAACAAAGCAATTGTGCCGATAGATCCAGTCCCCCCACTGGATATTCGAACCCCTCGTGTAATTGTAATCAAGCGACATATGTATTTGTGGGGAAGAATCCCAGACAGCCAATGCCCAATCCAATGCTCTAACAAAAAGTAGCAAGAGTAAAAAGGTGTATTTCTTTCAGTCATAAGGGAAAAAGCCAGGTTGGATTTGAAAGAAAATCTGGCACTGCCGTAGAAAGCCTCTGCAATGCTCCGGAGCGCCATTGAATTTATTCGGTAGTGACAACAGGACGCTTGAGGCTGCTGTAGTGCAGCCTGCAATGATGCGAGTTGTGCTTGGAAAGCCTGCAGAGCCTGTGCATGATAATCCACAAAGGCTTAAAGACACGCTTTACTCGCTGGATCGGCAGTAGGCGAAGTATTCTGTAATTAGGAATCTCTCTGAGAAGGATCCATGTTGCAAATATAAAGTTTATTGAATCAATAGGCAGTTTACAGACTTAGTCAAAACGATGCAGAGGCAACCCTAGGCAAAAGCAAAACCAAGAACACAGGCATAGATCAGAAAAACTGAAAATAACAAAACCATAAAACACAGTCATTAAGTCGCAAAAGCAAACAATACTTTGCAACATGCTAACGAAGAGCTTAAATAGTGAAACAGAACCAGAAGGGGGCACACATTCAATACTCAGGCGGGCATATCTGTTTGGATTAGGATTTAAATCAAGATCCATTATTCTCTGAATCAAGCTTTTTGAATGTATAAACTAAAACACAGTAAATACTGTATTCAGTCTTTTTCATATGGTCTTGGCACCTCTTATAAGGAGCGCTGTGTATTTGTTTAGTACCAAGAAACTCTTAATGGGTAGTTTTATGTAAGCAGACTTTTAGACAGATGGCAAAAGCAGCTCTGAGTCTATATTGTGCACCTTATATCATTTGGAAACTTCAGCATTAAGCTAAGCTAAGTGCTCATTTTCAAACAATTAAACATGAGGGATTTCTTTTTTAAAGAAGTAAAGTGAAATGATAGATTTGTTTTCAGGCTGACACATCACCCGATTATCCTGTAGAATGCAGATAATTATATGACTTGATTATCTGAATTTACATTTTCTGTGGCCTATGCATTAGTTATTCAAGCAAATTAATAGTAAATTTTTTATAACCGTCACTGCCAGGGTTGCAGCTAGCAATTTATCATCCTCTAGCTACTGTTGATGTGAAAGTGCATGACTCTACAATCAGAAAGAGACAATCTTTTTCTCCTTTTGGCTGTTTCCTTTTAGGGGTCGCCACAGCGAATCATCTGTCTCCACCTAACCCTATTCTCTAAATTCTCTTCACTCACATCCACTAACTTCATGTGCTCGTTTATCTCATCCATATACCTCCTGTTTGTCTTTGTCTTCTGCCTGGTAGTTTCATTTCTAACATCCTCCTACTCGCTTCTTTACCTCTTTTACACATTCTTCATTGCTCTGGACAGTTGACCCCAAATACTTTCTTTACCTTTTCACCCTGTAATCTCACTGTTCCACTTTCCTCCCTTTCATTCTCTGGTAACGCTGCATGTTTAATGTACTCTGTCTTGCTACGACTGACTTTCATTCCTCTTCTCTCCAGAGCAAACCTCCACCTCTCCAGGTTTTCCTCCACCTGCTCTCACTACAGATCACAATGTCATCTGCAAACATCATTGTCCAAGGAGATTCCTGTCTGACCTCGTCTGTCAAACAATCCATCACCACAGCAAACAAGAAGGGGCTCAGAGCTGATCCCTGATACAGTCCCACCTTCACTTTGAACTCCACTGTCTGGCTGTCTTTAAGCGCTATTTGCAGCGATACCTAGTTTTCCTAATGTAATCTGAGCGATCGACTGCAAACACTGCAAAAGCGTTTGCATTCGTGAATCGGAAACATTTTCATTAAATAAATGTACAAATAATATGTAAGGTAGCCTGGGTCAACCCATGATTCATACATCCCTAAAAACATCATAGGCTTCAAGCTGGCATGCTTCTTGGTGAGTGATGCGTTAATGGTTCTATTTAAGTGTTTTTTTTGTGAGTTCAATTATTCAACAGCCTATCAGGAGACAGTGGTTATCCACTAAAACCGTTGCGGGTAACCGCCTCACCAACCCACAAACTGACCGAGAGCGCAGATACAATGATGCCCATTCTCTCACTAGGTCAGTTGTAGAGTGGGCAGCTAAAATGACGCTGCCTGGTGGCGCTGCCTGGATAGGACAGAGGGGATGCTGCTGTACCGCCCTAACAATATTATACTCCAATAAGTCCAATAAGTACTGAACTAGTTAATTAGATACAACTTTTTATTCTGTCTCACACAAATTACGTCTAAACTTAATAAACAGTTTAGTCTGTTACATAAGGACTGACTGCTGGCGAATTTGCTTAATTTAGACAAAAATTGACAATTAACATCAAATTTTAAAAAACGACTGTGTGACAACACTGCAACGCTTCCACCGAATTCTAAAAAAAAAAAGGTGAAGCAAATCACTCAAAGATTTGTGCTTGTTCTCTGTCGTGGATAACCCCACCACACCGTTGCAGGTGCTTGAGCCAAGGCACTGTGTGCTCTTACGGCGTTAAGTGTTCTTCATAATTGTTATAAAAATCTGAAATTTTAATTTTTTTTCAGAGCTTCTCCATCCTGACCACAACTTTGTTAATAAAAGAAAATTTATAAAACCAAATCATTTTTATAGATGTTTGATATTGTCATAGAGACATTTTAACTATAAACAAAAAGCATAGAAACTCCAATTCTGGTTTAAATCAGCAGAAGAATGAGAAAAAAAATGTACATTAAAAATCGATTTTGGAATCGGATCGTAAATCCTAACATACATCAACTAATCTTTATTGTGTGTGTGTGTGTGTGTGTGTGTGTGTGTGTGTGTGTGTGAGAGAGAGAGAGAGAGAGAGAGAGAGAGAGAGAGAGAGAGAGAGAGAGAGAGAGAGAGAGAGAGAAGTTGTGCAGGAAGGTGATTGGTCTATACGTGCACCTTCTAACTTCAGTTTCCCCGAGTTTACATCCGGGTACTTTTCCCTAGGCAATGGAGGCGCACTACCTCCGTTCCTTAGGCAAAGTAAAATAAATTCGCCGCACTGTAACATAAAGTAGTCCTCTTTGTTAAACTAGTATTTTCTTTCATACGTAACCATTTACATCGCAAACGATAACGGCATAAAACTGATTTCCGTGCCAGCGAATAAATTAAAAGGAGATTCGAGACAATTTGAGCTCTTTACTACATCCTTTTACTGTCCCATTCTCTATCAGGTTTTCTGCGCGTAGTGATACATAGTGTTCGCAGGCCCGGCTGAATGAGATTGAAGAAGAGTTCTTGTTTTGTATGACAGTTTCCCTGTTTTTCATACATTTTTGTAAAAAAAAAAGAAGAAAATTCACCACGTCTGATGAGGGTGGTATTATACGCTATGAAGACTGTAGCGTATCGAAGGGAATAAAGTCATACACGGGACGGGATACGGTGGTAAATATCGGGCTGAGAGTAAATATTTATTTAAATAATTTGCGTGTGAGGAGAACGAGGGCTGACTGACTGACTGCTGTCGGAGTGAGTACGAGGGTGAGTGCACCTCCACATTCTTTAAGCACAGCAACTTTTATTGTCGACGCCTCACTTTTTTTTTTTTAACAAAAAGGGGACCTCTTTCTAAAACTGTTATTTGACGGAAAGCCTCCGGTTTTATTCGTTTCTGCTTATTCTATGAGTTGGCATGAGTGAAGAGCTATTGGACAGATACCAAGTGAGCGTGATGGGGTGGGGGTGGACACATCAACTTGCAGCTCTTCTTCAAAATTATAATTAGTTTTAGCACCAAAATAAATAAATAAAATAGAACAACAACAACAAAAACCCGATTGTTTGGGCAATAACAATGAGTTCTGTGAGCCGTTCGTATCGGAGCATCTCGTCGTGTGTTCGGGTGCTGTAAAATTTTTTCTGTAAGATTAGCAATCTGTAAGCGCAAATAAACATTAACATCTAAGTTTATAGATTTAGCAGGTTTGGATTCTTTATGCTGCTTGATTGTCACGACAATGATGCTGAATCGGGCCTGTGGCCAAAGCCTCAAGTTTCTACGAACGGTTTATAACAACTTAATAGCATGTAAATGAGGCCTAACTAAGCTTTGGTAAATAGACGATGCTCTGAAGGAGGTTAATGGCTTTATTTTGGAAGCCGGTATTGCTGAAGGCCTGACCCACACCAAGTGCTCCGAGACTGGATTACATCGTAAAGTGATCGGAGGCGGTCCTTGTTGCCAGTAATTCCCTTAAACATGCAGCGTTACCAATACCCTGAATGGAAAAAATAGCCTGAGGCCGTAAGTCTGTAGTTCAGTGGAGTTGCAGGTCTTTGTGCATATGAGAAATATAGAGTAAACTGATCTGGACATTGACCTTATCTGGCAACCTGGCCAGGTGGATGCTTTGCTTTTTTCTAATTTTTTATTACTACTTCAGTTAAAAATGTTTATGCTTCTTGCAGGTGCAATTATTATTTTCTTATTCTATCGCTATTTTTCCACACAACAGCACTTATTTGTGCTACTGTAACTCATTTCTTTCCCATTTTTCATCTGGCGGTATGTTATCATTAGTGAGTGTATTAGAAAAGTGTGTGTATAAAGTGTGGCTATGATGTGATAGTAAGTAGTATGAGAGAAGCTGATGTAAACAGTTTTTATTCAGAAATAATATTCACACTGCTGTGTAATTACAATGTATATCTTTTGGACAAAATGAGAAAAAAAAAAAAAAAAAAAAAATATATATATATATATATATATATATATATATATATATATATATATATATATATATATATAACAGAACAATAATAAAAATGAGTAGGGTAATGTTAAGATCTATGTTATTAGTAAATAATGATAAATGGTCCGTAGTTTTCATGGTGCTTTTTGAGTCTGATCAGACGAGTACATGAAATTAAAGGATTGTAAATTTAAACCTGCCGCTGTCTTTTGGTAGTTTGGGGGCTTGAATTTAAAAAACCACAGACTGATCAATTTAAAGGAAAAGAACTATGGTTATTATTTACATTTATTTTTTTACTTTAGATTTCTCTTGATAGTATTTAAACTATATTTAGTATTTTTTTTCTGATAAGGATAAAACCATATTAATTTATTACTGTTTCTTACAGTAAGGGAGGGAGGAGGAACGACGAGACCTTAAAAAATGTCAATCATATTTTTTAATAACCTATTCAAAAACATAAATGATTTCAAAATATCTACTAATGTTGCTGTTTCTCATTACTTAGGAAGCCTAATGTAATACGGGCTGAATGTAATTAAATGTGTCTTTTTTAATCATGTATTAAGACTAAAACAATGATTAAAAAAGCACACAGATACTAATCTTTTAATGACTCTCAGCAGGTAAAAGTACATCTATTTTTAGTAACATAGGGTTAATTTCTTGTAAACCAGATCTGGTGCCTTTTATTTGTAACATTCTGCAAATTAAAATGTTTAGTGATTGTTTTGAAGAAGTATGGCTATGAATTATGGATATGATGTGTTGGTAAGTAGTATGGAGAAGCTGCTGTAAATGCAGAAAAATTGGGTTTATTTGTACACAGATCATTAATAAACATGCTATAACTTTAATAAAAGCATTTCCTTTTGGTATATGGCCATTTATCTGCTTTTTTGACCCCTTGCACATTGCTGTATTTGTAATTAGCCCTTTTCTCTACTCAAGTAGATAGATGGATGGATATAAATGCGAGATGGATCACATTTGCTCTGCTGTTTACAGTTCTGTTGGCTTTGTCAATCACCTGAAAGTCATCACTAAAAAAATTATTTCTGGATAATCTTTGTTGCTGAGAGTAGCATGAGCTGGACAGATGTTTATGATGCTCACCTCTCAGTAAAAGTTTGGATCTTTTTTTCAGAAATAGCTTTATCCGTTTGGGCAGATTTTGATACAGCAATGTAGGAATATGAGATTGCATTTGAGCATAAATCTGTTTGATATTGGTCAAAAGCCTGCAATTATTAGATACAGCACTAACTAAAAGCTGTTTGTAATTTTTGATATTTAATGACATTGTACAGTGTAAGGCGTGTACTATTGCATTTAGAACTTGTGTTATAGGCTTAGGATTTGAAAAAAGCTATATAATTCTGACTAGGTAAATTTTGTTAAACCTCTCAGCTTCTGAGAAAATCTGAGGAATAGTGTGAGACTGTGCTTGTACAGCAGAAAAAACTGATAACTGAGGAAAACTTGCAAACCTTTTTACAAATCGGAAAGCCAAAGCCAATTTTAAAATACTGTTATTGAGGCAATAACAGAAATGTCTATTCTGTTTAATGTAAACATAGTTACATTCATGTATTTTAGATGGATGGGTGGATGGATAGCTAGATGGATTTGAGAAAAAAGCTCTTGTTTTTGTTGCACAAACTGTGCTTGTTTTGTGCCTTGTGCACATGGGAGAAGGAAAGGAGGATTATGAGATAAATGTCTATTAAATAAATACACAAAGAATACTCCTCAAAAGAAGAAAAACAGGAAAAAAAACTTTGTTCAGTATTTTTTATTTTCAGGTAATTTATGTTTTCACAGCAAAGGTATTATCTAAAACCTAGGAGTATGTTGAAAATTCATTTTTTCTTTCATGGAACCAATGGTGTGGGGGAATGTCCCTTCTTCTGAAATGTTGACTTTGTGTTGGAAAAAAGAGTTTTGAGACGTGAGATGGGGTGAGCCGAGTAATCCTTTTTATTGCAGGTCAACAATTTTCTTTCTGAAAAATGAAAAAAAACCTTTCCGCTACTGAAAGCATGCTTGCTTCACAGGCTGGATAACCTGTTTTCGTGACTGTATGAAATTTGGTCCTCTAGACCTCGCGTTTTCCGCGTTGTGTGTGTAATTACTCTTCTCAGTTCCGCTTTTAATTTTTATATCATCTGCTTTTGTTTAGTGGTGTTAGTTGTGGTTGTTGTTTCGTAAGTGCAAGCTAATATGTCCAAATGCTTAGTGGTTCAAGGTCTGTACTTGGCAAGGTAATGTGTTCGAACCCTGTGGTCTGCAGTGCCACCTCATGCCTCGCCTTTAGACATGCACCTGCTGACAGGACGATACACAGATGTAAAGCAGGCGCGCATTTAACAGCAATTTCACTATTCATAGTGGCTTCCTGATGCCTGAAAATTATATTCAACATAATTCCCCGGAAATTGCTTGATGTTGCATCATTTCTAGCGGAATATGATTTATTTCCATGTTAATGCATACTTGGTTTAACAATGTTCTCACTGCTCATGTTAAGTAAATAAACATGAGTCTGTCCATTCATTGCTAGTCATGTTGAAACCTTAGCATGGTGTAAGCATTGAACTGAATTGTTCACTGCTGTATCCTAGGAGGTTTCAGGATAGGGATCTGGATAAATGGATCTGTTAGAACTTACCTAATAGTGATATTAAAAAGTACTATTTATTCATGCCTTTCAAATTTAGACTTGTATTTGCTGTGTGTGTGTGTCTGTAGGTGACTCATATCTGCCTATCATTTTTTTACAGGCTTCCCCACACAGCCAGTTGGATGGTGTTCAAGGGAGCAGTCGCTGTGAAGGTATAACACAGTACACTACTTTAAGAAAACTGGGCTCAAATGACAGAGCTGATTATTTATGGGTTAAACATGAGCAAGTTCTGAAGTGTGTCATCAGTACTGTTAGAATTCTGTACATTCCTGCTGAAACGGTAATAAATTTGTAATTGGATGCAATAAACGAAGTTTGGTCATGTCAGACCTTTACCCGTCACCATCTAACCTTTTTGTAAGTACAGTAAAAAGCAGCATTTAAAGGGCCCTCGTACCCAGTGGCTTTAGAAAAACAACAAATGTTTGCCAAGGTGGCGCTATAATGATATTTGTATATTATTTACATGTCTTTAGGCCAGGAGTTTTGTCAAACATATGAATTTTGGTGCAGATTGAACATAGTAGTTCGAGTCTATGCAAAGCATGATGTGTTGTGTTGCCAACAGGTAAAGTTTGGTGCAGATTACTAAAACATTTAGATGTTTTCAAGGCAGTACTGAAACTTAAAACATAAAAATTTTTCACACCGGTGCAGAGAGGCCCTTTAACAAAAACTCTACATCTTCGCAATTTACTATTGCAAAGGCTGATTAGACTAACTAATTATAATGTTGATGTCATTAAATCTTTAGGAGTAAAGTGTTACTGTTGCCAGCAGGTGTGTCTATAAATGAATATGGGCATGTTAAATGTTGATACCAGTTTTTATGAAAATTAGAAACATAGCTTGAGGCTGTCACGATTATAACAGTTGGGTGACGATAAATTTTTTAAAGAAATAATTGTGATTATAACAATTTATTGCCTGTTTTGGGATTAGCGACTTTAAGGATTGATTGTTTGTTGTAGCTTTGGCGATTGTTAACAGAATTTACACATTTAAATAGATTAAATAAAGTTGTTTATACAGTATATAATAAAAAATAATTATCGTATCTTTCAGAAATATGAAAATTCTTCAAAACCGTCATAATACAGTGACCAAAAGGAAAGACTGTAGACCCGAAAAAACATATATACAAATATTCAGAAATGAGAAATATCAACACAATTACAATAAAATGACGATCACAGAACAGGTCATACATTTCCAAACAAAGCTGATCCTGCTGCTTAATGGCTTTTTAGATTACAGGAAAGAAATTATCAAAAAAGAAAATACAAATACTGACGCTACTAAAAATGTAAATATAAAGGTATTGTGCAAAAAAAACCGACCTGTCACTGAAGCTGCTCCTCTGCTTGGAGATGATGTTATGCAGTGGATGTAGTGGATTGTCCATGATTGACATGAGCCTAAAACACTCGTCTCTCTGCCACTGATGTCAGGCTGTCCAGCTCCGAGTCTACAACAGAGCCCTTACCAGCTTGTCCAGATGTGAGGCGTCCTTCTTCTTGATGCTGCCTCCCCAGCACACCGCTTATATCGATGATATTCTTATATACTCACAAAATCTCACACAACACGTTCAGCATGTGTGAACCATGCTTAAACGTCTTCGGGAACAAGAAAGAAAGAAGAAATGTGAGAAAGATTTCGTAAAATTCCTTGGTTACTATATCAGCTTTCAAGGGGTTTCTATGGACCAAGACAAAGTAACATCCATTTCTCGAGATTACAGACCACAAGAACCTTGAATATTTCAAGTCAGCCAAGCGTATGAACTCTAGACAGGCACGGTGAGCATTGTTCTTTACCCGCTTTCAGTTTACGGTATCGGCCCAGTACTAAAAAAGGCCAACGCTCTGTCAAGACTTAACTTCCTGTTCTAGGCACGTTTTAGACCCACAAATCATACTGGGGCCCATTCATTGGGATTTGGAGGAGGAACTTGCCGCGGAATATCAAAATGACCTAATTCTGACGTCCTGCCCTCCCGATAAGACATGCACATACCTTACGGTCACGGGTCATGTCGTGGGTTCACACGGCGCTCAGTTCAGGACATCCTGGTTTTAAATGCACTACTGATCTAGTCGAAAACGCTTACTGGTTTTCGCCACGATGTGTTGAACTTTGTCAAATCTGCGCGCAGTCCAAGACCCCACTTCACCTACCTCAGGGTGTTCTTGAGCCTTTGCCCATACCACAAAGGCCCTGGTCCCACATTGCCATTGATTTCGTCAGTGACCTACCTAATTCTCACGGTTCACAACCATTCTTACCATCGTTGATCGGTTTTCCAAGGCCTGTCGTGGCTTACCCTCTGCTATGGAAACTGCTACCCAGTTATTTAATAATAATAATATTCAACTTCATTGTCATTGTGCAAGGTACATGTACAGAGCCAATGAAATGCATTTTTCGCATATCCCATCTTTGGGGTCAGAGCACAGGGTCAGCTATGATACAGTGCCCCTGGAGCAGGAAGGGTTAAGGGTCTTGCTCAAGGACCCAACAGTCGTTGACTTGCCGGAGGTGGGGCTTGAACCCAGATGTTTCTGGTCTTCAGATCAACAACTCAGCACCTTAACCATTTGAGCCCCCCTGCCCCCCTAAACATAATGCCGTGACTCGGATTTACCCACATGTTCCGGAACTATGGCATCCCAGAGGACATAGTATCATACAGAGGTCCTTATTTCACATTCAGGTTATGGGCGGAGTTTTGTAAGCGTCTTGACATTAACATCAGCCTCACTTCCAGTTATCACCCGCAGTCTAACGGTCAAGCAAGAAGGCTAAATCAATATTAATATTTAGTGGATTGGGAGGGTTATGGCCCTTAGAAGAGGTCATGGGTCAGAGCCAGAGACATCATAAACCCTTCCCTCATTCAGGACTTCCATTCAGCCCATCCTGAAAGCCCAGCCCCACGGTCTCAAGGACATCCTTGTAGCGTCTTTCTTCAAAATATCTTGTTATCTGTATCAAATCCCCATAGCAATACATTAACAATTAGATTAACAATGTATGACCTTAACTTCTATGTATATGTTTCCTAATCTATCTAGTTATAGTACAATATATAGTGTTTCTGGTCACTTGGTCTGGGATTATTTTATTGCATTATAATTCCACAATTAAATATATATTATCTTGTGTTTTATTAGATCTTTTAATTTTCTTATTAACAACTTTTTTGCTCCTGGTCAAAACTGACTGGTATGATTTATTTATTGAAAACAAAAGCCCAAATGAGCATTACACTCTATGAACTCTAGAAAAGAGTTCTTTACATTTACAGCATTTAGCAGACGCTCTATAGTTCAATAGTTCACAAATCAGTGTAACAACAACAACAAAACAACTTCGTGGAGCATGTCAAGAGCTAGGTATTTAAGTAAGAGGTGGGTTTTCAAATGTCTCTTAAAGACGGCCAGTGACTCTGGGAAGTTTATTCCACCATCTTGGTGCCAGAGCAGAGAAAAGTCTTGAGACAGACCTACCTTGTGTCCTAGGGATGATGGAACAAGTCGAGCAGTACTTGTGGATCTGAGGAAGCGTGGTGCTATGCGAGCACTGATAAGTGCTTGGAGGTAGGAGGGTGCTGCTCTGTTTTTGGCTTTGTAGGCAAGCATCAGTGTTTTGAATCTGATGCGTGCAGCTACTGGAAGCCAATGGAGAGATTGAAGCAGTGGAGTGGTGTGTAAGACTGCATGTGCAGCTGCATTCTATATCATCCACAGAGAACAAATTGCTCTAAGAGGTAGGCCTGTCAGGAACGAGTTGCAGTAGTCTGGTTTAAAATAGTAAGAATGGCCGAATCCTCCTGATGTCATGGATAAACCTGCAGGATTGTGTTTTGTTGGCAACCTGTAAGGAAAAGGATAATTGATTGTCCATAGTAACCCGAAGGTTGCGAACACTGGTCGGAGAGAAGGGGATGAGTCAGCTGGAATAAAAAGTATTTCAGTTTTGCAAGTGTTGAGGGTGAGGACAGATGACAGTTTGAATGATCTGGCGGCATGCAGCTTTTCAGTGACTACCAAGAGGACGGTCTCTGTAGAGTGAGCAGCTTTGAGGCCAGACTGATTGGGGTCTTCAAAGTTGTTCTGTGTGAGAAAGAGAGACAGTTGATTATAGACAGTGCATTCAAGTAATTTAGTTGGTTAGTTAATTTAGATTTGCTTAGTCTTTTCATCATACTAGGAAGCAAAGTCCTCTGCATACAGAAAGGATGAAGTATGGGGAGCTGGAGGTATGAGTAGTGATGAGAAGATTTTGTGAAGCTTGCAGAGGTCTTTTGCTGAAGCTTCACGTTTTTTGGCTGAAGTCACATCCGAAGAGAAATTCGACAGAAGAGAGTAGGTGGCAAGATCAGTGTCGAGATTTAATTTCTTCCATCTTCTCTCTGCTGATCCTAGTTCTCGGCGGTTGTTGCATAGAACATTCAACAGCCAAGGAGCAGGATGAGTAGTCCTCCTAGGTTTGGTAGACAGAAATTTTGACGGGTTAAAGATTGGTCTGGTAGTTAGTTTTAGAAAGACTAGGAAGAGAAAGGTCAAACAATACCAAGTGATGATCAGAGTTGTGAAGAGGGGTAGAAGACATGTCTGTGAGTGTGGAATGACGAGTTAAAAACCAAATTCAAGACATTTCCTTCCTTGTGTGTGGGTGGAGAGCTGTTTAAAGTCAAGGAGAAGGAGTCCATCAAAGGCAGAATGCAGAAGGAGTGGAGCTTGTCTGACGGACAAAGTCACCGAGTACCATCAAGGGGATACCATCAGTAGGGAAGACACTAAGAAGTGTATCTATCTCATCTAGAAAGTTTCCAAGAGGACCTTGAGGGCGGTAGATGACGATGATCAAAATGTTGATTGGAGAAGCGACTGAAAGTGCATAAAACTCAAAGGGATAGTTAAATGAGACATAGGGAGAGGTGTGAAACATCATCTCCAGGACAACAAAAGACCAGTGCCACCACCCCTGCCCGTTTCTCTATGTGTATGAGAGAATGCATAGGCGAAGGCTAGTGCAGCTGGGGTAGCAGAATTGTGTGAGGATATCCAGGTCTCAGTGAGCACCAGGAAGTCCAGAGAGTAGAGAGAAGGTAGATCTGCGATGAAGTCTGCCTTCTTTACAGCAGACTGCCAATTCCAGAGTCCACCTACCACCACTGTTTGAGATTGAAACAACAAAAGGGTGTAGATGAGGTTGCTGGAAGATCGACCTCTGTTTTGTGGGTGCCTACGCCTGGGCCTGTGCGATGTGACAACAGGAATGAGTATTTTAGATAAGTGCTATTATTTAAAGTACTGTGTTAAGAGAGTCTCAAACCATCAAAACCATCAATATGTCTCCACAAGCACTACCCACAATTCACACCTAGAGGAGGACTGAAATTAGGCTGATTACCCACCTAATGCACAAATTAGCAAGACAGACAACAAATTATCCAACTAACAACTCAGTCCAATTTAATTTAATGAAGCAGCACACAAAGTTGCAATCCTACCTTACCATCTGATGTTATCAGTTTGTGTTTAAACAAACCTGACTCAATACATTTTAGAGTCTTTCTTTTCTTGTAAACTCAAATGTTATAATAATAGAATTGTACTTATTAAATAAACATAAAATACCTTTGTGTCATATGTATTGCATTACATGCTGTACTGAACAATTGCATACATGTATGTGCAGTTTATTGTGTGAACACTTTCCTGTCGCCTTTGTGACTAAAAACATATATGTGTGTGTGCAGTAAAATGTATTTTGGAGTGTGTGCATGAACAAAACGTAAATTAATGCATTTATTGGCTTTTTGCCAGCGTCTGAATATTATTGATGCTGAAGTTTTATAATATTGTATGTTGAATGCTTCAAAATCACAAGACACCAATGTTAATGGTTGCCGCATTGCCATTGACTTCCTGCTGCCGAGTTGGTGGTGCTATAACTTTGACAATTTATAGTTTCTCTTTGTGGCTACAGAAAAGCAGCCCATAATCCTGCCGTCACCATAATGCAACATAACTGATGTTAAGTTGGGGTGTGTAATGATGACTTTTTTTAACACAAGAATGGATGTGATTGGTTTATTTAAACAAAGTCACATCCTAATTTTAAAAGTGTCCACACTCATGCAACCACTATCTCTCACTGTCTGTCTGTGTTCCCCTAGGCTGAGGGAGGTGTGGAATTTGGGCAGAAGGGCTTAATGATGGAGCTACAAAGTTTACAGGAGGCTTTGAAAGTGGAAATCCAGATTCATCAGGTAATAAAATCCCTGTTATTTTGTAAAGTGGGAAAATGCACTATGTAATATAAACATAAGAAAACTGAATGCAAATAATGTATGCAGTGTGGAAAATTTCCACTTAATTCCACTTAGATATTAATGAACAGCCCTTAGAGATAGCATTTTATTTTTAAAATTATTTTTTAGAATTACAGCATTTGGCAGACGCCCTTATCCAGAGCGGCATTTATTTCTTTTATACAACTGAGCAACTGGGGGTTAAGGGTCTTGCTTAGGGGCCCAGCAGTGGCAGTTTGGTGGTGCTGGGAATCAAACCCTGGACCTACAATTAGCAGTCCAACCCCCTAACCACTGCACTACCACTTCCCACCCCTAGAATTTTCTAGAATTGTGATTTGGGCAGAAGTGCTTGATGATGCCATACAACCAGTGAAGTTAAACAAATAGTTTGTCAAAATCAGTCTAATCGTGATCCAATTTTGCTTTATTTCTCACTCAGGATTTTTATTGAATCACTAATAAGAACTCAGTTAGACATGGGAAAGAAAGTAAACATTGAATTCACAATTCTAAAATGCAGTGATGCTGTGAGACAGAGTGTGCTTGGTGAGATATGAAGCAAGATATCCAGAATGAACAGTAAAAAAGACAAACAGTAAAAAAAACACCAACAGTAAAAAAGCCTCTTGGTTACGTATGGTAAGTACCTCTGATTTATTTTAACAAGGCCAATGAAATTAGACAAACATAGCCGGTCACGCCACCAGTCTTCTGGGTATAAATAGACCGGCTGCGATTCTCCAAATCGTTCTGTCCCAAGGAGCTGAATGATGACTCCCTAGGAGCAGTCTGGTGCAGTGGCATCTCTGTTTCCTTCATCGAGGAACAAGGGTTACCATATATAACCCTTTTCTGTCATTCACTCCAACGTGAATGAGTGTCAAATTACAACACTAGGGGGTTCTTAAACTATTGACTGTGTCAGGTAAGTGCAGACAGGAACCTGCATTTCGAAGCGCAGCCCTACTCAACCTCATAACCTACCAGCATGCAGGAGAGCCTTGTCTCATATAGTTGGGAGTCCTGATGCTGGGACCCTACAGAGATCACATTCCGCCAGCTGGGGGTAGTATGTGAAGACTCGCCTAAGGACTGACAAGAGGCAGTATGACATAGGGTGGGCTCCGCACAAAGGGAGACAGCCATACCCATGCACACGGTTGTAGCACACCTACAGAGATAGGTGAAACACTGCACTGGAAGCCTCTTTCACAGTGGAAATTACACACATGGGTCCACATTAGGCAGGGTAAACCCCTGGCCTGGTAGGCCTCGAGGATCACTTCCACTATCCAGGTGAAAATCCTCTGCTTGGAGAAGGCAAGTCCATTTTCCGCTGTCCTCCGTATCAGACAAAGGGCTGGTAAGAGTGTCTAAAGCTAAGAGAGGCCAGTAAGGCTCAACAAGCAGCAGTGATGCGATGAAGCTTACTGAAGAAATGCATACTTGCAAGACTTTTTATGCCAGCTGTGTGCCAGTGCGTCTGTGCCGAGTGGGGCTTCTGTCAAAGGGTACCAGTGCTAGTGAGTAGATTCTGTCAAGGCGGGGCCTGTCCACACAAGAAGTCCCGAAAGGCAAGGTGGTGAAGCACCCTGTCCCTGTGCGCAACCACAATTTCCTGGAGTGAGCTAGAGTTGGCCAGTTGTCGAGATAATTGAGGCTGCGTATGCCCGCCTCCCATAAAGGCACGCAGGGATAGGGACAGCCTGAAGGGGAGGACTCTGTACTGATATGCCTGTCTGAGGCAGGTTGTGGCTTATTGCCTCTGTCTGCTTCTTCATCGCAGAGAACTGCTGGAACAACTCCTCCATGGTGTCACCAAAAAGACCACCTGGTGAGATGGGGGTGTCGAGAAAGCGAACCTTCTCTGTTTCCCACATGTAAGAGTAAGAGATACTTACTTTGTCATTGTATTGATAAAAATAAAATTTGTTAGGTAGCTCTCAGAAATCAGCAGCAGTAAGAGATCTAAAAAAAAATAACACATTAAAAGAAATTGCAAAGGAATTACTTTACATGTGTATATATAATGCACTACATTATAAAATATATTAAAATGATAATATGTACGGGCAAATATCAGTCAGTAACAGTGCAAACATTGTAAACAGTTTAACAGGTAGTTTGGAAATTACACAAATTTTAGTGATAATTACAGTCCAGAGTGTAAAGTGTTAATGTTATGCATAGCGTCAGAGTGTCAGAAAATGGCTAAGTACGCCTTTAGTATCTAAATGTAGTGGGACCTGGGGGTAGGGGCATAGGCCACGGGAACATCTTAGAAGATGTGTTCCTTAGTCTGTTTGTGTGTGTCTTGATTTTCCTGTTTTTTGTCCCCATGTGGTAGGGGGGACCTTGACAATGGCTTGGCCTTGTCCTGGATGATCTGGCGAGTCAGCCAGGTTCAGCCAAAGGTGGCCATAGCCCTTCCCAGAGCCTGTGCTAACTGTTCCCTTGCATAGGCCAGACTGGCATGCCCAGCCACTAGGGTGGAAGAAAACTTACATGCCTTGGAGGGGAGTCTCAGAGGGCCCCTTAGCCGGTATCAACAGTGGGCACTGTGTGCACAAGTCCTCGCGCTACGGCACCCCCTCCAGCCTTCCACCGTAGTTGGAAAGCCGTTTACGATTCCGGGGGATCTCGCTGAAATGGTGCGCGGACCAAATTATGGCCCGTTTCCGGTCACGTTTTGCCATATGGCCGAAGGTAGGAAATTACAAGGTGCCGCTGTGGTCGCAAACCCATAGCTTCAGAAGGTGCCGACTATGTCAGTAAACGGTTGCCAATCTCGCACACGAGTCACACAAAGGTCTGGAAGAGATGAAGTGCAGTCTCTTGCGTCACAGAAGAGGTCTCGCTCGAGAGCCAAGCTTCATTGAGCATACCACCATTCACAGAGCGTGTCGATGCTCAGGTGGCACGCTTCAGTAGCCCGCCACAGACCACCAAGCTTTACGAATGTAGATGCCCCCCAACGGGTCTCTAGATGACTCTTGCTCAGCCTGGATAGTGAGTCACAGCTGAGAATCCCTGAAAAACTTCAAGCCCGGATAAGAGCCACAGCCGCGAATACCCCCTCATAATGACATAACACGCTGTCGGCTGGTCCATCGGAAGACTAGATAGGACCTTGCAAGTACAGGACGGCACAGTCCGGCGGAGGGGCTGATCAGTGCTACGAACGGGTCAGATAACTCATCTGCGAATGATGAGGTTTGGGAAGAATGCAGGAGGGGCCATAAGACAGCTGCTGCCTGTCAGTACTGAAGTCATTGCCGGACCCGAATTTAGATCAAAATTATTGCCATAGAGATCCAAAGGGGTACTGTCAAGAGCTTTTTGCAAATTCAGGCATTTGATGTAATTACATTTATAGTGAGATTGGAATGAGGACAGGTAAACAGACTGAGCCCAGAAGGCGGGTTCGTGCGGAGATGTACTGTTGAAAGAAATAATGATCTGTGATCCGAATCAAGATAGAATAAGAATAAGCACACCTAGAAGAATATGCAATTTACAGTCTGCATGGGACTAGGAGATAGAGTGGATATTGGGGTCAGGATTGAGGCTCTGCGTTATGATCACAGAAATTTGGGAATGTATAAAAGGGAACAAATGCGGTGTGTTCAAGTCTAATCCTCCCTCTTTAGGAGTTAACAGCTGAAGTATTAATGTCATGAAGGCAGTAGCTTGTCTTGTCAATGTAAGTGGTGTTCACAAATAACATGAGAAGCGATGAGATAACTGACGGATGGAAAGTGTAACTTGGAAGTTCTAACTAGTACCATGATTGTTTGCAGGGTGGTACATGACTCTTATATTTATATTGACTCCTATTTGTAACATATTCAATCTTTGCCTGATGAGTGTTTATAGAATAGATTCACCTTTAACAGCTGCTATGCCTGTAGCAAGGATGGGGCAGTTAGGTGAGAGCTAGCGAACCAGGGTGTAAGCATTTTGGAAGAATCATTGTTAGCTCGATCTAGGGTGTCGCATCAGAAGATTACGAGGGGGACACAGCATTTTAGTGTCAAGTAAGTGATATGTGAAGAACTAAGTTTATTAACTTTGTCTAGGATTGGAATATGATGAATAATAGCTGGAACTGAAGAGCAATAGCTGAATGACCTGCAGGCCAAGCCCGACAGGAGGTGAACAGACAAGGCTTGACATAGACGACTAAAAGAAAGGAAGCAGTAAAGGAGGAATGGGAGCAAAAGCTGTATCTGAATCACAAAGCAAATGTATTTTATTGAGTTTTTGGATATTGGGGGGACACGGGACTACACACTTTCGGCAGAACAGTAATTGTGAAAGAATGAAAGGATCACAAGGTACATGGTAAACATCGAAAATGGGATGCGTTGAAAAGTGTTGTGCATTTGTATTCACCCCCCCTACGTCAATACTTTGTAGAGCCACCTTTAATTGCAATTACAGCTGCAAGTGTTTTGGGGGATGTTTTTACCAGCTGTGCACAATTTTTGGTTATTCTTCTTCATCCAAATGGATGGGAGAAGCCGGCATACACCCTTTTTCGGGAACCAACTTTTCAAGTCTTGCCACAGATGCTAAATAGGATGTTAGGGTATGGGCTTTGGACGGGCGACCTTCTAACAAGGAATATTCCAAAACTAGCCATTGTATGCTTTGGTTGTAGGTATGGTTTAGGGTCATCTTCTTCTCCTTCCCGGTTCCAAGTATTTTGCAGCCTTCAAAAGGTTTTCTTTCAGGATTGCCCTGTATTTAGCGCCATCTATTTTGGCTGCGTCTCTGACCAGTGCTCTCCTTGCTTGGTCTGTCAGTTTAGGTGTATGCCCATGTCTTGATAGGTTTGCAGTTGTAGCATTCCTTTTTTCATTTTTGGATGATGGATTGAACAATGTTCAGAACTTACAGATATTTGTTATAACGTAACCTTGCTTTAAACTTCTCAACTTTATCCCTGACCTGTCTGGTAAGTTTCTTGGTCTTCATGATGCTGTTTGTTCACTAATGTTCTCTAACAAACCACTGAGGCCTTTATAGAGCAGGTGTATTTATACTGAGACTAAATTACACATGTGCACTTTATAAATTAATTAGGTGACTTCTAAAAACAATTGATTGCACTGGATTTTATTTGGGGGTATCAGAGTACAGGGGGTTGAATACAAATGCATGACACACTTTTCAGATTTTTATTTGCTAAAAATGTAAAAACCCTTATATCATTTTTGTTTCACTTCACAATTTTGTGCTGCTTTTTGTTGTTCTATGACATAAAATCTTAATAAAATACATTTAAGTTTGTGGTTGTAGGGTGAAAAAATGTGAAAAAGTTTAAAGGGTGTGAATACTTTTTCAAGGCACTGTATACATTGGGAAATTGTAAATACTATAAGATACTTAATGCCAGTGGTTCCCAACCTGCCCCCTAGGGAAGAGCAGAGTTATAATAAGAGGGGGCGGAACGGCTAGTGTGAAATCTGCAGGTTTTTATATATGCTATATTTTTGCAGCTAAAAAAAATGTATGACATGAAGTGTTTAGCGCGCAGGTTTCGCTCTCCTTCTAGCCATTATCACTGCACTGTGTGACACTTCCCACAGTATTCCGCTCTATAAATGTTCGTACTGTGAGTTGTTTATGGCCCATACAAACAGTTTACTTGTGTACTGTTCATGTTCAAATGAAATGCAAAGTCAGCTCAAATAACTCAGTGACAGAAAATTTCTAGAATACTTCTTTGTTTGCAATAGCGCCGTTGAAAAATCTGTTAAACAATAAATACTGTTACATAGTAAAACAGTATCGACACTGCAGCCTTTATCTTTAATGCTTTTACTTTATATGGGACTTGTTACCTAAAAGTGTCTGTATTCATGTGTGTGTTGCTCTACATTTTCTTTTATTCTGTATAAGGGTGGCCTAGCAGTTTGGGAAACACAGAGTTATCTCTTAAAGACAGCCAGTGACTCAGCTTTTCTGCTGATGGCAAGTTTATTCCACCACCGCCAGAACAGAAAAAAGTCCTAAGGCAGTCCTATTTGGTATCATGTGGTATGAATTTGACTTGTAAGATATAGAAAAACTGACATTGCAATATTTTGGTTTTTGTCGATATACCAGAATGACACGAATAGCACAATTTGAAAAAAAACCCCAAAACATTATTTTCCAATGATTTGGGTGATTTTTTTTAAAGAATACACCAATTATAAGCATAAAATATATACAGTGGAACAAAGATGTAAATGAAATTAACAAGTCTTTACGAACCCCACTTTGCACATTGCACATACATAATTGCAGGTACTCACATTGCGATGTTGATGCTGAAATTATATATTGTGCAACCCAGTATATATGGTCCAGCCAAGAAGTTCTTGTCGATTTGCTGAGCATTAGGCAGCATGTAAAGAACCCTGTTACCTCCAACTTCTTGGAGGTAACAGGGTTCTGCTCCAGTTTTTTTGCTTTGTAGGCAAGCCTCAGTGTTTTAAGTTTGGTGTGTGCAGCTACCAGAAGCTAGTTTAGGGAGCCCTGCAGGGGGGTGCTGTGTGAAAAATTTGTTAGGTTGAATGTTGTGCAGCTGCATCCTGGATCATCTGAGAGGACAAATTGTGCTCATATTGCAAGAAATTGCTTGCAGTAGTCTAGTTTAATCCAAAAAAAGGACAGTTGATTTTTCATTATTACCCCAAGTTTGTACACAGTGGTTCAAGGTTCAAGGAGCTTTATTGTCATTTCAACCATATATAGCAGATGCAGTACACAGTGAGATGAAATAACGTTTCTCCAGGACCCCCTGGTGCTACACAAAACATAGAATTTACAAAACAACAAGAGCCACTAAAGAGGATAGACATAAAGTACATGTGTGCAACCTAGTGCAGACAGTGCAGAAACAGACAGTGCAGTAAACAATACAAACATTACAAAGACAGTGCAAAAAAGGCAATAAGGGACCTGACATAACGGAATAGTGCCAACCATTTTGTAGATGAGGTAGACACGAAATGTGCAAATTACAGCAGTACTTTGCAATAGCATTTAACTAAGTTAGCAATTAAGTTTTGCAGCGGTTGAGTTTCAGCTGATGAGCTACCCTCTAAAACGATATGCCTGCCAGACACACACAAAAACACGGGACCCTTGTCGGGACCCTTCATGTGACCTGCTATAAATGGTAGGAAGTAAACTATTGCCATGCTGATCTACAAATATATAGATATATACAGTGGTGCCCTGACTGACAAGTTTATTATGCTCTGTCTGATTTTCTGGTTTGCCTGTCTTGGATTGCTGTGTACCAACTTTTGCCTGGTTTTTAACTAAATTTCTGAACTGTGAACTTTGTTGAATAAACGCTATCCTTGCAAAATAAATTTCTCTCAAAACCGTTTATTACAGTAACTGCCAGTCTCTGTGGAATCTCTGTGCAGATCCTAACTAAAGCTCTATTATGCAAAAAAGGAAGCCAAATGTGAATATGGTCCAAAAGCACTGTTGTGTCCTGTGGGCCAAGTCCAAATTTGACATTCTTGTTGTAAATCACGGATGCTGTGTCCTCTAGGCTAAAGAGGAACAAGACCTTCCAACATGTTAACAGTGTTCAGTTCAAAAGCCAATATCTCTGATGGTATGGGGGTGTATAAGTGTAAACAGTATGGACAGCTTGCATGTTTTGGAAGGCACTATGAATGCTAAAAGATATATAAAGGTTTTAGAGCAACATATGCCTCCCACCAGATGACGTCTATTTAGGGAATGCGTTATGTATTTCAGCAAGACATACCAGGTGCTGAATTAACCTGCCTGTAGTCCATATCATTCACCTATGGAGAACATAAGGCGCATCATTAAATGTAAAATACATCAAAGACGACCACAAACTCTTTCAGCAGCAAGCTAAAAGAATGGAATTAATTTTAGGCAAAACTGGGATCAATTTCCATCACCAAAACTCCAGAAACTCATAATCTTAATGCTACACCATGGTAAACATGCCCCTTCCCGACCAGCTGTAGCAGGCATCAAATTTGAAATTAGCTCAATTTGTACATAACATTGTGAAATGTATTATTTCAAACTATTGTTTTCTATGTTCTTTTGTGAATAAAATATTGGCTCCTGTGATTTGAAAGACTTTTAGTTTTTGTTTTATTCAAATTCAAAAAACCTTCCAACTTTCAGAATTTGAGTTGTCTTTAAGCTTGTATATAAAATAATGAAAGGTGTTTTAACAGTGAGAAACTTAGAAGATAGAGTAAGGGTTATGGTCAATAGGAGAAGAGTCACTTGGAAGAGTCAGGGAAAGGTTCTGTGTCAGAGTGAAAAAAAATAAATATTGATTTTTATTCATGAAAATGACATCTGCCAGAAGCTGGCCTGTAAAGTCCAAATACTTTTTGTATTTAGTTTATTATTTTGAAGCCACAACCATTTTAGAACCTGCAGCATTGTTTACAGAAATGTGCACAAGCATTTGGAAGAAGCTGTGAACACACATTGGCATCTGGTCTATTCATTTATTCCTGTCTGAATGTTGAATTCTAAATAAAAGCTCAGACCAGGTACACCAGTAAATACAATGGACAACAACGCTTGTGTTGAATGTAGATTTTATGTCAGTAGATTCATTTGTGGGAGAAGATTAATAGAAAGGTAGTTAAGCAAGCAAGGGGAAGTAAGTAAGAAACAGAGAGAGAGAGAGAAGTCTTTCTCTGCAGTGTGTATGACCAGTTGTATAGTCACACAGTGTGAAAACACACCTGGAGAAAACACTTTCCACCTTTCACTTAGTGATTATCCTCGTTCATCCTGCCTTTCTTGTTTTACTCTCTCTCTCTCTCTCTCTCTGTCTCTCTCTCTGTATGTGCTTGCTCATGCGGAGTATATTTTAAACACCAGCAGTTATTGGTTATTCATGTGATCGTCTCTGGATCTGCATTTATAAGGTTGTGACCTTGCCTGAGGTTTATTACTTCCTTTATGTATGCTTTGTCTATTGTTTAGTTTCATTCAGTTTCTGTTTAGTACACCTGATTCTTTCCTGATGTATTTTCTGTATATTTAATGTATAGAAGCATTTAATTTAGTGCTCTTAAAGCTAATAAAGCAATGTAGTGGAAATAAACACTGAAAGTGACCATGTTTAAGAATTGTATACAATATTCCAAGCTGAGGGAATCAGTCGATGAAAGATGAGTTATCGTATGAGCCTTAAATCAGTTCCGGATGCAGTACACAGAATTTAATCTGTAGTACACAAACGTGAACCATTCAAGTGCCCTCATTTTCAGTTACCTTTGCCAAGAATTTTAGTCAGAAAACCAGGTCCTTTATCAAGCCTCTTAAACACCTGTATTATGTTTTATCTTCAAAAATGTAGCACAGGTAATTCTTAGGTTTAAAAAATTGGCAAAAAAAAAAAAATTAAAAAAAAAAAAAAAATTAAATTTAATATATATATATATATATATAAATATATATAATATATAATATATATATATATTATATATATTATATATATATATATGCTACAATGTATTTCATATATTCTTAATGCTACAATTTCTACAAAAAGGTTTCACGGGTTGGAATCAAACCCGGGATACTTAGAACACAGCGCTGCCACATGCTGACTTACTGCCCACTACGCTACCTCATGAATGATTTTAATAATTAACTAGGACACCCTATGAAGAGCCTATGTGTAAAGATTGAGACGAAGACGAATCCATATTGCAGAATAACTCTTTATTTAATACAGCAGGGTAATCCAATGGAATATTCAAGAGGCGAGCAGACGTTGGTACACAGAAGTCGAAAATTAACCGAGCAAACAAACCATTACTAGACGAAAAAAATTGAAACCAAAAACCGGGAAGACAGGCAGACAGATATAATGCTTGGTATATTGCATAACTGAACAATACTTCACAGTTTGCTAAACAAACGGTTACCTTAATTAGCCGGCTAATACAGGAATTAAGGGCGGAATTAACAACGAGGCCTAGTACTCAGGAGATTATTGGATTACAATAATCCAGCCTGGATGTATTAAAAGAATGAACTAATTTTTCCTGCATCATTTAGTGACAATATTTCTTATCTTTATCAAGAATTCGATCCTGGTAATATTATCACATGGGCTTCAAATGAGAGATTGAAATCTCTCAGTAGATTGAAATCTACTGTTACTGTTTCCCTTGATGAAACAGAAATAACATCTAAATATCTAAACAAAATAATTTACACTGTGTTCAGAAAACATATTTCTAGCTACATGTGGTCCCAGTACCAGAACCTCTGTCTTATCAGTATTAAGCAAAATAAAGTTACTTAACATCCAGTCTCTTATGTACACATTGCTTAACTTTATTTAGCTGGCTTATCTATCTGGCCTAGCTGAGGCATGTAACTGTGTGTCATCATCATAACAGTGAAAACTAATACTATGTTTACAAATTATTTTGCCCAGAGGAAGCATGTAAAGAGAAAAAAGCAGTAGGTCTAGAAACCGAGCCCTGTGAAACTCCATACTCGACTTGAGAACGCACAGAATAGCCATTTAAGTCTACAAACTAAAAGCAATCGGTCAAATAGGACCTGAGCCAGGTAAGTGGCATTCCCTTATTCCTACTACTTTTTTTAATCTGAGAAGAAGAATATTATGATCAATGGTGTTAAAAGCTGCACTAAGTCAAGTAACATAAGCAAAGAGACACAACCCTGATCAGAGGCCAATAGAAGGTCATTTACTACTTTCACAAGTGCTCTTGTCAAAATAAAACGTCTTTAGAGATAGCTTCTTGGTAATATAATTATAACATTATAATAATGTTAGTGTTTGTGCGCGCCTGGGTCCAGCGGAACACCAGCATGTGCCATACAGAGAGAATTAAAAAAGCGTGTAGAGAAAGAAATTACATGACATGTAAATAAATAAATATTACGATTATATTATATTATATTAAGGGGCTCTTCACTAATATAATGACAGGGGAAACACTGACATTTTTTTGACCTAGATTAGTAAATGCTTCAATTCTGCAGGTCATCTTACCTTTTTACAAATGTTGCTTTATTGTTGATTATTTTAATAGTCAAATTAATATTCAAAATTGCGCTATTTTTATTCCTCCATCAGACTCGGATAGCCAATGTAAAAGCATTAATAAACCCTCTTGACAGCAGTTTGTGAAAGAAGGCCACTTACAGGTGAATTACAAAACATTATGGTATTTTACCATTTAAAATATGGTAATTTTCCATTCCCGATATACCATGCATCCCTAGTGGGGATCATATTTATCATAGACAGTAAGCTAATTTTTCAGGTAAAAAAATATTCTTTGCTCTTTTTCTAAAAGTCTTTAATTTATAAGAAAAATATATATTTTTAAACTGGTTAATGTGATCTAAATACTATATAAAAGTTTAGTATTTACTGCAATTTGATGAAATCAAAGATTTGGACAATATTACAGATTACAGATACTTTAATTTACCTTTTACCCTATAATTGAAACACACTCTTTCTCTAACTTCTTTTCGGTGAGTGTACAATTCTGCAGAGAGCTAAATATTGACTGACTTGAATTAAACAAACCGCAGCTTTTTAAAGGTATTAAATCTACAGCATTAACAGACAAACAATTCTGCAGTTAAACTATAGGTGGCTTTGTAAAGCCTACTAGCTTGGATATAAACAAAAATAAAGTTGGTTTTTAACATCATTTACAGTGCCTTGAAAAAGTATTTGTACCCCTTAAACTTTTTAACATTTTAACCTTATAACCAAAAACTTAAATGTTTTTAATTGAGATTTTATGTGATAGACCAAAGTAGCACATAATTGTGAAGTGGAACGAAAATGATATACGATTTGAATTCAGCCCCCTGTACTCTGATAGCTCTAAATATAATCCAGTGCAATCAATTGCCTTCAGAAGTCAACGTTAATAGAGTGCACATATGTGTAATTTAGTCTCAGTATAAATACACCTGTTGTGTGAAGGCCTCTGTGGTTTGTTAAAGAACATTAGTGAAAAAGCATCATGAAGACAAGGAACTCAACAAACAGGTCAGGGATAAAGTTGTGGAGAAGTTGAAAGCAGGGTTACATTATAAGAAAATATTCTATGCTTTGAACACTGCAATGAGCAATGATGCAATGAGCACTGTGCAATCCATCATCCAAAAATGGAAAAAGTAATCCACAACTATACACAAGCTACCACCAACACTAACAAGACTTGACCGTCCACCTAAACTGATAGAACGAGTAAAAAGAGCACTGAGCAGGGAAGCAGCCAAGAGGCCCATGGTCACTCTGGAGGAGCTGAAGAAATCCACAACTCTGTCCACAGGACAACTATAAAACGCGTACTTCCCAAATCTGGCCTTTATTGAAGGGTGGCAAGAATTAAGCTATTATTGAAAGATAGACATAAGAAGTCCCGTTTGCAGTTTGCCACAAGCCATGTAGGGGACACAGCAAAGATGTTGAAGGTGCTCGTAAGATGAGACCAGATTTTTCAGATTTTTATTTGTTTAAAATTTTGAAAACCTTGGATCATTTTGTTCCGTTCCAGTTCACAATTATGTACTACTTTTTGTTGATCTATTACATAACATCTCAATAAAATACATTTAAGTTTGTGGTTGTAAGGTGACAAAATGTGAAAATTTTCAAGGGGTATGAATACTTTTTCAAGGCACTGTATGTTTTTGTCAAATGCATGAATCCCAAAAAGAGAGTGATGTCCCTGACTGTGCACACACACCCCTCCTATCCTGTCCTGATTGTCTAAGTTTGGGTTTACTGAAATGAGACAATGCTCTTTGAATTAGCCTGCAAAAGCCAGATCAGCACTTCCATGCTGTTTCTAATGACTATATGTGCTGAGAGAGAGTAATGCGTAGTGCATGTGTGTAAGGAAGCAGGCAATGTGAGTGGAATTTTAATCTGTGCTTCCGAAAAAAGGTCCTTACTGCTACTCTCATTTTCTCTCTCTCTCTCTCTCTCTCTCAGTGTGGTCAGGTATTACTGTTATTAAATTTTAAAAATTACATGGAGCACAAAGACAGAACATCTGAAAAAAAAAATGTAAGTGTTTTTTCGCAAGGTGAAAGAGACTACATCATTTTTATTGCTTGTTTGTAATCACATGATCCTGATGATGTTTTTGTCTGCGTGATTAGCATTTCTATTTTTTCTGTTGTTTAACTGAACAACAAGCATTCAATGCTGCTGCTCCTCTTGATGCTAGTGTTAAAGTTGTTTACTTTGTTAGGCTAACCAATCTCAAAAATATGTTGAAACTACACTAAAGGCATGGATTATCGTAAAACACAACGGATACCTTTCCCTACATTTTCAGTGCATTTGTAAACAATGAAAAAAAAATTATTTACTGCTAGTAATCGTTATGTCACAGACGGTGATGTCATTGACCAGGAGTTAACGCTATATAAACATGAGTGGTAGCGTGACTTAGTAAGATCACATTTAGTGCTGTAGGAAAGCTGGGGATATGGCACGACACATTGTCTCATTCCCCTGTGG
This sequence comes from Bagarius yarrelli, assembly GCA_005784505.1. Taxonomy (NCBI): domain Eukaryota; kingdom Metazoa; phylum Chordata; class Actinopteri; order Siluriformes; family Sisoridae; genus Bagarius; species Bagarius yarrelli. Next base: position 309,929 of record VCAZ01000220.1, read on the forward strand.
AACCATGGTTACATATGTAACCTAGAGATGCTCCCCTTCAGGAACTCGAAATTCATCGCAATCCTATGCTGCCATAGCTCCAAGTCACTGCCCCGGTGACTCAAGCACTCTGGCGTTGATGCCGAGTCCATATTATAAAACCAGTCAAATGTGTGTTGTGGACCACCCCGCTGCTCCACATATGTCTGTCAGTGGCACCCCCAAGGCCAAAGCCTGGGAGGCCACCATCACCATAGTTAAGCGCCCTGAGCCTTTCTTGGAACTGGGAGGCCCAAAGCCTCATAAACAAGAGAGATGTTCTCAAGCACCCACCTGCTCATTGTCTCTTTCATGGCTGCTATACCTTTCTTGCCTGGGCTGAAACAGATGATTAGTTGGTCTGACCTTTTCCACAGGGCAGCTCTATGAATATCAGGACCTAATGCTTACACTGGACACAAACAGTTCAGCCTTTCATGGTCTGAATCCAAGAAAGAAGGAGGACAGCTTAACTAGGGGACCAGTTACCCTAGTTAGTACCTTCAGTACGTAACTGGGCCTAGGGTGGAGGAAAGCTTTCACCATACCTGGTGCGAAATCCAGGCACGAAATCCAGTAGTGTGGATAGTCCTTAGATGTCACCAGTCCTCCACAGTTTTCATAGTCAGGTGCCTGTTTAAAGCCCTCTCCGGAGGTTCATAAGGGAGCCAAGAGCGACCCAGAACCAAAGCCAGGTCCCAGGTCAAAACCCTCAAATGCTGAGTAGGCCTTAGCCTCCTAGTTCCACACAGGAATCTAGTCACTAGCTGGTCCTTAAAGGGGGGCACGGAAGACATATATAGCTGCCACATACACCTTTAGGGTAGAGGGAGTAAGACCTGCAGGGAACCATTCTTGTAGAAACTCCAGTACTGTCCATAAAGGAGGTATAAGCAGAAGTGCTGCCTCTTTTGTCTCATTTGCTCTAGAACTCCTGAGGGCAGCACATTCAAGTGAAACACATATGCACAGTGACATCCAGACTCAGCGGGGCCGGAGTGACCAGTGAGAACTAGAGCAGACAGTGTGTCGTTTTCTGTGACGCAAACATGTTCACTTCTGCTCTGCCAAAGCGTTTCTATAGAGGCTCCCACCACTTCTGCGTGGAGTCTGCACTCCCCAGGCCTCAGTCCCTGTCTGCTTCCTGCTCCAGGGACCCTGGGATGTATACTGCTCTCAGAGAGTGAATTTTCCCATGGGTCCACTAAAGCATTTTGGCATTGTGCACACTAGCACATATTGGTTGCTTAAATCTGTCAGGAAGTGTAAAAATCCTTTGTACACAGATAACTTTTTTAGGCAGTTTATGTGCCACGAGAGAAGAGCCTTGCTCCACAGGCATTCCGTGTAAGGGAGGCGTCTGTTGTCATGGTAGCCATGCGAAAGACTGCTCCCAGTTCCAGACCATCCACCAGGAACCGAGGGTCCCTTCATAGATCTAAGACATCGTTATGAGACCTTTATCTTGATCTACAAAAAGGAATTACCCACTGCAGGGGTCTCTTATGCAGCAGACCCATGGCTTCCACCATAAGGCACTACAGCCTCTTGAAACTTCCTGACAGTCGGTGAATGCTCATCCCTAAATCCTCTGACAGTCGCTAGTATGGACTGCACTCGACAATGTGTGAGGTTGGCCTGCATCATGACTGAATTCCAAAAGACCTCTAAATAGGTGGCCGTCTGAGCTGGGTAGAGAACACTTTTTTTGTGTTGACCTTTAATCATAACTATATAGTTCAGTATGCGAATGCCTTAAGGTCGCATAGGAGCGAGAGCTGCATCCATGCATTTTGTGATTGTACGAGGAGATGTGGTCAAGTGAAAAAACCTGATATTCCACCAAAAGCAAGCCTCAGGAACTTGCCCTGTGGGTTCAATCTGCAGTCCGACACAGTTCTCAAACTGATCTACTAGGAATTTCTCACACAACCATCTCTAGAGTTTAAAAAGAGTGGTACGGGAAAAAATATTCAGTGAGCTGCAATTGTGTGGATGAAAATGCCTTGTTGATGTCAGAGGAGAATAGCCAGACTGGTAAAAATGATAGAAAGGCAACAGTAACTCATATAACCACTTATTAAACCAAGGTATGCAGAATACCATCTCTGAACGCACAACACGTAAAACCCCAAAGCAGATGGGCTACAGACCACACCGGGTGCCGCTAAACACAGGAAACAGGCTACAATTCGCACAGGATCACCAAAATTGGACAATAGAAGACTGTTAAAACGTTGCCTGGTCTGATAAGTCTTGTTTTTGCCTGCAACAGAATTTGGCGTAAAGGACATTAAAGCATGGATGCCGTGTCTCAAAGGTTTTTGTGTGGTGGTGGTGTAATGGTGTGGGGGATATTTTCTTGGCACACTTAAGCATCATTTAAACACCACAGCATACCTAAGTATTGTTACTGACCATGTCCATTCCTTTATGACTACAGTGTACCCATCTTCTTATGGCTACTTCCAGCAGGATAATGCAACATGTCACAAAGCTTAAATCATGGTTTCTTGAACATGACAATGAGTTCACTCAAATAGCTTCCACAGTCACCAGATCCTAATTCAATTAAGCACCTTTGGGATTTGATTGTTCAGCTGACAAATCTGCAGCAACTGCGTGATGCTATCATGTCAATATGGACCAGAATCTCTGAGGAATGTTCCCAACACCTTGTTGAATCTATGCCAAGATTAAGGCAGTTCTGAAAGCAAATAGGGGTCCAACTCTGTACTAGCAATGTGTACCTAATAAGTGTAAGTTTGAATAATGTAATGAAAGTGATTCAAAAAGGATGGACTAGTTGGAATCTCACTGAGACCTCCAGGCCGTCCACAACAGTTAAAACGTTGTTGTTTTTAAAATAATTTTTAAAAACATTGTCATGAAAAGTCATCACAGTTGGCTGAATCATTAGAAAGTCAAGCTGGATTGAATGTTTCCTTTGACACCATAAGGAGTGGCATGCATGGCTGTCGACCACAGAGGAAGCCACTGCTAAAGCCAATGCACAAAAAAAGGTGAAGACTTTTGAAACTCTATACTTTGAAGTGATAAAACAAAGATTTTTTTTTTTCCTCCAAACGGTATAGTGTCTCAAGAGTGAGGAGTACAATAAAAAATGTATTATACCAACAGTAAAACATGGTGGTGGCACGGTTCTTCTGTGAGGTTGCATAAGTGCTGCAGGTGTTGGAGAGTTGCATTTTATAGATGGCAATATGAATTTACAGATGTGTAGATTTTTCTTTAAAAAAATAAAGAGAAAAGACCTTATTGCAGCTTGGGCAAATGTAGCATTAGTTGCTAAATTTATATAAGGTTTATATATATATATATATATATATATATATATATATATATATATATAATATATATATATATATATTTATTTATTTATTTAAGATCTCTTCTCTTTTTATATAAGGTCTTTTCTTTTTTTAAACCTAAAGAAACGATTGTCTGTTTTTGTGTTTGCCGACCTTTGAACATGGTGCGGAGGTAACAAATGAAATATTAATTTCATCTTGGTCTATTGCAACCAGGGATTATCATGCTGTTTTTCTTTTTTTTTTCAGTCAGTATGTCTGCATTGGGTTGTTTTGCTGTGTTTAGTGTAAATGCAGATATCGGATAGGGGTAAATTTTAAAAGTATAAATAGTCACAAAATCGAAATTGCACACCAAGATCTGCATTGTAAATGCAGCCTTTGTCGCCCCTGTGGCAACTTTTTTGAGACCTGTAGCATTAAATTTAAAATGAGCTCATTTAGTTGATAAAAGTGTAAAATTTCTGTGTTTAAACTTTTATTTTAACTGTTCTATTGTGAACAAAATATTGGCTTATGTGATTTGAAAGTATTTTACTTTTCATTTTATTTAAATTAAGGTAACTTCGCAACATTTCTGAAATTCTGTAACTCAGGCATTTTTAACAGTTATAACAGTGGTGGGCAGTCATAGCCACCCAGGCCTTTTACACTTTCACAATCCTTTACAGTATGGAAGAAATATATTTAAAAAAAGATATTACATATATTGAGCCAAATATAAATAAAAATCCATAAATTTTATGGTGGATATTTTCATCTCCATAATTTAGTTTAATTAATAAAATGTATTTGTATTACTCTTTTTTAAATGCTTTATTTATTATATAACATTTCAAAATAATGTTGGCAAATATTAATGGCATTTCCCCTCTTGGTCCTTGACTGTGAGTGATGTCACTCCTGAATACAAACACACTCCTTAGTATAGTCCTACCGTTGACACTGATTGACAGGGTTCAGTTTAAGGCTTGGGATATTTAAACACAAAAAGGCTTGCAATTGCGTTTGGATTATGTAATTTATGTATTTACATATAGAAAAAAACAACTGCAAATACCATTTGTAATTTTTTTGAAAACTCTGGAATATACTTTTTTATTTTAAAGCCACTGGTGTGAGAAAGAGAGAAAGCAAGTGTGTGCTGTATAACAATGTGTTGCATTCGTTTGATTTTACAATCTAATTTATTTTAGTAAGAACCATTATACATACACCTCTCTCCACTACACACACTTAAAACTTACTCAAGCATATGATCTTCTCTCTTTTATTCTTTGTTAATTCCTTCCTAGTGCTGGAGTGAATGGATGGGCAGTAGCTATGACTCCTACTCCGACTGACTGAGAGCCGATTACATAAGCGTCAATCCAGTATATTACTAAACTTGTATAAGTATACTACTGCAAAAAAACAAATATGGCAATAGGTTGTCATCAAGTGTGTTTTCAACTTGCGATTTTACATCTTCTTAGTGGTTGCTAGACCTTTTTACATACTTATAAAATGCAGCAGTCACAGCAGGAACAACAACATTTAGACCATCTGTTACATAGTGAGAGGCACACATATCATTATAGAATTGGTTGAGTGGGTGTATTAGCGGAGCTTCTTTAAGCCTATGGGGTCGCGATTACATTGTACCCACTTTAGATCAGAGCTTGGTGTGTGTTTACAACTTTACTGTTGCTGGATTCTTTTCCTAGAAAAAGGTGGTGGAGCAGTTGCGAAGAGATTTGCTGGTGAAGCAGGATTCAGCAGAGATCAAGCTCCAGACACACACACAGCTCCCTCTACAGGCAGATGGCAAAACCACCACACTAATCTCCAACCAGAACCAGAGCTCTCTTCCTCCACCTCACCTTAACACGCCACAAGTACCTTTCCCCTCTTGATTCTATAAAATACCTGATGTGTAATGAACCCTAAAAGTAGCTACAACTACAAGTTATAGATAGAATTTAAAGTGTGTCTGTTGTGCTTGTATATTGTGTGTTTGTATAAGTGATTGATGTGAATGATTCTCTGAATTCTCCAGAATTCAGTAAGTGTGACACCAGTCATTGCCTCTAAGTCTCTACCTCTGGTGCTGAGAGCTGCCACACCCACCACTCCTATTGCCATGATGCCTACGTCCACCATCGCCATGGTTACCACCCTTACCAACACACCCCGCCCCAGCCTTTCAAAATCAGACCTCCAGAATTCACCAGTAGGTCTTCAGACAGCCAGCAAGCCAGCCAATCAGGGAGTGGAGCCTGTGCGGATTGTTCCTAAAAACACAATTGTTGTAAGTAAACATGTCTTTCAGATGTGTTTTAGGCTCTTAGGCAGTGACAAAACATTACACATAAAAATTACTAATTTGAAAGAGAAAGCCAAATAAAACAGCATGGAATTTATTAACTTTAAGGTCAATTAGATTTGTTTTAATAAATTATTAATTATAGTACTTCTGTTTTGCTCCCATAGATTTCTGTAGGTTTATTTTGTTTTGGTAAACATAAATTTGCACAACGGCTAATGTCCAGGACCAACAACAGAATTGGGCAGACAAAAATAAAAATAAAAATAATATAGACTCTCTGCTATTTGAATATTATGATTTCCATTACTGTAACAATGCAAAATCATGATGCCCCAGTGTAAGATCAGTGTTTTTTTTATGCTCTAAATTGCTGTAGCTTTTTATTATCTATGATTTGCAACATTTATGTCATTCTGATTTCCCTGTGAGTGATTTGTTGTAATTGCTCTGAATGCTGAATGAGTTTTTATTTTATCTAATTTTTTAAGTAGTTTTTTTCATAGTTTACTTTTAGAATACTGTACTGTGTTTTGCTAATTAGGTTTGTTTTGAAAAACCTATTTTTATTACACAATATTGATTTCTGATCTTTTTAAGTTTAATGTCTTGTAGAACTACCACATTTTCCACAGAACACAGATTTTATTTTATATATATATTTTTTTCATATGAGTTTTTTAAAATTGGTTTGCAGTAAATGGAAATCCTTTACCTAACGAACCATAACATAATAAATATTATAAATAATTAGGTACCACCATCTGCTGCTTAATACACAAGTGAAAGGTCTGTCATTGTTTATTTTCACTGATTTTAATGGTAACAGACTCCAGAGTAATATATGAATGTATTACATCATTTGGCTCTGTGACATCTATTTATCTTAAAATGAATAAATCATCTAGGACAAATTCAGGTAAATCGATTTGGGTTGTTTAGTTTTTTGGGATTATTGAGAGCTTTACTCTTTAAACTAAACAGATAACGAAAAAAAATAATTTTTGTTTTTGTCTGTGCTAAATGCATTAGTCTTTATTTTATTACATTCTTGCTTATTTTACATAGACTGATGAAATTCTAATTATTTGGTCAGTGGTGCGCTGATAATGCATTTAATGCGTTTAAGTCACTTATTTAATATTATTTACATTTTATTAATGTTTTTTTAATTACTGGCATTATTCCTTATATTGTACATGCTATTATTGAGTAAATTCGAACTGTACATAACTGCCATACGTTTTGGCCTCTTGTACTGGCAAATTTGGAAAGTGTTAACTGCTGTTAAGAGCAGCAGATGTGTACATGCCCATGTAAATGTTTCTGCCTTCTTCTTTCTTTTTCACCAACCATTTGGAACAGGTTATGCCCAAAACATCTGTGGCTCCAGCAGCACTGCAGCCAATCCTGGCCTCATCTCAACAGCCTGTGCTGCTAACTGCCAAGCTCAGCTCAGCTCTGCTTCCCTCAACAGGCCCAGTGCATCAACTTCACATTTTTAGTCCCCAGCCTGGCAATGCCAACACCCCACCTGGAACCACTAATGCCACCCAACCATGCCCTAGCAGTGCCCAGGCTGGCTTTAACATAATCCAGCCTTGCCCCAGCATTACCATGACGCTCAGCACCAACCTCAGTCAGTTCAGTACTAGCAGCACAAAACACAACGCGCAGTTTCCCAGCATCCTCATCTCACCCCACCCAAGCAAACCCCATCCTGTGCCCTATGCTCAAGCTAACACTGACTCTGAAAACACAGGCACACCCCACACAGTCCAAAGTGCTGAATCCTGCCCTAATACCCCAGTAAGTACAACATTGCTATCTCCTGAAATAAACATAGATGAATAATGTTTTGTAAAAATGTGTAGATGTGTTAGACAATAAATTATGTATACAAACAGACCTGTATAACAAAGGATGTGCATCAGGACTAAAAATGTTGAGCAGTTTTTGCTTTTAGCTAGGAGGTCAAAAGCTAACTGAACACAACTGAAAGAACTCATTTAATTTCAGTACAACCTTAAGTTTGCAGATCAAAAACAATTTGCCTGTTGGATTCTGTCTGTGACACTTTAAATTGTACACACTGGAGTGCTGACTTTGGTTTTTATTCACTTATTTAGTAAAATAAAATGACCAAATATCTGTACAATTAGATTATTATAACATGATAGTTTTTAATTTGTCTACTGCTTCAGAGACTAAATTAATAAGTGTACTATTAAAAATCAAAATTATTGCAAAATAATTAACAATATTTTTAAAATATTTGACCATTTTTGCCTTAATTTATAGGACAGACAGAAATGAAATTGGGAAGATAGAGAGGGGTGGGCCCGAAAATGACATGAGCCAGAATTGAACCCGGGTCACCGGAGCGCAACTGCGCATGTGGCTGCTGGTGCCTTAACCCACTACACCACAAGGCCGGCCATAATCAACAAACTTTGTCGCATTTGCTCAAAATGCATGTTGGTCATCTTCATTGCTATATAAAAGAGGGAAAAATTAGATAAATGTTTGGTGGGCTTCGGATCTTAAATATTGGGATGAAAATATTAATAAATGCTAATAAAGTTACAACATTATATAAAAATTGTGTTGTGCTGTCTGTTCAGGTGTTTACTCATGTTTATGATATTTAAATGAATTTACTATTCTGAATTTACTGTCTGTCCTATTTAGACTCCTGATATATTGGACAGAGTGGAGCCAAAGACATCATCCAGGAGCCCTGCATCTTGCACCTGTCCATTGAAATCACCTGGATCTTCTTCTCCAACCTCCAGCACACATACCCAAACACACACACACACCCCTATAACTGCAAAAAACCCAACATCCAAAAGTCAAGATAACCCGCTGGTAAGCCGCTGTTTCCTCTGTTCACTACAGAGTAATGTTCCTTTTTAATTATATAAATTCAATTCAATTTTATTTGTATAGCATATTTTACAATGTTTATTGTCACAAAGCAGCTGTACACAAGAAAGGAAAAAAGAAGGAACTCAGTTAGGTAAAATTGCAGTTAGAGTGTATAAAAGGAATGTGTACTTAATGAAGAGAATAAGGATGGACTCCACCAAGACTATATTTAAGACTGATATTTGAAGCAACCAGCCACTCTGATCATCAACAACGTGATTAATAAGAGTGGGGAAGACAGCGTCTAAACATTCCAGGTCACCATAATGCTCAACGTCCATTAGTCCCCTTCGACCTGCTCCTTTGTATAAGGTGAATCTATACAAAATGCTTGAGTAAATAAATAAGATTTTAGCCTAGACTAACTAAACTAAGACTGTGTCTGATTTTCGAATGTGTTGGTATAAGATCTTATAAACAGAGATAATAACAGAGAGAAATTAGATCGTTCTCTTCCAGAGGAGTAAAATTTTATAGGCTCTGATCTGATGTGAATAAATTATTATCAGAATCATTTGACTAGTCTGGTTTCAAAGCCTGAATTTTCTGCCTAATGTTTGCAATTTTGTTATCAAAAAAGTTCATGAAGTCTTCCCAGCTCCACCAAGCCACCACTGCTGGGCCCCTGAGCAAGGCCCTTAACCCCTAATTGCTCACTTGTATAAGATAAATGTAAGTCGCTCTGGATAAGAGCGTCTGCCAAATGCTGCAAATGTAAATGTACTGCTGCATGCAGTTATTGTGTGGATTTCTGCAGTGGTCTTACTCCTAGTTAATTTGGTATGGTGTCAAATATAACTCTAGGATTATTTTTATTATAAGGGTGAAGAGATAGGTTGATCTACTAAGAGCTTTTTTATATGTCAGGATGCTCTCTTTCCAAGCTGCTTGAAATACTAACAATTTAGTTTGGCGCTATTTGCGTTCTTGTTTTCGAACGCTCTGTTTTTAAAAGTGTGTGTGATTATTATACCAGGGAGCTACTTTCTTACCTTAAATCATTTTTCTTTTAACTGGAGCTATGTTATCTAAGGTGTAACGGAATGCAGCATCTAAATATTTAGTTGCCTGCTCGAGTTCTGTGGGGTCAGACAGTGATCCAATCATAAAAAGATAATTCTGGGAGATAGCCGATAAAGTTCTGAGCATTAGTAGTTGTGAATGTACGTTTGAAGCGATAGCATGGCGCTGTGTGTACATTATTAGTATGACACACATTAAATAAGATAAGATTGTGATCTAAAATAACTTCACACTGTTGAATTGTTACTATATTACTTATAAAAGATAATAATAAATCTAAAGTGTGACCTACTTTATGAGTGGATCCTACTAGACACTGATTAACTCATACTATACATAAATGCTGTTTTTAGTGGGTTGTTCTCAGAAAGAATATTAAAGTCTCCAGCAATTAACGCTCTATCAACAGAGACAACCAGGTTTGATAGGAAATCTGGAAATTCGCTAAGACATTTGGAGTACGGTCCTGGGGTCTATAAATAATAAGTAACGAAAAACGACTGACTCGGCTTATTACTTGTGGCTACACTTGCAGGGTTACTGTAGAGAGCTTCAAATGAATAAAAATTTTGTCTCTGTTTTTGTATGAAAGTCAAATCAACATTATAAATAACTGCAACGCCTCCTCCTCTACTAGTTGGAAGAGACTGATGCATGTAACTGTATGCTGGGGGACTAGCTTCATTTAATGCTACATACTAATTTGGTTTAGTCCAGGTTTCCGTTACACTATATGTCAAACTACTGATCTGTGATCATTTCATTAACCAAGAGCGCTTTAGATGTAAAAGATCTAATATTTAACAATCCTAGCTTTAGATCAGGGGGTGCAGGCTGTGTGTTCAGTATGTTCTGAATTACTCGTATTTATATTAATTAAATGGCTAAAGCATACTTTCTGGGTCTCTCGAAATTTATTTTGTTTAGTTTGGGGAACTTTTTAAATAATATAATAGTGAATTTCCATAAAAAAGTGGTAGATCAGTGGTTAAGGTGTTGAGCTGCTGATCCGACGCTCATGAGTTTAATTCCCCACACCATAAGGCTGCTACTGCTCGGCCCCTGAAATAGTAACTACTTTACTACTCAGTTGCGTAAAAAATATCAATTAATCCAGGTTTCTCTGGATAAGAGCGCCTGCCAAATGCCTGAAATTTAAATGTAACTTTAATGTGTTCAATTTCACGGTACAGTGGCTTAGTAATTAGTGAAGCACATTTGCCCTGGGGTTTGGGGCTCAGATTTTACTTCTACCCTGTGTGTGTTAAGCAGGAAGCTTTAACTGTTTAAAAAAATGGATGCCGTATAAAATCAAACGTAACAATTTAAGTAAATTAATGCTGAACTCTATTATAAAAATAAAAACTATACAAAAATGTATTTGGAAATATTGTGGTAACATACATTCAACTAAAACAAAAAGTAACTGTAATAACATTTAAGCAGTACAATTGTAGTTCACTATATTTCATTGTGCAATAACTAAAGATAAAACGAAAATCAAATATTCTTTAAAATGTCTTAGTAAATGTCTAAATCATCAAATTAACAATGTACAGTACATCTACAGCATTTATGTTCACTTAATGTTACGAATTGTATCATTTAAAAAAATGCTTATGTATGAATAATATATATTATTTAAATATATAATATATATATTATATATTTATATTAAATTTAAGACTACTGTTTGTAAGAAGCATCAACTGAAAAAATTGCAAAAAGGTCTGTGAAGACGATCAAGATCAGTTAATCTTCATAAGGCTGGAAAGAAATACAAAACAATCTTAAAGTTTTTAGGCAGCCATCAGTCAACTTGAACAAACTTATAAATGAAGACAGTTTTGTACTGGTGCTACTCTTCCTAAAAGTGGGCACCCATCCTAAAGTACAATACAAAATCATCAAAGATGTAAAGAAAAACACAGGATTAAAATGTAGAGACTTAAAGGCATCACTGTAACTAAGTCTAACATACACAAGTCTTTGAACAAACTGCTTGTCCATGGCAGAACACCAAAGAGAAAGCCATTGCTCTTCTGATAAATCATTGCTACATGACTAAAGTTTGCCAGAGCGCACCTTGCAAACTGCAACACAGTGGGGAAATAATGCACTAATAAAACAGTTGTTAAATTGTTTAGGATCAATACTCAGCACAATGTGTGGTGTAAAAAGCACACATCTTACCAAAGTTAAATTATTATATTAGTAAAGTATAGTAAAGGGATCATCATGAATTAAATTTGCTTCTCTGCCTCAAAGCTTGAAGGAATTCCCTGTCATGGGGAAAATAAAGTTTATTAAAATGTTGTTTAAAATACAGCAGTGGTTAAACTTTTTTTCTTTGGAAACAGGAACTTGTAGAAACTTCATGTCGTCATGTTTTTTATGCAGACTTTGCTTTTCCTCTAAACATGAGCAGTACAAAAGTATAAAGGGTTCATGTAGGTCATAACTAACTCAATGGAATGCACATTCATAGCGCAGAATATTAAGAGGACTAGAAGGATAGCAAAACTGGCTAGCATTGAATATAGTTTTGGTTTATTAAAATTCTGCTGATTTCATCATATTTTTACTGGTAGCCTGGGTGGAGTTAGCTAACTAAAAGAAGAGACAATCTAATGTATAAGTCTTAAAATCAATGCAATGGCAGAGTCAGCAAAGAAACCAAAGAGGGTTTTGTTAAAGGAAATGAAGAATAGAAAGAGGGAGAGATCGTACACAAGCCCCAGCATGAATCAATATCAGACGGGCTTACAATTTGTGGTGCAGTAGTCAGCCACAGAGTGCAGTTCCTGCAAGTTGGTAGCCATGGCGTTTAGGGCGGGCACAGCTTGCCCAGAGGCAGTGTAAGCCTTCCCCATATAAAAAAACTTACACGCTCAGTTGGCAGCAGTGCATAGCGATAGCCCATTCCACCTGAGGTATGTCCTCATACCCCTTGCTGGTCCCCCCAACTGGGGAATTACTTTAACGATGAGTTTTTCCTTGCCACACTTTTCACCGGCTTGCTCATCAGGGACAAACTTACACTTTTTACTGTTACTGCATTCTGTGTGTGAAGCTGCTTAGAGACAATTTCTTTTGTTAAAATTTAAATTAAATTGACATTGAAATTATGTAGCTTGTGCAACTTTATGAATTAGCTCAACTACAGCAATAGTGTGTAATGGAGCATTATTTTTATGTTTGGTATTTTAGTACTGTTACTAAATGTACAATACATTTTCTTAGCTATGAATGAAACATGATGTATTGTAGCTGTGTTGTCTGTGGTCAGCTAGTCTTTGTGCGTCCAGGAGGAATTTCCAAAATGTCGTACCACACCTTAAATTGTTGCAGTATGTAATGTAAAATCATACTGTACTAGTAGAATTTGTGATGTCATTTCCATCTTTTGGCAGAAAGCCTCATTCTTAGTCATGTAGTGTTCTTTTGTGTTGTTAAAAGAAATGTAATTGTAAGTTAATGATCTTGTTTTGAGTTCTTAGTGCTTTTGCTTTTGTTCTGATGTAATGAAATGTTCTGAAATATTTCTGTTTCATAAGTCGATGTTTGGAAGTGCAGTTTGTTATAAAATGTCAGTTTGTGCTGCTAGAGACAGATAAATAATTATGAACAGATGTCTCGGCCTAAGATGTGTGTTTCACCTGTAAATGTCAAGATGTTCTGGACTGGCTAAGGATTTACACCCAGTCTAATGGCTTTTAGCTCTTAAGGGCACAGCATTAATTTAGCAAGAGCATTTAGTGCTTAACGATTCCAACATCAAAATTTTCTACATTTATTACAGCTGTGCCAATAATTTTAATGTTAGTGTTAATATGTGATATATTTAACCCTTCAAACCCTGCAATAGAACTACTTCGCCAGAATATACTTTAGTATTTTTGCTTGCTGTAATGTCATATTTTTATATGCCATATATCAATACAATCCTTACACCTTCAGTTTGAACACTGTGTAGGTAATAAAGCCATAATAATTAATTAATAGCTTAAACTTAAAATTGTCAAAAAGTTGTGGAAAACACTTTTAAACTACTTACAATTGATTTGGACTGATTACATAAATTAGTTTTTGAGATACACTCATTTATATAAACAGTGCATTGTGATATCACACCTTAGACCCTGCTATAGAACTGTGTGTTGTTCTTTGCTGTGATGTCATTTTGGAGTATTTTCAAAGAAATGTTTATTGAACAACTATAAATACTGTATAAAACAACCAAATACACTACTCTAAAATCTGTATTTTTACTCATAAGGTCATACAAACAACATTTTATGAACATTTTTAAATTAGTAAAATAATAAATAAAGATGATATTAAATATTATTGTGTAAAATGAGTGTTTTCCACTGACTAGGGGGCGTCTCTAATTTACTGCGCTTCCCACTTTTCGTTCCAACCTATGTTGCCTTTGGTGCTAGCCTTCCGACCATAACATCCCCCTCTGCAGGTGCAGAGTGGCTCTGATGTCTCCACTGCCTCTCTAGTTTCTTCAACAACAGTGTAAAAAAGTATGTTTTTTGCACAAAAGCGATATAGAAATGACAAATGGAAACGGTGCGTCCTGCACCCAGGTTCATCCTATGTTTGATTTGTTTATTGTCTAACTCCAAAGCAAAGCATATTTCTTTATAATGTGATTTTCATGTTCATATTCCAGTTCGTAAACTGCTAATAAAAAAATAAAGCAAATTTTATTTTAAGAATATAAACGTACAAGTCCTGGGGCAGCACGAAAATGTCAGCTTCATCTCCTTTACAATTTTGTGCTGACTAATCTGAAGTACACGGTGACTCAGAGAGCTCGAATTGCTCAATATCCCCAACACTATAACATCTTCTACAACAAAAGCGAAAAATTTTTACGTAGAAGTTCGGCAAAGCACGAAATATGTGAAATATTGGCACAAAAGCAAAACAGAAATAACGCACATTATGACATCATCGAAGTGACAAAACGTGTAGTCCTAGTCAACAGAACATGTTTATGTCACAGAACCTTAGTGCATCATGGGATGGATGAATCCACAGATCTATAGACCATGTTTGCACAGTGGTGTTTTTAGTGTTTTTGTTGTTTTTAGATTTGAGAGTGAAAACAATGCAGCCAGAGTTGGTTTCATTCAAAAGTCTAACTTCTCTCACTTTGTATGCTAAAATTTTTCTTCGCTAGCTACGTGTTCAGTTTTTATTGTCTTTTAAACAAAAACAAGGAAATGGGCGCGCCGGCGCCTCCGCCGAGTTATATTAACTCGTATAAGGGTAAATTACTTTTAACATTTAATCAATAACTGCAGAGCTCTAAAGAAGCATACAAAATGTGTAACAACTTGCAACGTATAATTTGTCTGTGACGGTTATGTGTGTTTCAGAAACTGGCCTTCATGCTTTCTCTTGGGCTTGTAACACATGACTATCTGAAGGGTAAGTGTGTGTGCCTCCATTTTAACATGCCTTCCAAGTAATCGCAGCACTTTATATAGTATGAAGACATGCTCTGTGATTGGCATTCACATTATACTCAGTTGAGTTAAAACAATCAACTGTCATCTAGCTCTGCTTGACCTATTTGTGTTCACATCAGCACTTTTTTATTTACAGAGATTCAAAGCAAACGGCAAGAGAGAAAGAGGCGGACAACAGCGAATCCGGTGTATAGTGGAGCAGTGTTTGAGCCAGAGGTAGCAACACACCCCTTCCCCCCAAAACATGCAGATAAAAGGTGCACTAAATACATAACTAAATATTTGTGGGATATTTTCTGAACTGTGTCTGTGTTTTAGCGGAAGAAAAGCACAGTGCCCTACTTGAATTCTGCTGCTCAAGAGTACAGTAAGGGAGGTGAGTTTATCTGTAGGCGCATGCAGTAATATGTGTAGTTCTGTATCTGCACAGCATCTGATATCACATCCCTACAACCAGATAAAAACCTACATTGTACATTTCCAAACGCGTTGCTACAAAGTTGAAAGCACAGAGTTGTCCAGAATGTTCTTATTGTGTCCAGAGCGTTACATTATTCTTTTACTTTAACTAAGAGACCCAAATACTGTTCCAGCTTGACAGTACCCCTGTGTACAAAACTCCTAAATTTCATGAAGACATTGTCTAATTGGAGTGGAAAAACTTAAGCATTCTGTACAAATCCCTGACCTTAACACTCCTGAACACCTTTGGGATGAACCAGTACACAGAATGCACCACAGACCTCCCTACCCCTCATTAGTTCCTCTAGTAGAAATAAAATGTCACTAATACATATTTATATAAATGAACACATTTTTCTCACATTCAAATTTCAATTTGTAGTAGAAAACCTTACTAGAAAAGTGGAGCTTAATTTAAAAGCAAAACAAATCTTAAATAAGATCACGGTATGGTCAGGTGTCCACAAAATGAAATCTTTGAAATTTTGTTGTAACAATAATATGCATCTAACAAATAAAAACACTTCAGACAAGGGAGTAAAATAATTTATAAAATTAAGACACACATCCCCAACCTTTTTTTCCACTGTAAAGAGTCCCATTTTGCTATATACAGTTTGCTATCTTAGCTGTGAAGCATTTATTAAGATTAGAAATAAACTATGGTGTTACACTTTTCTTTGAAAAGAAACATATTAGTCTAATCATTAATGATTATACTTATTTAATTTCATTTAAACTAATAATAATGTTACAACAAATGAATCCATGTTGTTAATTTATTCCTTAGGTTGATTTGCTGCCTTGCATTTAACTTGCCTAATATAATTATTTATTTTCCTTTGTTTTTTATTGCTAGGCAATGATGTCTGCTCATCAGAGGTATGTCACATCGCTGTCTCTTCACTTTTTTTTCCATTTTATTTTTTTCTCCCCTTTTGTTGTTTATCTCATCTCACCCAGGTCACTCAACCAAATTCAGCCGTGTGGTGGAGAGGGGCGTCAGCCCTTTGAGCCCCACCAGCCTACACCCTGCATGTGTGGGTCCTTACTTCTCTGTCTTTCCACACTTCCACTCATCACATCCATCCCCATCCAGCACTCGTCTCAGCCTGAGCTCAGTGGGGATGTAAGTAGCTACAGGAGACTCCTGCACCCACTTGTTTACTCCCCGTTTATTTTAGGATTACCACCATTCCCTGTGGGGCACAAAGCCATGGTTGCACTGGTGGCATTAAAATTTTTTTCAACTATAGTTACAACTAAGAGTAATGATTAATAATGTCATAATGTGGGTTTAACATTAAGTCTGGCTTCCTGAAGTTTGTCTTAAGAAGTATTTGTCAGCTTTGGCTTGTACATTAGGAATCTAAAGCTTTGACTCTATCTGAATTCTGTGAAGCTACTTTGTCATAACTCTGTTATAATTACTATATAATCAAAATAGGATTGAGCTGAATTGATCCACACTTTTTTGTAACCTTCATTTCACCATAAATCTATTTATTCTTTTGTACAGAATATATCTTTGCAAATAATTGTTGTACTGTAAAATACGGTCGTTTACATTTAAAAATATTACAGGTGACATATATCAAAACCCTTGTTAAAGGTTGCTTCCAACCCCACTTAGTACAAGGGGGCAGTGACAGGAAAGCAGGTTAGTGACCTTGAGCCGAGCCTGTTCCGGAACATGTTTCATTGTAATGTCTGTAATTTGTAACTGTCAGTCTTGCATTGTCCTCATTCATATCTTTTACATTTAATTTTTTTTGTTTCATTTTATTGTCTTGTTAATTTCTGCACCAACACCATAATAATATGTGCTTGCCAATAGAGGTTTTTAATTTTCAGGTTTTGAAGAATGATGAAGTAATAGAGTGGCCTGGAACTCTTGCCATAGTCCATTCCTACATTTCTTACAAAGCAGGTAACAGGTTTGAGTCCTGGTGGCAGCATTTTAACCTCACAATAAACTGCTATAAGTTATTGATCAAAAAACACAAAATAGCAGTCATCAGACATTTATAATTGTCATTATGTTTATGCAACCGTTAACCAATATCGGTTAAATTGTTTTTTGTGTCGATGACGGCAACAGTACTGAACTAGTACTGAAGTATTTTTATTTAGAAAAATTTTTGTAGATGTAGTGAAGATGAGTAGTGTAGTGCATTATTAGTGTGTTAACTTGGCGATTTAGGAAAAAAATCTTAAAAATAATGGGTGTGTCAGTTCTACATTTAAGCCTTCTAAATTTTACATTCAAGAGAAATGTTTTACAAAATGTTTTGGCACTAAAATTAGCTCATAATTCTGTAATACAGGAGTATTAATCTGCTTTAAAGCGTAAACATTTTTAGAACATTTAAAGACAATGAGCTTTTAAAGAGTATTGCTTTAATTGTGAGGGTATTAAGACTGTTGTAGGAATGCAGTCACTTCAACCAAAAATCCACCATGATAATGCCATTTTGTTCATTAAAAGGCTGTTTGCATGCATATCCATTAATTGTTTACAAGGAATAAACTTGTAAGAGTCTGACAATTAGCTGAACGTATACTTGTTTGGATAGTGACACTTATTTGAATATGGCTTTGTACAATTGTGCTCTACAATACTTCTATAAATAATTTTCTGACAGAGACTCCTCCCCTATCAGCCAATCATCACTGTTCCAAGATGCGGCAGTAGCACTCCTGATCCAAAATAATGCTATCTATGTTTTTAGCCCGTTGTTCATTTATACGACCACCAGAAGCTGTTTAGGTACAAGAATCATGCAGCAACCTACCTGCATAATGATGTCCTTAACAAACATTGCAACCTCACCTTGCTACGAGAACAGAAATAAACCGTCTGCGATACTGCTCATCGTTGAGCCGAATGACGGCTCCCCAGGGGCAGTTCGGCACCACACAAGACCCTGGAAGGCACGGGTTCCATTCGTAGGTTGTAAAACCAATTTTTTTTCGAATGTGTTGGGAGTAGCCCAACCTGCAGCTCTTTCCACTAGTGAAGCCCCATTCACCAGGGTTGATATGGCGGCAACCCCCTTGTGGAGTGAGCCTTCACCCCCAGGGGGCAGGGTAGGCCCCTGGTCTGGTAGACCTCAAGGATCGCTTTCACTAGTGAGAGATCCTTTGTTTGGAGACAGCGTCCCCTTTCCGCCTTCCTCTGTAGCAGACGAAGAGCTGATCATAGCGTCTAAAGCTCCACGTGCGGTCCAGGTACGCCCTCAGGGCCCATACCAGACACAACAAAGGACCCCTGAGCAAGGCCCTTAACCCCCAATTGCTTAGTTGTATAAAAGAGATAAATGTAAGTCGCTCTGGATAAGGGCGTCTGCCAAATGCTGCAAATGTAAATGTAAACAAAGGCAGTTCGGGATTTCCCTACTGAGGGGGAATAGCTTGCAAGGTCAACACCTCCTCCCAAAAGGGAGTGGTGGGTACCTTGGACACGTAGCCCGGCCTAGGTCTCAGGACAACGTGAGAGTCTGCCGGGCCAAATTCCAGGCACGTTCTGTCGACAGAGAAGGCGACAGAATGTCCCCCACCCTTTTGATTGAGGTGAGTGCAGTCAGCAAGGCCATCTTCAGAGATCTAAGGGGTCTAAGTTCCGCCGACTGCAAAGGCTCGAAAGGGTCTCCCTGTAGGCCCTGGAGGACCAAGAGGGAACGAGGCGTGGTGCCGGAGGATGCAACCTCCTGCAGCCTCTGAGCAACCTGATCACCAGATCATGCCTTCCAACCGATCTGCCCCGTATCCTGTCGTGGCCTGCCAAGATGGCAGCGACGTACACCTTGATGGTAGAGGCAGAAAGGCGCCTATCCAGACCTGCTTGCAGGAAGGAGAGAACTGATCTGATGCCACATCTCCGTGGGTCTTCTCCACGGAAGGCACACCAATCGACAAAGATAGGTGTCGAGGGGGCTCTAGCCTAAATGATGGTGTTCACCACAGAGATCTCTTAAGTCTTAGGTGACAGATCTCTTAAGTCCTCTTGGAGTCCTCATGGAGACTCCAGAGATCCGGGCGTGGGTGCCATATGGTGTCCCTGGCCTGGGAGAGAAGCCAGGGGGCGCTTTTGCCAGCTGGACTATTTAGAGAACCAGGTCTTGCTGGGCCAATAAGGCGCCAGTGCATCCGTGCCGAGGGGGGCCTCGGACAGGGTATACCACAACTGCAGCGGTCTCGTGCATCAGGCCCAGTGGAACCACCGCGGCTGAAGATGCTACATGCCCCAGGAGCCTCTGGAATTGCTTTAGGGGGACCGCGGAGCTGCATTTGAGTGAGCTCACACATCTCAGCACCGCCTGGGCCCGCTCTACAAAGAAATAGGGTCTGTAAAGTCCCTGTTTCATCTTGGCCCCGGGACAGCCTCGATCTCGTCCTTCCATAGAAGGGACGTGACCTCCGTAGCATTCTTGCCTCGGTAACCAGAATGCGTCTGAACCTTGGCGGGCACCTGGCCCAAGTACCTCACCAATGGCTCCTGCTGAGACACATCCAGTGTATCCCAGGTGGGATCGCTGTGGCTGGCGCCACTGATAGACGCGGGAACCGAACAGGCTGCACGATCGGGTGGGCTGAGAATTCGGGCCGTGGAGGACGGACCGGCTGAGCAGGGAGCCCCAAACTCAGTCCAGATCCGATGGCAGTTATCAGCAAGGAGGCACCCGGACTGGCCGGGTGCCCCCTGCTGGAGGTTTGACCTAGTAGAGGAGAATATTGGTCTTTTTTTTTTTTGACTTTTTTTTTTTAACTTTCTGACCTCAGTCAGTCCGGATTGGAAGCAGCATCTCCAGCACCACCACACTAAGCACTGGAGCCCCGCAGGGCTGTGTGCTCAGCCCACTGCTGTTCACACTGCTGACTCATGACTGTGTAGCAATGCACAGCTTAAATCACATTGTCAAGTTCGCAGATGGCATGGCCGTCTTATCAGCAAGAATGACAAGTCAGCATACAGAGAAGAGGTGAAACAGCTAACCTAGAGCCAAGAACCTATCTCTGAACGGTGATGAGACTATTTAGAGAAAAATGATATTAGTGAGGATTTCCAGTCAGGATTCAGATCCTATCATAGTACTGAGATTGCTCTAATTAGAGTTACAAATGACCTGCTGCTATCAGCTGATAATTGTTATCTCTCCCTATTAGTGCTATTGGAACTTAGTGCTGCATTTGACACTGTCGACCACAACATTATTTTAAAAAAGAGTAGAAAAATGCTAACGTACTTCAGCGGAAGTGCGTTAGCATGGTTTAAATCTGACTTATCTGACTTATCTCTCAAAGGAAAGATTTGACAGCAACCTTTCCTTTGAGAGCCACATTTCCAGCATTTGTAAGAATGCATTTTATCATCTTAAAAATATATCTAAACTACAATCTATGCTCTCGAGGTCAAATGCAGAAATTTTAGTTCACCATTCATGACCTCAAGATTAGACTATTGTAACATTTTACTGGGTGATTGTTCTGCACGCCTAATAAACAAGCTCCAGCTGGTCCAAACCCAGCAACTAGAGTTCTTACTAGACTAAAAAGTATCATATTAGCCCGGTTCTGTCGAAACTGTACTGGCTTCCTAGTAAATATCGAATCGATTTTAAAATCTTGTTAATTACTTATAAAGCCCTAAATGGTTTAGCAACTCAGTACCTGAGTGAGCGCCTATTCTATTGTAGTCCTCCACGTCCGCTGCGCTCTCAGGACTCAGGCAATCTGAAAATACCTAGAATAACAAAATCAGCTGCAGATGGCAGATCCTTAGCTTATCTAGCGTCTAAACTTTGGAATAATTTACCCTGCACTGTTCGGGAGGCAGACACACTCTGCCAGTTTAAAACTAGATTAAAGACACATCTCTTTAACCTGGCCTACACATAATACACACATTTTCATTATTCAAATCTGTTAAAGGATTGTTAGGCTGCAATAGTCAGGGCAACCGGAACCGGGAACACCCCCAATAACACACAATATATTTGTTTATCACAAGTTAAATGGCATCGTTACTAACACATGTCTGTTCTTTGTTATTCCGAGCTCACCATCACCACCATCACTTGGAGACAATAAGGCAGTTTCTCAGTGATCTCTTGTCGTCCAAACTATTGGCGTTTTTGATGTATTTCTGTAAAGTTGCTTTAAAACAATCCCGATTGTTAAAAGTGCCATATAAATAAAGGTGACTTAACCTGACTTGACTTAGACTATAGCTCTGTGTTGTTCTTCTGTTAAGTGGCTCTGCTTTGTTTTGTGTAGCACCATGGTCCTTGAAAAACATTTCATTTCACTGTGTACTGTATCTGCTATATATGGTTGAAATGACAATAAAGCTTCTTGAACTTGAACAATCACTGTGTCCATAGTTAGTAAGAATGCTGACATCCAAAACCACGAGGTAAACCAGGTTCTGACTCTGAGCTTGAGTCTTCTTTCCATTCATTCGTTAAAGTTTGTCTCAGCAGCTTTGTAAATATGTTGTAGTAGAAAACTTTTACTGCTGTTTAGGAGAACCTTAACATTAGGAGCATGTTTTGTGAATACGTGCCCAGATCTGTTCCCTGTATGTGCTGTTGACACATGATTTTACAATGCAGTGCCATAATAGAGGTTTTGCACAAAGTTTTTAAAACATCTACAAAATGATAGATCGGTAAATTAAATATTACAATCCCAATTTTCAAAAAAGGCTTAAATAATAAGAAAAATATAGCTAAAACCAATTATAAATTAATCTCTATTATTATCTATCCCCCCAAAATCATAGATTACTTCCTTCATTTTACATTAATAATCTTTTGTTAAACAGTACAGCTGACATTAGATAAATATATAAACTTTTTTTACTGCTTGCTTTTTCTTTGATCAGTGGCATGTTAAAACAGCACATCATGGTACAAATTTGACTGCACATGTACAGTATACAGAGATTGCTATACAATCTCTGTATACTGTACATGTGCAGTCAAATTTGTGTACAATAAGTGATTTGATAAAGGTATTGCATTCTATTTATTACTCCTTTTGGGGTTGGTAGTTCATGGTAATATGTAACACTTTTTTTCTTCAAATGTTTGGCATGACTTTCTGTCTCACAGAGAGAGAGCAGGAGAAGCAAAGACTGGAAAAGTGGAGCTCTGAACTGCAGCAAGAAAGAGAGGAGCTGGAGCTCAAAGCTAAACAACTCAGTGACTCCATCATGGTGAGATGTCTCGGTTATGGCTCCAGCTTTCAGGTTGACTATATATGTGATTTTAAAACATTTTAATTCTTTGGTCTCATTTGATGGCATATTTTTTTCTTGCCTTTTTAAGATATGTACAGAGAGTAGAAATGGCGTTCTGGCTCGACAGAGGGAAATGGAGGCCTCGATAGAGAAGGTGAAGGATCTAGTGCGTCTTATTAGGGGCATTCAACTACCCTCTCTGCCCCAGTTTTTGGCAATAGGCATTACCAATGAAAATCCAGGCACTATTTTGACACAACAGCCCATCACCACTCTCAGCTCGAACGAAAACCAACATCCATACAGAAAGAACAGCTTCAGTAGTCTTTCTGATCTAGGCAACACTGTCACCGATCACAGAGATTACTCACACCTACACAAAGCTCCCACAAACACCAACAGCAACATCTCAAGCATGGAGAGAAGTGAGGACAACAGTGAAGTAAAGAACACATCCATCTACCCACATGGTTTTATAACAAACAACTCTCCAACTGTTAGCAATACACACAGCCAGAGCACCATGTGTGCCAGTTCAAATGGAACTCTGGAGCCTGAGGATGGACATGAGAAAAGTACAAACCAAAATATGGCCAGTGATAAAGGCTGCATGGGAGACATAAATAAAAACAGCATCAGGGACCTCAGGGAAGGTGTGGAGCCTTCATTGTCTACAGTTATGCCTATGTCAGAGGTAGTACACAGTATAAAATAATATCAACATCAAAATGGGCATCCCTTTTTACCCCTCACACCCCACACACCTCCGATCTGAAGATACCTAATTTTGCTATTTGGTGTTCTGTTCTTGTGTTGTCTGTCAGAATCCACAGTGCCATTTTGGATAAGCAGGAATAAAAGTTTTAAAGTATCAGCTCCTAAAAAAATCAACACAAATAATAATCAATAAAAAGATAAATAAATGTTTGAAGAGTTATCAGAGTATAAAATATCACACCAATGTGTGCCTGCTATATTAGCTATTGCACCTCTTAGTTGGAAAGCTTCTGGAACAACTGGGCTATTAAAATATTAAACTAGTGTCAGGACACAAGTAGGCATGTGCCGATAATATACACTAATTCTACTGTATATTAATATATTAAACATGCACAGTCTTATTATTGTTGGCAATACATTTTTTATGTTCTCTTAATTGATTCATTTTGGGTTTGGAAGGCATCACCGGATTTGGAGTGAATGCAGGAGCATTATTTTATTGTAATGTGCTGACTAAACTGTAGATGAACTAGTAATAATAAAGTTCCCAGTGGCTAGTCAGCCAAATATTAACCAGAACTAACCTTATATATAATTATAGTTTAAATTTTAGCATGTTAATTTATTTGTTAAACTTTATGTCGATAATCAAGCAGTTTTTTTGAAGCACAGATTGGAATCCATTCTTTTCTAACAACTTGATTGTAAAATCAATGCAAAGAGCTTAAATGTTATAAACGAGCATGGAAAAATGTTAATGTGAAAAAAAAAAAAAAAAAAAAATATATATATATATATATATATATATATATATATATATAAAAAGAAATTTCGGTACATGTCTACTTCTGGTTCTACTTATTTTGAAAGGCTAAAAAAACTGTTGACAGTAACATCCAGTACTTTTCACCCTTTGGGGCTCCAAAGCAAAACAGCTAAGTGAAAAACATGAATCATAATTTATAAGCAGGTCTTCCAGGTGTTCAACAAAGCTACACACCTACCAGATGTTTGTTCTATTTATGATGTGCAGCAGCTTTCTAAGTATATTTTTTAATTCTTTTCAAATAACTTGCTCAGCTCTGTATTTCCAAATATTGTTTGTCACACGGACACATAACTTTACTCTATGGTGATTAAATAGATATAAATAATAGTGTAGTATCTGTGTAGCATCAATATCGAGGATTCTTAAAAAAAAGTCGACAGCCTTGTGATAAAAATGAGTTTGAGTGTCAAGGCAGTCAGTAAGCTTGGTGTTGGAGGAGTGTACGTGTCATATTCTATTTTTTGTCTAATAGGTCAGACTCTAATAAATTAATTATTAGTTAAGAGAATGACTCTCAAATCTTTTAGCTTGATACTATGGTTGTATTTCCTGTGTAGTGTACCACAGGGCTGATGGCATCTAAATACTAAATCACAATTTGTAAGTGAAGGTTTCTGCAGCACAATAAGTTTGGTGTCTTTTGTAGGTTTTTGGACCTGTGGTACTTTACTAATGGTTTATGCACAGTTTATTAAAAATAGTTTTAATTGTTAAATGATGCTTATGTAGCATTATACAAGGGCTATCTATTTGTATTGTTTTATTCGCTGTGTTAGCCTTCCACATGGCAGCACTGTTACCACAACTCGGACCAAAAGCACAAGCGTGTGAGGTTTAGCGGAGAACCCAACAACATAGGAACACCGCTACACTCATCTGCTAACAAATCCTGTAAGAGTGGGTAATTAAAGACATGCTGCATTTTTATCATATCTCTGAAAGTCTAGAGATGTGAGTGCCAGACCATTATAAATACAAGCTGATGTGTTCTATACAAAAGTACAATAAATTATATCAAATTGATGTAGAAAACTAAGCACAAGATCAAACAAAGTAAAAATGCAAAGTACAAATATTCATGTGATGCAGGTCTGTGTGAATAGAAATAGTACCGGTTGTGTCCTCATATCAGCTCTGTGTGTGTGTGTGTGTGTTTCACTACTCAGGCAATCAAACTGTCTTGCCTGTAGTAGAGGTTTAAAGCGGTTGCCTTAACATGCTCTGGTTTCTTAATTAATGTGATATTCCAGTTTGAGGTATGTGTGTGTCAATGTGATTTGGCAGAATGCTGTGTGTTCTAATTTAGAAGTCATGACTGCTTTATGTTGAACTATCAATATAATTTTAGTTGTGTATCTTATGCTTGCTTTTGGTCGTTTACAAGGTTGTTTTTCCACTTTCAGTTTGCATTAATAGTTGAGAAATTGGTGGGATGCTTTTACCCCTTGAAAATTTAGGTGGAAATTGGGGAATTACAGCTACGTAACAAAACTGTTGGTGTCTTATTCCAGCTGTGAGATCTCAGTTGTGAACTTTTTTTTTTTTTTTTTTTTTTTTTACAGAGAATTGTTCTTTTTAGCTATAATAATAAAATGTCCGATATAATAAAAGTGTGTTTTAAAGGTCTATAGGGATTGGCCATTACTTTGGATATTTTTCTTAGGTCTGTGATTTTAGGTTTGGCCGATTAAGATTGACCAGTTGTATTTAAATGTTTAAAGGTGTAGTGTCTGAAAATGTGGAACATCTCTGCATATAAATTAAAGTAATAAATTAAATTTATTTGGTCCCCTGCTGATTTTATACATTTACTAATTGACAAAGAAATGTTCTATATTTTTGATAGTAGGGGTCAGTGTGAGACAGAATAAGAATACAAAATATCCAGAAAACACATTTCATAAAAGTAAACATTGATTTACATTTCTTTGCAAAACAAGTGGCAAACCCCTTGTTGGCAATCACAGAGGTCAGACGTTTCTTGTAGTTGGCCACCAGGTTTGCACATATCTCAGGTGGAATTTTGTCCCTGTCCTCTTTGCAGGTTCACTTCAATTTATTATAGTTTTGAGGCTGAGACTGGCACCTCAAACCTTCAAATCGATATTATATGGGATTAAAATCTTGGGGCTGGCTAGACCACTCCAGGACCTTAATGTACTCCTTTGTTGCCCTGGCCATGTATTTTGAGTCATTGTCATGTTGTAATGCCCATTTTTAATGGTTCGGCCGAGGAAAGGAGTTTCTCATCCAAAATGTGATGATACATAGCCCATTCATCATCCCTTTAATGCAGTTAAGTTTTCTTGTCCCCTAGCAGCAAAACACCCCCAAAGAATAATGTTTCTCCATTTTTGACGATAGAGATATTGTTCTTGGTGTCATAGGCAGCATTCCTCCTTTTGATGCTAAAAAGTTTGATTTTGGTCTCATCTGACCACAACACTTTCACCCAGTTCTCTGAATTTTTCAGATCTTTTGATGGGCCTGTACATGTTCTTTCTTTAGCAAGGGGTTTCTGTCGTTCACAACATGGTGTGTTACTAATTGTTTTTGGTAACTATGGTCCCAGCTGCCTGGAGATCATTGGCAAGATCCTCAATGGGCTGATTTCTCACCGTTCACATGACCGTTAAAACGCTACAAGATGAGATCTTGGATGGAGCCCCAGACCGAGGGAGATTGAGTTTTGTGTTTTTTCCGTTTGTGAATAATCACACCAAATGTTGTCACCTTCCCACCTTGTAGCCCATTTCAGCCTGTAGGTTTACAATCTTATTCCTGACAATCCTTAAACGGCGCCTTTTTTGGCCAGATGTCTTTTTATACAGGTAACAAAATAAGATTAGGAGCCCCTCCCTTAAAAAAGTCTCTTTAAGAAAGTGCACCTAATCTCAGCCCATTACCTGTATAAAAGATGCCAGGGAGCCAGAAATCTTTCTAACTGATCTTTATTTCATTGATTAAAATGCAAAACAATTTATAACTTTTTGGAAATGTTAGATGTTTGTGTTTTTATTCTGTCCCCCACTGTCCTAACCCTAAAATTATAGTCGGATCATTTATTTTGTCGGTGGGCAAATTTACAAAATCAGCAGGAGGAAAAATAACTGTACTTGCACTAGAAAAGTGTTTGTGTGTTTTTGCAATATTCCTTTTTGTTTCAAATGTGAAACTAACGGAAAGACGGTGCAAGGCAGTGCATTACAGTTGATGACGTGTACAGGAGTGTTGAGGTCCCCATTCGCATTTTCACTTAACACAAACCTACCTGCCCACCTTTTAGCATTACCCCATTTAAGGGCCTCTCATGTGTACCGAAAAGTCCGATGAGGAGTATTAAACACAACATACTCACTGCGTTGTTTCGTGCCAAACTAATTTTAAAGTGTCCAGTATGCGATTTACATACTGTAGTTCTCTTAGGAAGAAATGTGGAATATTTTTTATAGTGGTTTCAAAGTATGATGTAATTAATTACTTTTTTACAGTTGTTTATCATTTTCTTTGTTGGTCTTTGTTGTTAGGTGCTGCCTGATGTTGGTTTGTTTGTTTCTTTCATTGTTTTCATTGTGTGTTATCTAATACACAGTTACGCATCGCTCTACATGTGGAAGGGTATTGGCATTTTAGAAGCATTTGATCAATTTGTATTTATTAATTTTTACCATTTTTGCTAATTAAAACCATAAAGTCAAAATCACTGCTACAATTGTCTGTTTCTGTACTGATATTTGCTGCTGGAATTTAGTAACAACACTTAACCAATAATAATAAAAATTTTGACTCATTAGTTCAAGTTGACCACCATCATCTAAATCCAAGTCACAGGGATGTGAGAGAGTGTGTGTGTGTGTGTGGCTTTAGCATCATTGGACACGTAAGAAAAGGCCCTTCTCTCCTTTAGGAAAAGCTGTATCATGGCAGACCCTGTGTTTCTGACTTCAACTTCCTAATAAGCTTTGATATGTGAAAAAACATCTGCTGAAGACACAAGCCCTACATCTGCATACTCTGTGCTGCAAAAATTTATTGAACACTTTAATTGAAGAAAATGAAATGAAGAAAACTTTCTTCCACAATCTTTATGGCTACATAAAAAAAAATTACATTGTTAATAGGTCTGTGGGCTCTGCCGTGCCTCGGATATTCAGACAGTGAAATGTGGTCCCTTTAAACCAAACACGTCGTCCCCCCAGTTCAAAACAAAACGAGGGAAAAGGTCCGAGGCGGAGGGAAAGGTTTTTTTTTTAAAACTTTAAAAATTCCCAAACACTGCATTTCAACATAACGTCAGGAACACCAGAGAGAGGTTTCAGGATGGAGGCTGTAATCAAGTGGTAGCGTCACTTTTATTAATTTTTCTAATACTACAACCTACGTTTTAACTTTACCAATGCTCACATCACGTTTTTAATATAATCATAAATAATAACTACTTATTGTCGAGACAATCAGAGATCATGTCATGCAAAAAAAGCGATTACCAATGGCTGTAACTAGTCTGATGGGTGAGCTGACATTGCTAGTGCTAAAATGAGCTGTTGTAGACATTACAAAAGCTCATTTTAATATCTCTTTTATATCCATTATATCTCTTAGCTCATAAAAAGATGGGTCTAGAACCACAGCTGTTACAACTACATCATTGTAAAATTACAGTGTCTTCAAAAAAGTAGTTTTTTCATTTTTTTTTCACCTTTTAAAACCACAAACTTAAATCTATTTTACTGAGATTTTAAATGATAGACCAACACAAAGTAGCAGATAATTCTGAACTGAAAATAAAATAATACATAGTTTTAAAATTTTTTAAAATTTTAAAAAAATTTTAAAAAGCATGGTGTGAATTTGTGTTTTAGCCCCCTGCGTAATGCCTACCAGCTTTGCACATCTAGAGACTGAAATTTTTGCCCATTCTACTTTGCAAAGTAGCTTAAGCTCAACCAGAATAAATGGTGAGCATCTGTGAAAAATTATTTTCAAGTCTTGCAACAGATGCTCATTAGATTTATGTGTTGGAGCACGAGAGCACCGCGAGCAACAAAACTAAAGAGGACAAACAAAATAACAGCTTACGGTATGTAAAAATGGCAAACATTCAGCTTGTTCAGTGTGTAGAGTGCAGGATATTCAGAGAGTCTTTTTCCGTCATTAGCAATAACTTTATTTGTGATAGGTGTTTGCTATTTAGCACTCTGACTTTATAGGGTTAGCGAGAAAGTGATTAGCACTTCTTATCTGCAATAAATGCCAAGGGCTTGAGACGAACGCTCAGGAACAGCTTCCAGCTCTAACTTCAGACCCCAAGGCGGGGGGGTACTGAGAGTGGACGAAGGGGGTGAAGCCTCCAAGCCCCTCTTAGAAATTTAACTACAAGCTTATACTTGCCAATCGATTGCTCCTCTATGGGGGAATGAAAAGCAGCAAAGGCTGCTGTGTACACCTCGAGAGTGGAGGGCAGATACCCGCTGTCCAGCCTGTGCTAAAGAAAGCTGAGTATATCTGACAAGGAGCAGCTGTTTATGTCGAGGCTGGCTCTGCTACACCATTGGTCAAAGACCTGCCACGTCAAAGCATACAGCCACCTCATGGACCGGGCTTGCGCTTCCTTCAGCATGCCAAGCACACATGCATGCAGAGCGTCCAGCTCTTTTAGTGGCCCTGAAGCAGCCACACATGTAGGCTTCACAGCTCTGGGCTGGGATGACAGATCATGCCTCCTGCCTGAGACAAGTCTTTCCTAAAGGAAATTGACCAAGGAGAGGGCCACTAGCAGCTGATTTAGGATCTCAGATGGGTCTGGAAACCATGGCTGAGTTCGAAGCTATGAGGATCACTGACACTTCCGCCTCCCCGAAGCAGCTCCAAATCATCTGGACAGACCTGGGATGAAGGCTTCACTTTCCCTGGGCAGTGTCCCATCTTGAGAGCAAATCCGTGCCCCGGTTTAGATAATCAGGTATTTGCACTGCTTTGATGGATAGCAGATGGGAGGTATGCAGCCACACTGGTGATTTATGTATGAAATAATGTTTGCAAAGCGCTCTGTTCGATCTGAGATCCTAAATCAGATTAAACCCTCTGATCCATTTGGGGACCAGAAGTACCAGCTGTAGAATCCTGTCACCAGCTCACTGGAAAACTCACTCAATGACTCCTTTCTTGAGGAGACTGAGAAGCCCCGTCTGGGCATCATGTGGCTCATAGCCCTGGCCTGCTTCTGTGCCTCATAAAAACACTTCACTATAGTCGAGGGCATTCAGGAGCAGTCAGTTTCCGGTCTGCTTCCTTGACGTCCGCTAAACTAAAAAACCATCAAGAAAGCCATGAAACCGGCTTATCGCCTGCACTGCTGCCTTAGTAGCCATGATAGCCATAGCTCTTTGATGGTGTCCGGGGGGACGACTATGTCCCCGCTAACTCAGGCGCCTGACGTCCTTTGCAGAGGGATATGGGGGGGACCTTTGCCAGTCCTCTGCCAGGCTGCCGCCATCACCATGCAGTTTCCTAGCCTGAAGCTGCAGTGTGCTAGTTGCGGCTAGCCCTCAAGACGCACACCGACAGATCCAGGCAGTGTGGGGTTTTCCAACCCCACTTTTGCATTTGTGTCAGTCTCAGGCTCGGGACGCAGTGACGCAGTGGCAGCAGTGGCACTGGCAGGAGGCATGAGACAGCATCATTCTCTTCAGAAAATTAGCTCTTTCTGAGGAAAAAAAAAACTCAGATAACTAAATATTGCAGCCCTGAGCCACCTTCTATACTCTGTAATTAGTGGCACGTGCTTATTGCTTATTTGTTTACAGGCGTCAATAGGCCAGTCTAATGCCTTAAATAGCTGTTCCCCAGCTTGTCTTAATGCTGGGGATGTGCGTGCACTGGCTCTAAATGCTCAGCACCTGTACGGTGTCTCTCAGCATTTGAGTGGCTGTTAAATCAGTGAAGTTGGGGAATTTCCCGTAGTGGATGCTCTGCAATGTCAGTTTAAGGTCGAAAGGGAACTTAATTTTAATGTTGTAGATACTATGCATCTAGACAATGTGTCTTGTGTGAAATTGGAATAACTGTGTTCCTGGTGTTGCATTTTCAAGTTGCATGTGTTTCTATGTTGAAATTGTTTGTCTCTTGAGGGATACACTCTCTGCTATTTTTCCATATAGCTGCGGTTTAAACTATGTACAGAAGCATAGAATTACCATGTGACCACTGTGATTTCAATTGTCTTAACAATAAAATGTTTTCCTTGCAACAGGCTTCAATCCCACTTCATTATGCTCCTTAAGTAATATTCTGGTGTAAAAGAATTTTGAGCAAGATGACACCTCATAACCATATTCTCATACAACAAGAGTGGATCAGAGAACTAAAGATGATATCTGAAAACACATTTTGCCTCTTGCAAGTGTGGTTAATCCTGCCAAGGGGGGATTTGCAGGGTTGAAAAATATCTTCTGCTTTTGTGTATCAAAAATACCATGAGCAATAAAAGGGTCATTGGGCATTTCAGAATTGCTGATAGTGATCAATGCCTGTAGCGTTATATGTATGTTTATATCAGGTGCTGGTAAATAAACGGATAAAGAAAGATTGTAACTGCTGCTCTGGGACTATTTGTCTATGCTCCATCATACTTTGCTGGGACTCTCTTCTTGAGGCTTTCTTTCTTCTCTTCCTCACTTTTTCTATTTTTTTTTCTTTTTTTTCCCCTTTCTCTCTTTTCTATGTAACATTTTACTGGGTACAATTAACTGTCTTGTCTTGACTCAACATTAAAATTAATGTACTACCTATAGCAATACAATATAATCATTTAATAGCAATGCTCTCCAACATCTTAATGCACTTATCTTCGTCATTGGTATAAGTGCCAGTGGGTCGTAATAGAACAAAAAATGTACAGTTTTACACCACCGTGTTGACTATGTTTCTTTATTTCTTCGGCAGTCCTACAGCCTAAAACCATTGTAGGCACCATTACGATCCATATAAATGAACAGTTGTGGCATGCCTTATAAGGTGTTTTTTACCAGGTTTAGATGCAAAATAATTGGACAGTATAAGTAGGTGATATGAGACAGATGTACATTTGAGTGTGAAATGTGAAATGCTGTTATATGTATTCAGATTTGGCTATGTTTCAGTGTAATTATGCTCCAAACAAAAGCAAGAAAGTTTTACAATTGTGATGCAAATTCGGTTCTCTTGAAACATACAGCCAGCATGAGAATGTGAGTGAGTGAGTTGTGATCTGGCCCAAAAATGCTTCCCTCATCATATTTTTTTGTTAAAGAGCATGATTAAGTGCAAAATTCAGATTGAAGAAATTATCTGTGAAATTTTACTGTGGCCACATGGCCATCCTATGCTCCTGTATATGGTGTAACTTGCAGTTATATGGAAAATACCAGAGTGTACCCCTGAGGAGACAAAAACAAAATCAACATAGACACATTTAATAGTTCTAAAGCAAATTTAGTGGTACAGTTAATCCAGATTTACACAAGACACATGGTAATGTGTGTGAAGGGATCTTTTGTTCTGAGATGCCGTACTGCTTCTGTAATAGATACGGTCTGGCTGCTCCCTGGTTACAAAATAACACTTTCTTTAGCCACATTCATACCACTAGCTAAGACAGACAATAGACAGAAATCTGGGAAAAAAATGTGCCCCATGCTCCATTCACTCTTAAACTCAGGTTCATCATATCCTGACATATGATTTTGAAGTAACAAAGAACTTCTTTTTAATACACTGAAAATAACTTAAGTTTAAATGAATAAGTAATATAATTTATCATGGCAGACATGTAAAACATGGTTAAACAGTATAAAATTAAAGTCACAGAAACCTAGTGATCAAGAACCCAGAGCAGTGTGGGAAGTTCTGAATACAGATTGTGTATTGTCAATACACTTTAAATACCCAACTGATTCCCATGACCAGTGGTGTACATGGATTGGTTTCGGCCAAAGAGGATTGTTAGGAAATCTAAAATCCTGGTTTCCTGAGAGGGACACCTATTTACAGTTTGCAGATCATATTTTATGTGCCTTAAACTATTGTTACCTAGAACTCATAAAAGTAGAAAACAGAGCCTTTTACACTAATCGCACATTGACCTTGATACCAAACATGAGTATGAATCGTCAAAAGTACCACAATGTATTGTATATATAAAGTATGATGTTATAACTGTGTAAGACTGAAGTTTTGAAAAGATAGGATCTCAGCCCCCTGGAGAGAGATAGTAAAAAAATTTTAAATATCTGGTTTTATTGTTTTTATTTCAGTTTCATTCACACAGTTACCAGCCACATGTATATGTAAGTATAAGTATATTCAATTCATTGTGCAAGGTACATGTACAGAGCCAATGAAAAATGCATTTTTTCACATATCCCATCTTAGTAAGTTGGGGTCAGAGCGCAGGGTCAGCTATGATACAGCACCCCTGGAGCAGGAGGGGTTAAGGGTCTTGCTCAAGGACCCCAACAGTGGTTGACTTGCCGGAGGTGGGGCTCAAACCCCAGGTGTTTCTGGTCTTCAGATTAACAACTCAGCACCTTAACCATTTTGAGCCACCCTATAGTTGTTTGTAGTAGCACAAACAAACTATAATGTGTGTTCTATAAGCATTGAGATATGCAATGTTGCCCTTGTGATATTTACAAACTTATCCAACTCTTATTTAAGATCCTGAATTTTTGCCTCAGCTCTCTAGGTCGTAGAGACAGTTTTGAATTTGATATTACCATGATATCAAGTTGATAAAGTAAAAAAGGTGTGTTTTTTTCACATTCTTTCAATACAAAGCGTTTACACCAAGCACTCTGGCACCCGGAGTTGGTTCCGAGCCCAAATTATAAAAACCAGACAAATGTGTGGGGTAGACCAGCCCACAGCTTCACATATGTCCTCTAGTCGCACCCCCAGGACCAGGATCCTAGTGGAATGCGCTCTGAGCTCATCTGGAACCTGAAGGCCAGAAGCCTCATAAGCAAGTTCAGTTCAGTTCAGCTTTATTTGTATAGAGCTTTTTACAATGGTGATTGTCACAAAGCAGCTTTACACAGTTGAAGAAATTATGAGATAAAATGAAACAGAAAATCAGTTTGTCCCTGATGAGCAAGTCGGGGCGACGGTGGCAAGAAAAAACTCCCTGAGATGGAAATAGGAAGAAACCTTGAGAGGAACCAGACTCAACAGAGAACCATCCTCATTTGGGTGAAAAACAAGTGCAAGTAGCAGGGGTTATGTGGTTACATTGTGTGTGTGTGTGTGTGTGTGTGTGTGAGCAACATAAATCATTAACCCTTAAAGAACAGCTGGAACGTCTTTATGGCGGAGTGGGACGTCCTTGGTCACCCTGGTGATGTATCATCCAATGGAGCAGGTTACAGGGAAGGGTCCAAAAGGTCCGGGTTGGAGAGATGGGGTCTGGATCACCGGCAGCTCCGTTGTGGCATATGTAGCTCATAAGTGAGAGAGAGAGAGGGGGAAAGGAAGACAAAAAAGGAGAAAAACAGTTAAGTGACAATGTAATCACACGGTTTGGATTGATTAAATGAATAATGTAGAGTGCAAGGATGGACTCCGGCAAGACTAACTAGGTCAGCATAACTAAAAGGAGACCCAGAGGGAAAAAACACAGACATGAGGGCTCCCTGATATGTTAAGCAACCAGCTGCTCTCATCATCAACACCGTGATCAATAAGAGAGGGGAAGACGGTATCTAAACATACCAGATCACCATAATACTCAAACACCCATGAGTCCTCCAGATCTACTCCTTTAACTAAGGGGAATCAATACAAAATGCTTGATTAAATAAATACGTTTTTAACCTGGACCTAAACACTGAGACTGTGTCTGATTCTCGAACATTCATAGGGAGGCTATTCCATAGCATTGGGGCTCTCTAAGAAAAGGCTCTGCCCCCTGCTGTAGTTTTTATAATGCGCGGGTACTCACACAGGCTGCCTGCATCCTTTGATCGAAGTAGGCGTGGCAGAACGTAAGACACTAGAAGGTACTGCGGCGCAAGTCCATTTAGTATCTCACTGGGAGCCAATGCAGTGTGGATAAGACCGGTGTGATGTGCTCATATCTTTTAGTTTTAGTGAGGACTCTCGCTGCTGCGTTTCTGGACTAACTGAAGTTTATTAATGCACCTAGTTGAACATCCAGACAGGAAAGCGTTACAATAATCCAGCCTGGATGTGATAAACGCATTAAAACGCATTAACTAATTTTTTCGGCATCATTAAGTGACAAGATATTTTCTTATTTTAGCGATATTTCTGAGATGATAGACGCTATCCTGGTAATATTGTCGACATGGACTTCAAATGAAAGATTGGAGTCTAAAATCACACCCAGATCTTTTACTGTTGCACTTGGTGAAACAGAAAGACTGTCTAGGGTTAAGGTGTGATCAAGAAGCTTACTTTTTTTAGCTACCTGTGGTCCTTTAACCAGAACCTCCGTCTTGTCAGCGTTAAGCAAGAGGAAACTGCATAACATCCAATCCCTTATTTCCTTCACACATTGCTAAATTTTATTTAAACCGGCCTTTCACATCAGGCCTTGATCAGCGTAACAGTGGAAACTAATATCATGCTTACGAATTATGTTTCCCAGAGGCAGCATGTAGATATATCGGCCTGTAGTTTCGACAGCTCACTGTGGTCAAGGTCAGGCCACAATCTGCTTAAGAAAGTGTGTTGGATCTAATACACAAGTTGATGATTTTGTGGAAGAGATGAGTGTGATCAGGTTGTTCTCTTCCAGAGGAGTAAAATTTTCCAAATTTTGATCTAATGCGGTTAGTTTATCATCAGAATAATTAGATTGGTCTGGTTTCAAGACGTTCCAGCCGCTCTCTAAGGACTAATGATTGAAGTTGTTCACACACACACACAATGTAACCTCATAATCCCTGCTACCTACTGTTTTCACCCAAATGAGGATGGGTTCTCTGTTGAGTCTGGTTCCTCTCAAGGTTTCTTCCTATCTCATCTCAGGGAGTTTTTTCCTTGCCACCCGTCGCCCCCGGCTTGCTCATCAGGGACAAACTGATTTCTGTTTTCATTCTGTCTCATAATTTCTTCAATTGTAAAGCTGCTTTGTGACAAATCACCATTGTAAAAAAGCGCTATACAAAATAAAACTGAATTGAATTTAACTGAATTTTAAAGCGTGAATTTTTCTGCCTATTGTATGCAATTTTATTATCAAAAAAAGTTCATGAAACCCTCACTGATGCATGCAGTTATGGTGCAGGTTTCTGAGGTCGTCTTATTCCTAGTTAATTTTGAGACGGTGTCAAATAGAAATCTAGGTAATATTTTTATTACCTAGCTCTTAGTGTAACTAGATCAACGTATCTCTCTAACCGTATTGAATAAGGTTTGAGAGAGATACGTTGATCTAGTTACACTAAGAGCTTTTTTATAAGCTAGGATTCTCTCTTTCCATGCTGCCTGGAAAACCAACAATCTAGTTTGGCGCCATTTACGTTCTAGTTTACAGGCGCTCTGTTTTTAAAGAGCGTGCGTGTTTCATTATACAAAGGAGCGAGTTTCTTATCTTTAATTATTTTTCTTTTAACTGGAGCTACCTTATCTAACGTATGGCGGACTGCGGCATCTACGTATTCAGTCGCCTGCTCAAGTTCTGTTGGATCAGACTGATATCCAGTGACAGAAGACAATTCTGGAAGATAGCTAATAAAGCTCTGAGCATAAGTTGATGTAAGTGTACATTTAAAGCGGTAGCGCGGCGCTATGTGTACATTATTAGTATGACACATTTTAAATGATATAAGATGGTGATCAGAAATAATTTTGCGCTGAGAAATTGTTACTATATTACGTATACTTATTCCGAAAGATAATATTATATCTAATGTGTGACCTGCTTTATGAGTGGGTCCTATTACACACTGTTTAACTCCCACTGAGTCGAGTAAGAACATAAATGCTATTCTCAGCGGGTCGTCTGTATTTTCAAAATGAATATTAAAATCTCCAGTAATTAACACTTTATCAATGGAGACAACCAGGTTAGACAGGAAATCTGCAAATTCACTAAGAAATTCCGAGTACGGCACTGAGGGTCTGTAAATAAGAACTAAAGAAATTGACTGACTCTGCTTATTATTTGTCTCTGCAGATGTAAGGTTACTATAGAGAGCTTCGAATGAATTAAAATTTTGTCCATGTTTCTGTACGATAAGTTAGATTATTATTAAAAATAACTGCAACGCCTCCTCCTCTACCAGTTGGGCGAGGCTGGTGTATGTAGCTGAATGCTGAAGGACTAGCTTCATTTAATGCTACATACTCAATCGTTTTAGTCCATGTTTCTGTTAAACACAAAATGTCCAAATCCTTATCTGAGGTTAATTTCATTAACCATAAGTGCTTTAGAGAGATATAATGTTTAACAATCCTAGCTTTAGATCAGAGGTGCAGGCTATGTGTTCAGTATTCTCTGAATTACGGATATCTATATTAATTAAATTACTGAAGCAAACCTTTGGGGTTTTTCTGTATTTATATTGTTTAGCTCAGGGAACAGACACCCAGTCTCAATGTTATAAACCCTGAGTGACGACTAGCAGCTGCAGACGGTCAGATTAGCCTGTTGGTCTTCTGCTTAGCCTGGGCTTTGTGTAGTCAATGATTCGGTCCAGCAGACTCTCACTATGTCTTGAAACTTAGGCCAGGATACGTGCCCAAGGTACCCACCACTTCCTTTAGGAATCAGATGGTGACCTCCCAAGCTATTCCCCCTCAGCAGGGGAATCCTGACCTGCTGGGCCCTCCAGGCATACCTAGACTGCACTCAGAGCTTCAGATGCTCTAATCAGCTCTTTGTCTGCTATGTAGGACGGCAGAAGGGGGACACCATCTCCAACCAATCTCTTTCACTGGCTAGTGGAAGCAATCCTCAAGGCTAACAAAGCTTACTCTGACCCCTAGGGGTGACAGCTCACTCCACTAGGGGGATGGCGAATGGGGCCTCACAAGCAGACATATGCAGGGCTGCAGGTTGGGCTACTCCCAACACATTTGCCAGGTTCTACATCCTGCGAATAGAACCGTTTTCTACAGAGTCCTGTGTGGTGTCTGTGACTCAGAGGGAAAGGTAGGGAGTACCACCCCCAGCTGATCCAGTAGAGGGACCAGCCGGGGGAGACCAGGCAAGGTGATTTCCTTTGAGGAACCTTCGCTACGTTGTGCTCGGCATGTAGTGGCTTCTGAGGTGGCCCCATGTGTGTATCTCCACTGTGAAGGAGGCTTCTGGTGCAGTGGTTCCCATCAGTAGAAACAATGGATATCACCGGGTTTGGCGTCTCTTCTTGTGCAGAGCCTTTTCCTATGTTTAACTGCCTCTTTTTGTCAGACTAGGTGATTCTTCACATCCCCCTCAGATGGCAAAATGTGTTCCCTAGTGTGGCCAGTCAGTGAGTAGTGAGAAGTGAGGAGTGAGAGATGAGGCACTCCTGCAGACTCGAAATCATGTGAAGAACCCCTTTGGAGGACATGTCAGAGCTGTTTAACTATACGGATGCACAAAAAAACACTTTTGTGAAGTCCTAGAGAGCTGAAACTTGCGGAAACGCTTTTCAGATCACAAGAAGCACTCTGCTGCATGCACATACAGAATACATGAAAACACAATGGGTTAGTGATTATATGATGAAAATAGTCATTCCACACATGAATTTCGACTTTTATGACTTGATATCAGCAAATTATGAAATTTGATTTTTTTATGAAAAAAAATATGAAAAATCATATTAATTTTCATATTTTTTTATAAAATGACTGTAAAAATATTAATTTGGGTTTTTTCCTTAAAAATGTATGTGTTTCATTATTTTGTGTCAAAAACATGTGAAAACCCCCTTTGGAAGACATGCCAGAGCAGTTTAAACATACGCATGCATAAAACCACTTTCCTGAAGTCCTAGAGAGCTGAAACTTACGGAAACGCTTAGTTAGATCACAAGAAGCACTTTGCTGCACGCACATAGAGAAACACATGAAAACACAAAGTATAAGTGCTTATATGATGAAAATAGTCATTCCACACATGAATTTCGACTTTTATGACTTGATATCAGCAAAATTATGATTTTTTATGAAAAATATGAAAAATCATATTTTTTTCGTTTTTCATTAATTTTTTGGGGTTTTTTCATGAAAAATGCATATTTTGATGAAAAAATGAAAAATCATAATTTTCATATTTTTTCATAAAATTACTGTAAAAATATTAATTTTGGGAGTTTTTTCGAAAAAATGCATGCATGAAAAATGTGAAAACCCTTTTTGATCATCTTGTGTCCCATCATCTTGAAAAGCATGTGAAAACCCCCTTTTGAGAAAAACGCATGCCAGGGGAAAACCACTTTCCTGAGCTGTTTAAACATACGCATGCATGAAAAACCACTTTCCTGACGTCCTAGAGAGCTGAGAGTTGGGGAACTTGCGGAAACTTAGTTAGAAACGATCATTAGAGAAAGCAGCACTTTTTGCGGAGTTTTTAGCACGCATTAGAAAAAAACACATAGAAAACACATGAAAACACAAAGTATAAGTGCTTATATGATGAAAATAGTCATTCCACACATGAATTTCGACTTTTATGACTTGATATCAGCAAAATTATGAAATTTTTTTGAAAAAATGAAAAAATATGAAAAATCATAATTTTCATATTTTTTCATAAAAATGACTGTAAAAATATTAATTTTTGGGTTTTTTCATGAAAAAATGCATGTGTCCCATCATCTTGTGTCGAAAAGCATGTGAAAACCCCCTTTTTGAGGGCATGCCAGAGCAGTTTAAACATACGCATGCATGAAAAACCACACTTTCCTGACGTCCTAGAGAGCTGAGACTTGCTTGCGGAAACGCTTAGTTAGATGCAAGAGCAGCACTTTTCTGCAGAAAGCACATAGAGAAATAGAGAACACATGAAAACACAAAGTATAAGTGCTTATATGATGAAAATAGTCATTCCACACATGAATTTCGACTTTTATGACTTGATATCAGCAAAAATTATGAAAAAAAAATTTTTTTATGAAAAAATATGAAAAATCATAATTTTCATATTTTTTCATAAAATGACTGTAAAAATATTAATTTTTGGGTTTTTTCATGAAAAAAATGCATGTGTCCCATCATCTTTGTGTCGAAAAGCATGTGAAAACCCCTTTTTTGAGGGCATGCCAGAGCAGTTTTAAACATACGCATGCATGAAAAAACCACTTTCCTGACGTCCTAGAGAGCTGAGACTTGCGGAAACGCTTAGTTAGATCATGAAAAGCAGTGCACTTTTTCTGCAAAGCACACATAGAGAAACACATGAAAAACACAAAGTATAAGTGCTTATATGATGAAAATAGTCATTCCACACATGAATTTCGACTTTTATGACTTGATATCAGCAAAATTATGAAAAAATTTTTTTATGAAAAAATATGAAAAATCATAATTTTCATATTTTTTCATAAAATGACTGTAAAAATATTAATTTTGGGTTTTTTCATGAAAAAATGCATGTGTCCCATCATCTTGTGTCGAAAAGCATGTGAAAACCCCCTTTTTTGAGGGCATGCCAGAGCAGTTTTAAACATACGCATGCATGAAAAACCACTTTCCTGACGTCCTAGAGAGCTGAGACTTGCGGAAACGCTTAGTTAGATATGCATGAAAGCAAGCACTTTTTCTGCAGCGCACATAGAGAAAACACATGAAAACACACAAAGTATAAGTGCTTATATGATGAAAATAGTCATTCCACACATGAATTTCGACTTTTATGACTTGATATCAGCAAAATTATGAAAATTTTTTATGAAAAAATATGAAAAAATCATAATTTTCATATTTTTTCATAAAATGACTGTAAAAATATTAATTTTGGGTTTTTTCATCATGAAAAAAATGCATGTGTCCCATCATCTTGCGTGTCGAAAAGCATGTGAAAACCCCCTTTTTGAGGGCATGCCAGAGCAGTTTTAAACATACGCATGCATGAAAAAAACCACTTTCCTGACGTCCTAGAGAGCTGAGACTTGCGGAAACGCTTAGTTAGATCATGAAAACGCAGCACTTTTCAGCTTTTCTGCAGCAAAGCACATAGAGAAACACATGAAAACACAAAGTATAAGTGCTTATATGATGAAAATAGTCATTCCACACATGAATTTCGACTTTCGACTTTTATGACTTGATATCAGCAAAAATTATGAAAAATTTTTTATGAAAAAATATGAAAAAATCATAATTTTTCATATTTTTTCATAAAATGACTGTAAAAATATTAATTTTGGGGATTTTTTTCATGAAAAATGCATGTGTCCCATCATCTTGTGTCGAAAAGCATGTGAAAACCCCCTTTTTTGAGGGCATGCCAGAGCAGTTTAAACATACGCATGCATGAAAAAACCACTTTCCTGACGTCCTAGAGAGCTGAGACTTGACTTGCGGAAACGCTTAGTTAGATCAATGAAAAGCAGCACTTTTTGCTGCAAAGCACATAGAGAAACACATGAAAACACAAAGTATAAGTGCTTATATGATGAAAATAGTCATTCCACACATGAATTTCGACTTTTATGACTTGATATCAGAAAATGCAAATTATGAAAAATTTTTTTATGAAAAAATATGAAAAATCATAATTTTCATATTTTTTCATAAAATGACTACTGTAAAAATATTAATTTTGGGTTTTTTCATGAAAAATGCATGTGTCCCATCATCTTGTGTCGAAAAGCATGTGAAAACCCCCTTTTTTTGAGGGCATGCCAGAGCAGTTTAAACATACGCATGCATGAAAAACCCACTTTCCTGACGTCCTAGAGAGCTGAGACTTGCGGAAACGCTTAGTTAGATCATGAAAGCAAAAGCACTTTTCTCAGCAAAGCCACATAGAGAAAACACATGAAAACACAAAGTATAAGTGCTTATATGATGAAAATAGTCATTCCACACATGAATTTCGACTTTTATGACTTGATATCAGCAAAAATTTATGAAATTTTTTTATGAAAAAATATGAAAAATCATAATTTTCATATTTTTTTTTTCATAAAATTACTGACTGTAAAAATATTAATTTTGGGTTTTTTCATGAAAAATGCATGTGTCCCATCATCTTGTGTCGAAAAGCATGTGAAAACCCCCCTTTTTTGAGGGCATGCCAGAGCAGTTTAAACATACGCATGCATGAAAAACCACTTTCCTGACGTCCTAGAGAGCTGAGACTTGCGGAAACGCTTAGTTAGATCATGAAAAGCAGCACTTTTTCTGCAAAGCCACATAGAGAACACACATGAAAACACAAAGTATAAGTGCTTATATGATGAAAATAGTCATTCCACACATGAATTTCGACTTTTATGACTTGATATCAGCAAAATTATGAAAAATTTTTTTATGAAAAAATATGAAAAATCATAATTTTCATATTTTTTTTCATAAAATGACTGTAAAAATATTAATTTTGGGTTTTTTCATGAAAAAATGCATGTGTCCCATCATCTTGTGTCGAAAAGCATGTGAAAACCCCTTTTTTGAGGGCATGCCAGAGCAGTTTTAAACATACGCATGCATGAAAAAACCACTTTCCTGACGTCCTAGAGAGCTGAGACTTGCGGAAACGCTTAGTTAGATCATGAAAAGAAACGCAGCACTTTTCTGCAGCAAAGCACATAGAGAACACATGAAAAACACAAAGTATAAGTGCTTATATGATGAAAATAGTCATTCCACACATGAATTTCGACTTTTATGACTTGATATCAGCAAATTATGAAAATTTTTTAAAAAATGAAAAAATATGAAAAATTATGAATTTTTCATATTTTTTTTTTTCATAAAATGACTGTAAAAATATTAATTTTGGGTTTTTTCATGAAAAAATGCATGTGTCCCATCATCATCTTGTGTCGAAAAGCATGTGAAAACCCCCCCCCCCTTTTTTGAGGGCATGCCAGAGCAGTTTAAACATACGCATGCATGAAAAACCACTTTCCTGACGTCCTAGAGAGCTGAGAGACTTGCGGAAACGCTTAGTTAGATCATGAGCAAAGCACTTTTTCTGCAAAGCACATAGAGAAACACATGAAAACACAAAGTATAAGTGCTTATATGATGAAAATAGTCATTCCACACATGAATTTCGACTTTTATGACTTGATATCAGCAAAATTATGAAAAA
This sequence comes from Bagarius yarrelli, assembly GCA_005784505.1. Classification (NCBI taxonomy): domain Eukaryota; kingdom Metazoa; phylum Chordata; class Actinopteri; order Siluriformes; family Sisoridae; genus Bagarius; species Bagarius yarrelli. Next base: position 353,530 of record VCAZ01000220.1, read on the forward strand.
AATTTTTTTTATGAAAAAATATGAAAAATCATAATTTTCATATTTTTTCATAAAATGACTGTAAAAATATTAATTTTGGGTTTTTTCATGAAAAAATGCATGTGTCCCACATCATCTTGTGTCGAAAAGCATGTGAAAACCCCTTTTTTGAGGGCACATGCCAGAGCAGTTTAAACATACGCATGCATGAAAAACCACTTTCCTGACGTCCTAGAGAGCTGAGACTTGCGGAAACGCTTAGTTGGCTCAGATGCAAAGAAACGCAGCACTTTTTCTGCAAAGCACATAGAGAAACACATGAAAACACAAAGTATAAGTGCTTATATGATGAAAATAGTCATTCCACACATGAATTTCGACTTTTATGACTTGATATCAGCAAAAATTATGAAAAAATTTTTTTATGAAAAAATATGAAAAAATCATAATTTTCATATTTTTTCATAAAATGTACTGTAAAAATATTAATTTTGGGTTTTTTCATGAAAAAAAAATGCATGTGTCCCATCATCTTGTGTCGAAAAGCATGTGAAAACCCCCCCCTTTTTTTGAGGGCATGCCAGAGCAGTTTAAACATACGCATGCATGAAAAACCACTTTCCTGACGACGTCCTAGAGAGCTGAGACTTGCGGAAACGCTTAGTTGGCTAGTTCAGATGCCAAGAGCAGCACTTTTTTTCTGCAAAGCACATAGAGAAACACATGAAAACACAAAAGTATAAGTGCTTATATGATGAAAATAGTCATTCCACACATGAATTTCGACTTTTATGACTTGATATCAGCAAAATTATGAATTTTTTTTATGAAAAAAATATGAAAAATCATAATTTTCATATTTTTTCATAAAATGACTGTAAAAATATTAATTTTGGGTTTTTTCATGAAAAATGCATGTGTCCCATCATCTTGTGTCGAAAAGCATGTGAAAACCCCCTTTTTTGAGGGCATGCCAGAGCAGTTTAAACATACGCATGCATGAAAAACCACTTTCCTGACGTCCTAGAGAGCTGAGACTTGCGGAAACGCTTAGTTAGATCATGAAGAGCAGCACTTTTTCTGCAAAGCCACATAGAGAAAACACATGAAAACACAAAGTGTATAAGTGCTTATATGATGAAAAATAGTCATTCCACACATGAATTTCGACTTTTATGACTTGATATCAGCAAATTATGATGAATTTTTTATGAAAAAATATGAAAAATTTTTCATAATTTTCATATTTTTTCATAAAATGACTACTGTAAAAATATTAATTTTGGGTTTTTTTTTCATGAAAAAATGCATGTGTCCCATCATCTTGTGTCGAAAAGCATGTGAAAACCCCCTTTTGAGGGCATGCCAGAGCAGTTTTAAACATACGCATGCATGAAAAACCACTTTCCTGACGTCCTAGAGAGCTGAGACTTGCGGAAACGCTTAGTTAGATGCCATCGAAAAGCAGCACTTTTTCTGCACAAGCACACATAGAGAACACATAGAAAACACATGAAAACACAAAGTATAAGTGCTTATATGATGAAAATAGTCATTCCACACATGAATTTCGACTTTTATGACTTGATATCAGCAAAATTATGAAAATTTTTTTATGAAAAAATATGAAAAATCATAATTTTTCATATTTTTTTCATAAAATTACTGTAAAAATATTAATTTTGGGATTTTTTTCATGAAAAAATGCATGTGTCCCACATCATCTTGTGTCGAAAAGCATGTGAAAACCCCTTTTTGAGGGCATGCCAGAGCAGTTTAAACATACGCATGCATGAAAAACCACTTTCCTGACGTCCTAGAGAGCTGAGACTTGCGGGAAACGCTTAGTTAGAGCAAGA
>VCAZ01000220.1:356941-616941 GCA_005784505.1 Bagarius yarrelli
CTCTTTTTATTTTTGCAGACTAAAGAGGAAATCTAGTGCTGGGACAGATGTTTCGGTTGACCTCAATGACTCAATGATGGTTTTTCTAACTCCATAACATCATCTTCCTTGTCTTCATTAAGAATAGTGTTGATAACAATATAATTTATATAAAGTATGTTTTAGTATAAAAGTACGACTGCTCTTAATCTGGACTGACTGAGCTCTCCCAGTCAGAAAGTCCAGGATCAGTTGCAGAGGGAGGAGTTTAAGCCCGGCAGGCTCAGCTTTTCAATCAGATGCTAAGGAATTATTGTGTTGAATGCTGAACTTAAGTCTATAAACAACACTTGTACGTAAGTGTCCCGATTGTCCTCTGGCCCTTTTTGCTTCAGTTGTGAAAGGGAAAAAAAACCCCCCAAAAAAACCCAGAAGGCTATGCAGATGAGGCTGCTGCAGGGTGGAAAGTCACTAGAAGCTCACACCAGTAAGTTCCCAGAGCTAGTGAACTGCACCACCTTCCCGGACTGTCTTTTTTAAAATCTTCTTTGTTGGGCTAAACGCCACCACCAAAGCCAAATTTCTCGGGAGTGGGCCCCCAAGGAAACTTTGTGGAGTACGTTGAGTGGGTGCTGGTTACCAATGGGTCAAATGCACTTCTGACCTAGACGGGACCCCAACTCTGGCCCCTACCTCCTCCCAGGTCTCCTTTCTGACTCCTGGTTCTGTCCAGAACCTGTTCCTGACTCCTGGTTTCGTCCTTTGATCCCGACCTAGACCTGACCCCGACTCTGACCCCTGGTTCTGTCCAGACCCTGGGGTCTCTGCCACCATCCAGGACATCGCTTGGGCCTCTACCTCTGCCCAGACTGTAGCTGGGGTCTCTGACTCCACCCAGGACATCGCTGAAGTCTCTGCTTCTGCCAAGGATATCGCTGGGGTCTCTGCCTCTGCCCAGGACATTGTTTGGCTCTCTGCCTCTGTCCAGGACATCACTGTGGTCTCTGCCTCCACCCAGGACGCCGCTGGGGCTGAGGACATCATTCGTCTCCAGGGCTCATAGTTTCATGTTCAGGTTTTCTGTTTCATTTCCATATCATGCATCTGTTTCATTCATTGTTTTCAGGTGTTCCTTATTTTGGTTGTTAATTTGTTAAGTTTTGCTCTGCATTAATTTGGTTATGTGGTTGTTTAAAGTTTCTTTGTTTGTTCTCATATGCTTAAAATGAAGCTAATGCTAACCGCTATTCGTTTTTCTGGTGTTTTTCATTTCGTCTCTTCCTTTGTGTTGAATTATTCTAAAGCAGTTCTCCTGCACATAACAACACATAACAATTTGTTAATCAGTTAATCAAGATTTACAAAAGATGTGTAGCATTGACAAATCATCAGCAATTTATACTTCAGATAAGGGCATGCAGAAAGTGTTGTAAATTATTTATTCATGCATTTACACATAAGTAAATTTTGGCTGGAATCAAAGAGATCACTTTACATTTACAGCATTTGGCAGACGCCAAATTACATTACATTTATTGCTATATACAACTGAGCAATTGGGGGTTGAGGGGCTTGCTCAGGGGCCCAGCAGTGGTGGCTTGTTAGAACTGGGAATAAAACCCACAATCTTCGGGTTGGTAGTCCAACATGTTAACCCTGAGCCACAACTTCCCCCAGAAGATCAACAAAAAGGATTTAGCAAACTTAATAAACTTAGAAACTAAGGGAGAATTTAGGAGAACACAGGATTACCCAGAACATATAGGATTCATTATTCCCAATATCTTTTACATGCCTGATAACTGAGGAGTCTGTAAATCTCTTGGAAACCTTAAGTCTGTGAAGTTCACATACAGGAAATCACTTACAGGAATCGCTAGGACATCAGGGAGTTTTAATGATCATGATTAGAGTAAGAAATCAGCCTAGAACTACTGCCAAGTGGTATATAGTGGTACACTGTCACTAAGAAAAAAACTACACTACACTGTAAATGACTGAAATCCATAACCGTCCCCCTGCTTAACAAAGCACATACACAGACCTGTCTAAAGTCTGCCAGTGAACATGTAAATGATTCATAGGAGAACTGGGTAAAATTGTTGTGGTCATATAAAACTAATATTGAGCTCTTTGGCATTAACTTAACTCGCCCAAAAACATAATCGCCACTGTCAACCATGGAGGCAGCAACATTATGCTTTAGGGGTGTTTTGAGATCAAATCCTGGGTGAGAACCTCCTTACTTTAACCAAGGCAATAAAAATGGGTTGTTGATGTTATTTTAGCCTGACAATGACCCAAAAGACATGGCAAAGGCAACAAGCAAGTGGCTAAAGAAGAAGCGCATTACTCAAGAAAATTGTCTCTTGCCAACAGTTATGCATAGTGGTGGTAGCATTATATTCTAGGGCTGCATTATTGCTATGAGGCTGTTGTTTATTATGAGGCTGTGGTTTATTGAGAAATTCCAGCATGTCCTGTGACATTCTGAAACAGAACATGATGCCCTCCCTCAAAAAACTGGGCCACACGGCAGTATTCCAACATAATAACGATCCCAAACACACCGCCTTGCTGGGGAAGTTGAAGGTAAAAAAGTGATGAAGTGGCCAGGTATGTCTTTAGACCAAACCCTTATTAAGCACCCGTGGAGCATTCGCAAGCAGAAGTTGGCAGAGCGCCATGTGTCTAACATCCAGCAGCTCAGTGATATCATTATAGAGGAGTGGAAGAGAAACAACATGTGCAGCTCTGGTGAATTTCATGCCCAGGAGGATTAAGGTCATGCCAGATAACAGTGGTGCGCACACAAAATACTGACACTTTGGACACACTTTTGACATGTTTACTTAGGTACATGTTCACTTAGTCTAATCACTTTTGTTGCCAGCTATTTTGACAATAATGGATGTATGTTAAATTATTTCCAGAGGAGAGTAAATCTATACCATTATAGTGCATATTATAGTCTATACTGCAAATTGACTACTCTAAAATACATCCATATACCTCCTCTTTGGTCTTCCTCTTTGCCTTCTGCCTGGTAGCTTCATTTCTAACATATTCCTACCAATATATTCACTATCCCTTCTCTGTACATGTCCAAACCAGCTCAATTTGGCTTCCCTGACTTTCTCCCCAAAACATCTAACATGAGCCATTATCCTAACAAACTCATTCCCAATCCTGTCCAAACCTTGTCACTCCCAAAGAAAACTTTAACATCTTCAGCTCTGCTACTTCCAGCTCTGCCACCTGATTCTTCCTCAGTGTCACTGTCTCTAAAACATACATCAGATCCTGTCTCACCACTGTCTTGTACACCTTCCGCTTGATTCTAGCTGATATTCTCCTGTCACACATCACTTCTGACACGTTTCTCCACCAATTCCAACCTGCCTGTACTCGCTTCTTTACCTCTTTTACACACTCTCCATTGCTCTGGACTGTCGACCCCAAGTACTTAAACTCCTGTACCTTCTTTACCTCTTCACCATGTAATTTCACTGCTCCACTTCCCTCCCTTTCATTCAAACACATGTACTTTGTCTTGCTACCACTGACTTTCATTTCTCTTCTCTCCAGAGCAAACCTCCACTTCTTCATGGTTTTCCTTCACCTGCTCTCACTACAGATTACAATCTCATCTGCAAATATTATTGTCCAAGGAGATTCCTGTTTGCCTCGTCTGTCACCCGATCCATCATCACAGCATACAAGAAGGGGCTCAGAACCGATCCCTGATGCAGTCCCACCTCGACTTTTAAATCCTCTGTCTGACCTACTGCACACCTCACCACTGTCATGTTCTTTCTCATACATATCCTGTACCACCCTGACATACTTCTCTGCTATTCCTGACTTCTGCATACAATATCACAGCTCTTCTCTTGGTACCCTGTCATATGCTTTCTCCACACAATGCAGCTCCCTACGACCGTCTCTGTACTTCTCCATCAACATTTGCATAGCAAAGATTGCATCTATAGTGCTCTTTCTGGGCATAAAGCCATACTGCTGCTCACAAATACCTACTACCCTCCTTAACCTAGCTTCCACTACTCTTTCCCATACCTTTATTGTATGACTCATCAACTTTATGCCTCTGTAGTTGTTGCAACTCTGCACATTACCCTTGTTCTTATAGATAGGCACCATTACACTCCTCCATTTCTCAAGCATTGTCTCACTCACTAAAATCCTTTTAAACAATCTAGTAAGAAATTCCACTGCTGGCTCTCCTAGACATTTCCACACCTCCATCAGTATTTCATCAGGACTAATCGTCTTTCCTCTTTTCATCCTCTTCAAAGCCATCCAAACTTCGCATGTACCAATCTTTCAAACTTCCTGCACCACATTATTTACCTCTTCCACCCTTTTTTTCCCTCTTATTTTCCTCATTCATCAATACACTCTTCTCACTTGTGAGTACCTTTCCATCTCGAACCCTAAGAACACTAACCTGCTGCACATCCTTCCCATCTCGATCCCTTTGCCTTTCTAACCTGTACAAGTCCTTCTCTCCTTCTTTAGTGTCTAACCTAGTGTACAACTCAACATATGCCTTTTGCTTGGCCTTAGCCTCTTCACTCTGTGCCGCAAGTCTTTGTATTTCTGTCTACTTTGCTTAGTCCTTTTTTTATGTCCAACTTCTTCTTGACTAAACTCTTCCTCTGTATACTATCCTGAACTTCATTCCACCAACAAGTCTCCTTATCTTTTTTCCTCCTTCCATATGGCACACCCAGCACCTTTCTTCCTATCTGCCTGATCACTTCTGCTGTAGTTTGCCATTCATCTAGGAACACTTACTGACCGCCCAGAGCCTGTTTCAACTCCTGTCTAAATTCTTTACAATATTTTTCCTTTTTCAGCTTCCACCACTGGATTTTCTTCTTCTCTACTTTTGATCTCTTCTTATCCAGACCAACATCTTCATCCTACATACCACCATTTTATGCTGTCTGGCTACACCCACCACAACTTTACAGTCACTAATCTCTTTCAGATCGCTTCATCTACATAAAATGTAATCTACCTGTGTGCTGCTCCCTCCGCTCTTATAAGTCAGTATATGCTCCTCTCTCTTTTGGAAAAAAGTATTTACCACAGCCATCCCATCCTCTTAGCAAAGTCTACTATCATCTGTCCTTCACTGTTACTTTCCCTGACTCCAAACCCGCCCAACACTTTCTTATCACCTCTGTTCCCCTCACCAACATGCCCATTAAAGTCTGTGCCTATCACTACTCTCTCTCCTCTGGGAATACTCACCTCATCCACCTTTTTTCACCTCCAGAACATTCTTCACAAACTCCTCTTTCAAGATCACACCATGACAAAACAACTTAAATCCCAATCCAATACTTAAATCCCAAGCCTTGCTACCCTATTCAACTGGTGTCCTGTACACACAATATATCTACCTTTCTTCTCTCCATTATATCAACCAGCTCTCTACCTTTTCCTGTCATTGTCCCAACATTCAGTGTCTCTGTTCTTAGTCCTACACTCTTGCCTTTCCTTTTCTCTTTTTGTCTATTCACACATCCTCCTTCTCTCCTCTTTAGACCAACTATAATTTAAGGTTTAGGCTTTAGGCTTTAGGGTTTTTTTTATTCCAGTCAAGGCCCGGGTTAACAACGACAACAGCTGTTAGCTTATAGAACAGTAAATAGTAAAAAAGTACGGCCTACTGATAATTGTAGGCCATACTTTTCAGCACTAAACAGCACTCAGTAATACATTTTTATACATAATCACAGCAAATATATATAAAACATAGCTATAATAAAATTGCCACAAAAAAATGATGAAAAAGTTAAAAGTTTAACCCTATTATTCTTTCAAAGACAGCTGGAAAAAATATATATTTAAAATTTTTCCAAAATTAAGTTGTTGTAGTACCGTAAGTTAGGTCTATTAGTAGTGGATATGAAGGCTCTCTGGTACAAGTGGCTGAATCGATTAAAAGTACTCCACTGCATTATACACAGTACAACTTTTCCTTCATTATGTGCTATGAAAGTCTACATGGAGATTTAAAACTGTATAATTATTTAAAATTGTTTTATTAATTTATTGTTCTTTTAAAATGTGAAATTTTGACTGCATACATCAACTAAACATAATTTATATTAAATTTTTAGTTTTAATATTTTAAATCTTAATGTTTATATACCACTTAAATAAACCACCTAATTTATACATGAGGCCCCTGGTCATGTGTATGTTTAGCAACTTCTAAAAATATTACTTGAATTGAGAGGTTCAGACATTTTACTCTAATTGAATGGCAATGAGATTGCACATGTGCTTTAGGCCAAAGGTTATTGAACATTTTAAAGCAGTGCCTCATTCTCACGTACCTGGAGATTTTTGCAGAGGGGAATTTTATCGCTATAGTTTTGTATTCTTTAGGCTGCCCTAGTGCTTTAAATGACGTTTTGTCTTTTAAAGTTAACCACGGTTATTATAAATGTAAGACCATGTCATAGGCATCGCTCAAACAAATGGAGAGGATGAAGTCCAGAGACTATCAACATAAAAATGCAGAAGCTGCAGAGGCCCTGCTGGATCTCTATTAGTCAGCTGAGAACACAAGATGTTCTCAAGAGAACAACAGAGTGATATTACATGATCAACAAAGTAAATTAATAAATGTTCCCAGTATACAACAAATAATGTATGTAAACTTTAAGATGGGTTTACACAATAGATTGTTTTTTTAAATAACTAATTTATAATGTGTATAAAATGTGAAATGTGTAAAATATGAATCTGTAAATAAATTGGAACAGATAAGTTAAACCTTTGTAAGAATGCTGACTATTAAAGAAAAGAAATAGACAACAATTCATGTCATTATAAATATAGAGTAATTTAAATAACTAACCCCCAGCCCTACTGCTAGTATGCAGATATTTAGATGTAGAATGCCAGATAGACCTAACCATGAAAGGATGGAAGATGTTTTAAGATGCTCTCTCTTTATTACTCTACTGTTTCCAGAATTCTGCAGAAATTGCCATACATCATAAAAGAACTTTTTATTTGAGAGTCCAGAGCAACATGTACTTCAAGCCACAATGGCAATGGCATCCAGGCAAGCATTTGGATGTACAGTTGCTGTGATCATAGACTGTTTCAACATATTTATTGAAAGACCTTCTAATTTGCTTGCTAAGGCACACATATAGTCAACCTATGAGCATCATCATATTTTTGGTATTGCTCCCCAAGGGTAGGTCTCTTACATATCTGCTGCTTGTGGATGATGAGTCAGTGATTACAGCAGCAGAAGAGACAACAAAAGACTTACTGATAAACTGTTACCTGGATATGTTGTTCTAGCAGACCATGGACTTAATTTTGGATACCAGATTTTGCAAAGGCCATGGCTATCAAACACATGGCAACAAAAAACAGGCAAATCACTGACTTTAAAAAGATTGGAGTTATAAGTTGTGTCTTGTAAAATGTATCAGGTTGTGGTCCCATTTCTCAGTAAGAAATTGTGAAACTTTAAATGAATGAACTTCTGATAATTAGCAATATGATTCTTTCTAAAAAAAACTTGATCATTTTAGCTGTTTTATTATAGATTATCATTACAGAGTAGCATGAAACAAATAAATTGACAATTATGAAATGAAAAAAAAAATAGATTATACAGAAATTTGGTAAACTACAAAATAATAGCATAAGTCAAGTCAAGTCACCTTCATATATAGCACTTTTAAGATTCAAGATTGTTTCAAAGCAGCTTTACAGAATCACATCAAAATACACAATATTAAACACTCATTTTAATTAATATCTATAAATCAAGAGTCCCTAACTAAGCAAGCCAGAGATGACAGCAGCAAGGAACCAAAACTCTAGCGGTGACAGAATAGAGAAACCGGGAAAAACTGGGCTCAGTCAAGGGGTCAGTTCTCCTCTGACCAGACAAACTAGTAGGTTACCCATACTGCAGTAAAGTTTCCGTGGTTTTGTCCGGATGGCTGTCTTAAAAGACAAGATCATCACTGAGAAACTGCCTTATTGTCTTCAAATGCTGATCTACCAACTGGGCTGGTGGCGACAGTGATCAATAACAAAGAAACAGACGTATGTTAGTGTATATGCTATTTGACTTATAATATACAAATATATTGATTTTCCCAGTTCCGGTTGACCTGAATATTGCAGCCTAACAATCCTTTAATGGATTTGAATAATGAAAATGTGTGTGTTATAGTTCAGGTTAAAGAAATGGTTCTTTAATCTGGATTTAAACTAAGTATGTCTGCCTTTCGGACACTTCAGGGTAAATTACTCCAAAGTTTGGGCGCTAGGTAAGAAAAGGATCTGCCGCTTGCAGTTGATTTTGTTATTGTAGGTATTATCAGTATTGAGAAAGCAGTGGAAGTGGAGGACTACAATAGGATAAGAGTTCACTCAGGCACTAAGGTTCTAAACCGATCAGGGCTTAACAAGATTTTAAAAATCGCTCAATATTTATTGGGGAGCCAATGCAGTATTGACAGAACCGGGCTAATATGATATTAGGCATGCAGAACAACCACCCAATAAAGCCTTAACAATAATCTAATCTTGAGGTCATAAACGCATAAAATGAGATTTCTGCATTTGACCCCGAGAGCATAGGTCGTATATTTGATATATATTTTTAAGATGATAATTTTTTTTTTACAAATAGAAATATTAATTAGAAATATATGCTGAGTGCCATTAGCATAGCACGGAAAGGTAACACCATGTTTCCTTATATATCTCCCAGGGGTAGCATGTAAAGTGTAAAAAGTAGCAGTCCTAGAACTGATGACAATTATGAATTAAAAATATTCAGAAGCGGACCTATGACTTCAGGAATCGCCTCTTTTAGGAACTTAGATAGAATAGGGTCTAACATACATGCTGTTGGTTTAGATGATTTGATGAGATTATAAGATTACATTTCTCTCCTATACTTGAATTTTTTCTTGGGGAAGCTATTGAGCACTATATGATGCGATACTGAGGCTGTTTGCTGCCTCAGTGTCGATCTTGGAATTAAAGTAGTTCATAAATTTATTACTGCTGTGCTGTTGGGAAATGTCAACATTTGTTGATGCTATATTTTAGTTATATTAGCCACTGTATTAAACAAATATAACATATTATGTTTGTTATCTTCTAGATGAAAAGTAATTAGATGTAGCAGTTTTTAATGCTTTTCTGTAGGATAGGCTACTTTCCTGTCATGCAATAAGAAATACCTCAATTTAGTTTTCCATCAGCTGCGCTCCATTTTTCAGGCAAGAGTGTGTTTATTATACAACATTGCCAAACTGTTTTCCTTAACCTTCCCTAAGCATGTATATGCTGTATACTGTATATGACCTTAGAGCTATAATTAATAAAAAAGAGTGTGGTGTTATGCGAAGTTCCCGACTTACCAAATTAGCTGTCGTCAGTTGGGTTAGACAATAGACAATTTATTAAGTCTTTAAAAGAGCAATACTCTGCCATAAGCCACAGTAGCTTTGTTTTAACTTACATTTAGACTTTATTACATTTAATCTAACTTACAAAGTGCACACTGTTTTAGTTCTGTTTAACCACAATACTAGTGTAAACATTTGTAGGTCATTGACCAGGAAGTCATGCTGTATAAACAGGAGCAGCAGCGCGGTTCAGCAAGCTCATGTTCAGCGCGTCAGGGATGCAGGCAGTATGGCAACGTGATGCAGTGTCTAGTTCCCTCTGGGAACCATGGTTACAGATGTAAGCTACAGATGTTTCCTTTCAGTAACTTGGGCTTTGAGAATGAGATGCCCACGCCACCCAAGTCACTGCCCCGGTCTTGTGTGGGAAACCTGTGACTCGAGCTCTCTGGCACCCAGAGTTGGTCATCATCTTTTTCGTACCCGCTGAGCATTTCCTTCTCGGGCTAAAACAGACAAATAGTTAGTCTGACCGTCTCCATAGGGCAGCTCTGTGGATATATGCAGCCAGTGCTTGCATTGGGCACAAGCGGTTTAGCCTTTTTTGCTATGAGTCCCGGAAGGCAAGAGGACAAAAGCCTGTAGCTCAATGTTCTAATTATCTTTGGGAGTGGTTGACCTTTAATAAGGTAAAGTAAGCAACCATAACACTAACATCAATAGGCACAGCTACCTTAAATGGTTGTCGTTCTAAAGATCTTTGGTATAGAGGGTACTTACACATCCATCTATACTTTTGCATGCTTTTGTTTGTCTTTTTGTGTAAAATGATGTATGCAGCACAAGGTCACTGCTTACATCTACCGTCTTGATGGCAGGCAAATATTTTAGATATGCAGAAAATTCCTCCCTTTCATGATGTAAGGATCCCGCCCAACATATTTTGTGATTATTTTTTTTTATACCTTTCATTGGAAATATTGTTTAAACCACTACAATTTTAACTATATCTCTTTTGTATTTTTTTTACTTTCTGCGCACAGATTCCTTACATCAAATACATTAGTAAAATATGTGGTTTTATTAAATGTTAGTAACAATACAACAACACACAGAGTTATAGAGTGGTGCTTAAAAATTTGTGTGAACCCCTTTATTTGTTCAGCGTTTTCTAATATTTTACCAAGATTTTCTTAGTTAATCGCCTGCTGCTTTTTGAAATGTCAGGTGTATGTTGATCGTAAACCACCCAACAGAACACCTCCAACCAGCTCTGCCTCACTCCCCGACGAGCTTAACCACTTCTATGCTCACCTTGAAAAAGGGAATATAGAGCCTATGCTCAAAACAGAGCTGTCACCAGGTGAGCAGCCACTCTCGCTCTCCATCTCTGAAGTGTGTGATACCCTGGGAAGGGTGAATGGTAGGAAGGCAGCTGGCCCTGATGGCATCCCTGGACGCGTACTCGGAGCATGCGCGCAGCAGTTGGCTGAGGTCTTCACGAACATCTTCAATCTGTCCTTGGCCCAGGAAATCGTCCCCACCTGCTTCAAGTCTGCTACCATTGTCGAAGCACTCTGCTGCAAAAGAACTGGGTGACTTTCGTCCAGTCGCACTCACCCCAGTTATCGCAAAGTGCTTTGAAAGACACCTTAAAGCCTGTCTGCCACCCAACCTGGACCCTCACCAATTTGCCTATCGTCCAAATAGGTCAACTGAAGATGCCATTTCCACAATACTACATTCTACCCTGACTCATTTGGACAACCCGACACTTATGCCAGGATGCTGTTTGTCGATTTTAGTTCAGCTTTTAATACAGTTAGCCCTTCTAAGCTAACCTTGAAGCTGAAACAGCTCGGCATCAGCACACACCTTTGCAATTGGACCCTGGACTTCCTTACGAACAGATCACAGTCTGTTCGATTGAATAACATCACCTCCTCCAATCTTACCATCAGCACCGGGGTTCCCCAGGGTTGTGTTTTGTCCCCTCTCCTATACTCCCTTTTCACCTATGATTGCGTGCCTGTCTATGCGTCAAACAGCATTGTCAAGTTCGCAGATGACACCACGGTGGTAGGCCTGATCAGAGGTAATGATGAGACGGCCTACAGGGAGGAGATCCAGCACCTGGCAGCATGGTGTGAGGACAATAACCTGGAACTCAACACTAAGAAGACAAAGGAGGTCATTGTGGATTTCAGACGAGCTAGCAATCACACTCATCCTCCAATACACATCAACAGAGCGGCTGTTGAGCGTGTACCCTAGCTTCAACGAATCATCGGCACTCAGCTACCCACCCTGGACAATATACACAAAAAACGCTGTCTGCAAAAGGCGAGAGGGATAATCAAAGATCCCTCTCACCCCAACCACGGACTGTTCGCTCTTCTCCCATCAGGCAGACGCTACCGATGCCTCAGAGCCCGCACAAACAGACTGAGAAACAGCTTCTTTCCTGTGGCTGTTTCTGCACTGAACAGCTGATATACAGTATTATTTACTACTGCACTACCACTTCTGTACTTTGCCCTACCTTATCATTATGCATCTTTGAACAATCTATAACTATCTATTGTTACACCTCTATACTCTATCCATATACCTCTGTACATTTACCCCCACCTCTGTAACTATCAACCCCATACCCTATTTATTACACTGATATTTATTGTAAATAAGCCACTTATGCACTTCTGGTTAGATGCTAACTGCATTTCATTGGCTCTGCACATGTACCTTGCACAATGACAATAAAGTTGAATCTAATCTAATCTAATCTAATCTAATCTAATCTAATCTAATCAATTGCATATGTTTGTTTAGGGGGAACTCTGTAAGTAGCCAAATAACTACATAAAATATTGAATGATTGTATGTGCAAAAGTAAGTAAAGCCCCAGCTACTTTGGTAAAGTTAAAAGTGTAACAGATTCAGGTGAAAGGCATTTGGTTGCTTAATTAATCAGTTTAGCAGACTAATCAAATTAGACATCCTTGTGTCTGTTGAAAGTGGTTGGGTAATACCAATTAAAAGAGAGAGGAAACCAACCAAACCACAAAAAAACCTGATCATGTCTGGAGGATTCACAATCTTTCAAGCAGAACTGTATGTAAGTGATTCTATAATCGCAGGTACATTATTCTTTCTGCTTCTGATTAATTAATTATTTTAAAACATTGTTACTCATTTTCATGGATTACAAGATGTTACAGGCCATGACAATAAAATTTGTCTCAGAGAAAAAAATCATGATTTTTTTATTGTCTAAATAGGTTTTACCAATATCTATTATTGTGTAATAAAATTATTTTATTTTACTTTTCTTTTGTCAATATTTCATTTTTATTTACAAAAGCCCTAAATAAATATTTTCCTCATTCTATAACATTAAATTGCTTCAAAATAACTATTTTCTTATATTTTTATAAATCAATTCTGTTACTATACCTTTGTCTTTAAATTGGTGAAATTAACTCCATTAACTATGTAAAATGTCAGCTTTCCTCACTGATAACATGTAAAGCACTGAAATGTATGTGTGCTCTCATTAACAAAATATTTTAATCTAAAAACTTAAATCAAGAGTTATTTTCTTAACTGTCAAAATTATTACCACAATTTGAAAAGGAAACAAAATTGACCACACATTTAAAATCTGGTAATCATGAATTTATTAGTGCATTGTGCTCTTAGAATTTGAAGTTTTAAGTTATCAATTCTGTTACTGTTTAACCCTGTTACCAAGGTTATTTCTACACATTGCATAACCAAGTTGACCATACTATAAAAAAACATTTAATCCTTAATAGTTAAACAAGGAAGTATCTTGTGTTTGGAAAGTAGTGAATTATTAAAATTAAATATAATTGTTTTTAGTATGATGTAGTGTATAGAATAATTTATTATAAATATAAAGAAATTAATGTTCAATCTAAAAAAACTGAGACTTGTGGGACACCCTCTAAGTATCTGTGGAGTGCAGATGTCACTACTCCACGTTACCTAATAAGAATTTTAAGTTGGGAAGCAACCACTGCCATTCTACTACACAAACTACAAAACTTTCAGGTGTGGACAGAAAAGTCTTGTGATTGACTGTCAAATGCAACTAAAATTTCAGGGAGGATGTTGACATGACAGTTTACCTGATGTGGATCTGTAGCTTCTTAAAAGAATAAGAATATTATTAAAAACATTGTTAAAGCATTGTATAAATATAAGAAGAGATCTTTGTTTTCAATAGGATTCATCAGGGTGGGAATAAACCTTGCTTACTTGAATGATAGCACCTGATACAGGTTTTCAGCTGCTAAAGAGTTTGTGGTCTTCTTTGACGTATTTTTCGCTAAATAATGCGCCAAATGTTCTCTATAGGTAAAAGATCTGGACAGCAGACAGGCCAATTCAGCAATTCAAATCATGCTTATTTAATAGACAAAAGTGTAACATTTCTTAGTTTAAACATTTGTTTTCTATGTTCTATTGTAAAAAAAATGGTCATGTAATTTAAAAGCCTTTTAGGTTTAATTTTATTCAAAATTTTCCTAACTTTTTCGAAATTCAGGTTGTACCTACATATATACATACATACAAACATATATACTGTGTATACCGCCAATCAGGCATAACATTAAGACTGACAGGTGAAGTGAAAAACACTGATTTTTCTTTCATCCTGGCACCTGTTATACTGGGTAAATACTACAAGATGTACCGTTCTGACAAGTCTAGGTAATGTCCAGATTATCTTGTTGGTTCTAAAGATTATGTTATCAGATTTTTCTCTGGTACGAGAGGCGTGTTAGTAGTGACAGAGGGACTTCCGAGGCGCCGTAAACATATAACATATCACGTGGATGGCCTGGTGTGTGTGCATTGCTTACCTGGGCAACACCTGGCACCAGAATTTGCTATGAGAAGAAAAGCAAAGCTCGTGGAGGCAGTGTAAAGCTTTGACAATGTTCTGATGGGAAACCTTGGGTCTAGCCATTTGTATGGATGATGCGTACAAATGCCATTTATTAATATGAATATTCTTGTAATTAAACTTCACCCCCATTTATTAATATGAATATTCTTGTAATATTACGCACTTGCATGTTTTTAGGAATTATATAAGTAGAAGTTTGTAGGAAGAATTTATTACTTTGCCTTGTATTAATTATGACACACTTATTAATTATTGGATATAAGGAGAAGCAGTGAATCTGAGAAAGTTTTGTGCTTTAGATAATGAAGAGAGTGGTCTAAAACAAAAATCTAAATTATCTAAAACAAAATTAGTGTGCTATCAAAGATAAAGTAGCAAATGAATCAGTAATTAAACAATACAATAATTGAAATTACAGTAATGCATGAATACTAACACAGTTACAGACATAATATGCTTTAAAATTTAGTTTATTGTCAAAACTCTGCAGGAGGCTGAGGTTAAGTCAACAGAGAATGTTGGGGTGTAGTTGGGAGAGTCAGCACAAAAGGAAGAAGTTGGTTAAAAAGTCAAAATCTGATGGCCAGGAAGAGTTTAAAAGTAGGCATGGAATCAGGAAGGAGGTTTGCCAACACCAGAAGACCCTGGCGTACTAGAAATGTCCATCGAAGTTGGTGTAGTAGGGGATGAAGTTTAATTAGGTGCTTCACGGAACACACCTATCTTGTGTATGCCGATATATGCCGACATGCATTTAGACTCCAACATGTACACTAGGCTTTAAGATAGCAAAAGAATAGGATAAGAAATCTTAAACATAAAGCAAGGGAGGAGTAAAAACTTACGCAAATTGTAGGAGGATGGCAGTAAAAACAGCATGTTTGATTTTGTCGAAAATAACAACTCTAGTGATAAGAATTTTAGTTAGGGAATTTTTATCCTATAAGTGTTTTTAGGGCTGACTCAGTCTGCATAAATTATTAATCCTGGTTCTAACTGGAATAGCCCTAGGTGGGAGGGGACTGGAAGGAGATAAGGAAACTATGTGTTTAAGGTTTAAATGGTAATTAAATAAAGTGGGATGAGATAAAATAATTTAAAACTTAAGAAATAATGCGAATTGAAACAAGCTATGGAAATTGGCCTATAAATATTTAAATAAACATGCTATTTAAACTAGGGAAAGGAATAAGCATAGTAGGAATAAGGAGCTCCTGTTTATGAATTGTCTACAGTGTGAAAAGCCACTAATGAGACAAAGTGTTGTCTGTGTTTTAGTGTTTTGTGTGGTAGGGTAAGTTTGAATGAGTGTGCTAACCAGTGGGTGCGTCATTGAGTGGGGAGAACCTGTTTAATATTTTAGTCGGAACTGAAGAGCGCCTATGCTGCCTCACAGTCACCCAGCTGCCCTGCTGCATGGGCTCTAGAACCGGAACCGTATGATGTACAGGATACTGTACTACTCACATCCAAAACCGCATCTACAGCCCTCACATTCTTACTATCCTCAATTAGAGTTTGGACTTCTCTGTCAGCCTGACTATTTCTCTACACTGCATGTACATTGCATTACATTACATTAAATGAAGCTAGTCCTCCAGCATTCAGCTACATACATCAGCCTCGCCCAAATGGTAGAGGAGGAGGCGTCGCAGTTATTTATAATAATAATCTAACTATCGTACAGAAACATGGACAAAACTTTAATTCATTCGAAGCTCTCTACAGTAACCTTACATCTGCAGAGACAAATAATAAGCAGAGTCAATCGAATTTCTTTAGTTCTTATTTACAGACCCCCAGGACCGTACTCCGAATTTCTTAGTGAATTTGCAGATTTCCTGTCTAACCTGGTTGTCTCCGTTGACAAAGCGTTAATTGCTGGAGACTTTAATATTCATTTTGAAAACACAGACGACCCGCTGACAACAGCATTTATGTCCTTACTTGACTCAGTGGGAGTAAATCAGTGTGTAATAGGACCCACTCATAAAGCTGGTCACACATTAGATTTAATATTATCTTTCGGAATAAGTATAAGTAATATAGTAACAATTCCTCAGTGCGAAATTATTTCTGATCACCATCTTATATCATTTAAAATGCGTCATACTAATAATGCACACGTAGCACCGCGCTACCACTTTAAACGTACACTTACATCAACTTCTACTCAGAACTTTATTAGTTATCTTCCAGAATTTTCTTCTGTCGTCTGTCGTTGGATCGCCGTCTGATCCAACAGAACTCGAGCAGGCCACTGAATACATAGATGCTGCATTCCGCTATACATTAGATAACGTGGTTTTAGTTGAAAGAAAAATAATTAAAAATAAGAAACTCGCGCCTTGGTATAATGAACGCACACGCTCTTAAAAACAGAGCGCCCGTAAACTAGAACATAAATGGCGCCAAACTAGATTGTTGGTTTTCCAGGCAGCATGGAAAGAGGGAATTCTATCTTACCTTACCATGCAGCAGCAGGAGTGAATTCTATCTTAACCTGCACCATAACTGCGTGCAGCAGTGAGGATTTTATGAACTTTTTTGATAATAAAATTGCAAACATTAGGCAGAAAATTCACACTTTAAAACCAGACCTTTCGAATGATTCTGATGAACAACTAACCACATCAGATCAGAACTTAGAAAACTTTACTCCTCTGGAAGAGAACAACCTATTCACACTCATCTTTTCCACAAAATTGTCAACTTGTGGATTAGATCCTATACCAACACACTTTCTTAAGCAGATAGTACCGGCAGTATCAGAACCCCTGTTGAAAATAGTTAACTCTTCTCTCAGCAGTGGGTATGTTCCCAAATCTTTTAAATTAGCAGTTATTAAACCTTTAATTAAGAAACCTGACCTCAACCACAATGAGCTGTCGAACTACAGGCGATATCTAACCTTCCGTTTATCTCCAATATCCTAGAGAAGGTAGTAGCACAGCAGTTATGTTTATATTTACAAAGAAATAACATACACAGACTTTATCAATCAGGATTCAGATCTCATCACAGTAGAGAAACAGCACTGGTCAAAGCAGCAAATGACCTCTTACTGGCATCCGATCAAGGCTGTGTCTCATTGCTTATATTACTTGACCTTAGTGCGGCTTTCGACACCATAGATCACGATATTCTTCACAGATTAGAAAAATTTGTAGGAATTAAAGGAACGGCTCTTGCGTGGCTCAGGTGATTATGGTGATTATTCAGCGTGCTCCCTTGTAAAGTATGGTGTTTCACAGGGCTCGGTTTTAGGCTCACTTCTTTTCTCTCTTTACATGCTGCCTCTGGGAAACATAATTCGTAAGCATGATATCAGTTTCCACTGTTACGCTGATGACACACAGTTATACGTCTCATCAAGGCCTGATGCGAAAGAAATATCGCTAAAATAAGAAATATCTTGACACTTAATGATGCCGAAAAATTAGTTCATGCGTTTATCACATCCAGGCTGGATTATTGTAACGCTTTACTGTCTGGATGTTCAACTAGGTGCATTAATAAACTTCAGTTAGTCCAGAACGCAGCAGCAGCGAGAGTCCTTACTAAAACTAAAAAGATATGAGCACATCACACTGGTCTTATCCACACTGCATTGGCTCCCAGTGAGATACCGCATTGATTTTAAAATACTACTTTTAACTTATAAAGCTCTAAATGGTCTTGCGCCGCAGTACCAACTACCGAACTTCTAGTGTCTTACGTTTCGCCAAGCCTACTTCGATCAAAGAATGCAGGCTGCTTGTCAATACCACACATTATAAAAACTACAGCAGGGGGCAGAGCCTTTTCTTACAGAGCCCCAAAGGAATGGAATAGCCTCCCTATGAATGTTCGAGAATCAGACAGAGTCTCAGTGTTTAAGTCCAGGTTAAAAACATACTTATTTAATCAAGCATTTTGTATTGATTCCCCTTAGATAAAGGAGCAGATCTGGGGGACTCATGGGTGTTGGGTATTAAGGTGATCTGGTATGTTTAGATGCTGTCTTCCCCTCTCTTATTGATCACGGTGTTGATGATGAGAGTGGCTGGTTGCTTAACATATCAGGGAGCCCTCATGTCTGTGTTTCCCTCTGGTTCTCCTTTTACTTATGCTGACCTAGTAATTCACTCTACATTATTCATTTAATCAATCCAAACCGTGTGATTACATTGTCACTTAACTGTTTTCCTTCTTTTTTGTCTTACTTTCCCTCTCTCTCTCTCTCTCTCTCACTGTTTAGTTCCATATGCCACAACGGAGCTGCCGGTGATCCAGAACCCATCCCCACCCCGGACCTGTTGGACCCTTCCCTGTGACCTGCTCCAGTGGATGACATTACCAGGGGGACCAAGGACGTCCCACTCCACCATAAAGATGTTCCAGCTGTTCTTTAAGGACTAATGATTTATGTTGCTCACACACACACACAATGTAACCACATAATCCCTGCTACTTGTTTTTCACCCAAATGAGGATAGGTTCTCTGTTGAGTCTGGTTCCTCTCAAGGTTTCTTTCTATTTCCATCTCAGGGAGTTTTTCGTTGCCACCGTCTCCCCCGGCTTGCTCATCAGGGACAAACTGATTTTTGTTTCATTTTATCTCATAATTTCTTTAACTGTGTAAAGCTGCGTTGTGACAATCATTGTAAAAAGCACTATACAAATAAAACTGAACTGAACTGAATGTAAAGCCCTCAATTAACAGCAAATGTTTTGATGTTAGAAAAATGGTTCAAGATATTTTTTGTTGATATAATCAACAGAGAGTGAAAGGATTAACCAAAAAGTAAAGTTGGCGAAACTACACCGAATTATACTAGCAAACTTCCCTTGCCCCATTGTTGAAGTTTAAGGTTGAAGGTAAAAGCACTGATTTCACCTTAACAACTGTTGTAGAGCAGCAGTTGTTAAGGTGAAACCAGTGGAAAGAAAGTACCTGAAGAGAAATCTCACGAACAGTGACGACATGGACACTGAGGTGGACCCGGGCTCACAAAGCCGAGGAAAGCAAGGGAAACCTAGCTAAACTAGACCCAGGTGCTAGAAAGGCACACCCTCCATCGGAACAAGAGGACCAAGAGGAAGGGTCATCACACAGAAAGGACGAACTACAGGAGACACTGACACAAGACAAAGAACCTGTGATACCAGAAATATCCCCACCAAGCCAAGACCAAATTGAGGAGAAAGACGTTCCAATACAGGACATATTGAACTTAGCAGACACGGCGTGGAGTCCCTTTGAAGCTATAAATAGAGCTGAGGCAGCTGAGTTATTCCCAGAATGTTTAACACTTCCTGAGAATGATAAACATAATAAATCATGTGAACTATAACCCATCAGGGTATGTACTGAGTGTTCTCTTTGGGCTTAATATAGCTAGCCAAATTACTAACCAACCAAATTACAGTGGATAGCAGCAATGACAAAAATCAAGGTGAAAATCCAATCCTGGACTATCTAGGTAACACAGAGTGGATCACTGGAATAAGACACAGAGACAGAAGCGACAAGTGGAACAAGGTGTAGGAGTAGGATCTGTTACTATTAATGCATGTTAATGCACAAAATGGAACTACACTATTCACGTTCGGGGCAAGATGTTCATGGCATCCAGACTTTTGTGTGTCACCGATCACAATGTCATGGTAAACAATTCACAGACCAACCAGCTGGTAAAGCTCAAAGATGTATTAAAACAGGTCTGAATCTGATATGGACTAGCAACCTGTACGAGGACTGGTTGATTGATACGGCCTGACAAATCATGCCTGACCAATCTTGTAACATTTGTTACAACCGTACCACAAGCCCTTCAGGGGACCTACGTGAGGAGTTGACAAATGTGTCATACTGCCATATAAGACAACACATTTGTGCCCTATAATCTGCCTACTGGGTTCCATAGTAAAATCTCATGGTCAGGCATGGATGAGTCACCTTAGCAGCTTTTGCAATTACCTACCTGAAACTACAGAGGATTGCACTGCACAAAGTGTCACCGTGAGATCAGGTCAAAAGTTCTCCTTGTGCATACAGGCTAAGGGATATAAATCGGTAGGAGCCTTGGAAAAGTCCTCTTGTAAGCAAGTTCTGAAAGCAGGAAGGTTAATTTTTAAAAGTTAGACTATCGTTTCTGGCATGGACTATGCGCCCCTTTACTGTTGGAGAGCAGACTTTGGGTGTACTCGCCTCCAGTTGAACTGTTCCAAAATACGACTAATACAGAAGCAGATTCAGCATGGTGGACATCGTTGTCTTCATCAGCTTGGATGGCTAGTTTGCTACATGTAGCATCATTTCCAGCTTTGGCACTAGTTGTGGCAGGATGTTTTTTCAGCTGTGGTTTTTCCATGTCTAACGGAAGATAAGGGTTGGGAAGATAGAAGAAAATAGAAGATACAGATGTTGGTAGATAGTGAGGAAGTGATGAGCTATCAGAGAAAACAAGGTGCTGTATGAGGATGAATTAGAATCCACCACTGACAATGCATATGATAATGTTGAGATGGAGTACACGTCATCATTCAACATATGCAAACCGCACACTATGTATTCATATTTACTCAACTTATTATGAGTTATATGCATAACTGGATCACCTGCAGCTTCTCTGACTGCATGTAGTAATGTACATATACACTGTACTTATTAGTGACTGTTGTAGATTGAATGCCTCTCACATGTCTAAAATGAGGAAAAAGTATGACTTTAACCATGGTTAAACATTTTAAATATTCCAGAAACTGCTGATCTACTGAAGTATTTTACATACAACACTTACATGGCATGTGACATTCCATATTTTAATTAGAAACAATGAAGCATGTAGTATACATGTACATTCATTGCAATTTAATATTTATTTAAATGTTATTAAAATGTACTTTATTTATTACTTGTAAGAAAAGCCCAGCAGAGATATGCAGCTTGGTGCATAGTATGTGACACAAAATTTAAAGAATAGGGACTAATAGGGTAGGGTAAAATAAATGTACATTATTTAATACAAGGAAATAATATAAATATGGCGAAGCTTACAGTTTACATTTAACTGATCAATTATTTTTTTCAAGTAAACTTTATTGATTGGGAGAATTGGGTCAAATCATTTATCATAGAATAATATAAATATTAACATATAATATATATTAATTGAAAATACAATTGTTCAAGGCAAATTTGTATATAAAAACTTACACATGCATTGTCAATGTCTGTGCGCAGACAGAGTTGTGTGTGTGTTGGTGTTTAGCAGCCATGACCTGCTTCTTTCTGCATACGGGCCTCTTCAGTGCGTAGAGGAAAGGTGTCAATGATTGTAAAGATCTCTGCTGCTGTGACTGGATATGTGTAGTGTTGTTTGTCCACTCCTTGTTTGTCTAGCAGCATCAAATTAAATGAATTCTGAGACAGCTGCAGCAGCATTCTGTACAACAAAAGCACATACACACACATGTCTGGTTAGCTTTCCAAAGGTATAACGGTTTTTATACTGTAGAAACTGTATCTTCTATTCCTTAACTCTAACCTGAAACTTTCTGCATTTTTACTTTTTTTAAAAATCTCATCTGGTATGAATTAGAAGCTTTTGTACCTCAATTTTAGTCCCCATTAGTCTGTGTGTATTCAGGTTTAGGTCCCAACCACGGAGCAATCGAAAGACAAAAGGCCTTTATGATTATTTTAAGCAACAGGACATTATATCAAGCGACAGTTCATATATATATATATTCAACATTTAAAAATATATAGCTAGTGTTACAAGACACTTATGGCTGAATTTGGATGATCGATTAGATTTTTGGAACATTAAAAATAATGAGAATCACTAAAAATAAAAGCACAACAGTCAAGTACCACAAGTAAAAATAACGTTACTGTAGTAAAAGGCTTACTTTAGTAACATGTTATAACAAAACTTATGTTGTGCTACATTTTCAGTAATGGGATAGTATAATTAGGCTTCATGGAGTATTTTAAGGCATGGTTGTAGTTAAGGCTATACCCATTTGAAAGAAATATGCACAGCATTAATGTAAAAATGGGGCTGAGCACACTTGAAAAATGATTGCTGGTCATATGTGCTAGCAGCACTGCCATCACTGCAGAAGGGGACGTGCTAACGTTACCTCGAAAAATTACTTAGAGAATTACGTTTTCTGTTGTTTATATTGACACTCTCTGAAATTTTGCTCATCCCTTGTATGTTTAGATTGCATGACTAGTGTACCTTGTGGCGTACATTTACAATAACAAGCACCGTGCACAACAATAGCCTATACCTTAATTAGATTCCTCATCTTCAGTAACTTCTCAATCATCCAATCTTTAATCTCTGAATGTAAAGTAGTTCATTACATCATCGTTTAGAGCACTGACATCAGGATTAAGCAGATTGACGCAAGCAAATTTATTTAAGATTGTGAGCAATTACTTACATCAGTGGTGTGATCCACATGAAACAAAAAGGTTGGGCTGTTTGAGGTGCAGGTAATTACATTATTACAATAATAATTACATTATTTTATGAGAATATTTGATAAAGTTCAGCAGAAAAGAAATAAAGCCTTATTGATGTACTGTACGTGAAAAGACTCACATAACTAAAGCATTGTAATTTACTAAGTGCTTGAATTGAAGGGAATCACATAAAGTGACATGCAAAAAAGCCTGCTGTTTATTGCCAGCAAAATGTACCTAACTAAACATCTGTTATAAGATGCAACTGTATGTATGTGCAACTGTATGTTATCTGCAATTTTTAATACAACTACAACATTTAACGTTACAAATTGTGTCTAAAAGCCTCTGTTTCTCAACCAATTCTGTTAAATGTGCTACTCAGACAGCTAAAAGAAAAAAACAACAAGAAAATGCAATCTAGTGAATTTTTGCAGATGTGTAAAAATGCATTATGAAAGCATATCGTGCCAAATAATATGGGAGGAATTTTCTCCCACGACCAGAGGTCGCCATCACTGTAGTACTTCCTATTTGGCTAGCTACATAAGCATGCTCATGCGACATACCAAGCATTTTCTTGTTCTGTCTGTTTTGCTCTCTGTCTCACGTTTTGGATTTGTTTGCCTGGTTATCGGTGGATTACTTTGCCTGCTTCTTGACTATGTTTTTAAACTGCCCTGCTTTATTTAATAAAGTCTCTACCTGCAAAATGGATCCCTCTCAGAACTCTGCTTCACAGAATAATTTGCCATCGTAGGATCCAGCGGGTTTGGCACGCTTACAAGCCAGTGGATTTCCATGCTCAAGCCTTGCAAGCTTTCCAGGCTCAACTAACGCCTCTACAAGAGCAGCAACAACCCCCGCTCAGTCCAGCCTGTAACTCAATCCATGGAGGATTAAATAGACGAAGCTCTAGCCTCGGTTTTATGATAACAGGGTATGATAACAGCATTTATGTCCATAGTTAACTCAGTGGGAGTAAATCAGTGTGTAGTAGGACCCACTCATAAAGTAGGTCACACTTTAGATTTCTTATTATCTAATAGTAAACAATAGTCCTTTTGACCTTTTTGATAACAAAATTGCAAACATTAGGCTTAAAACAAGACTATTCAATTAATTCTGATGATAAACCAACCACATCAGATCAGGGCTTAGAAAATTTTACTCCTCTGAAAAATAATGATCCAATTTTACTCATCTTTTTTGCAAAATTATCAACTTGTTTATTAAATCCTATACCAAACACACTTTCTTAAGCAGATAGTAAGAACTAGAAGACATGAACACAACATCCCTATCTTATCCACACTGCATTGGCTCCCAGTAAAATTCTGCATTAATTTTAAAATGTTACTTCTGACCTATAAAGCACTGAATCGTCTTGCGTTTTGCGTCGCAGTACCTGAGTTAACTGCTGGTGTCTTAATCAAGCATTTTGCGAATAGATTAAGGAGCAGATCTGGGGGACTCGTGGATGCTAAGTATTATGGTAATTATGGTATGTTTAGATGCTGTTTTCCCCACTCTCACTGATCACTAAGGTTTATTGACCGTGAGGGACTGACCGGTTGCTTTACATATCAGGGAGCTCTCATGTTTGTGTTCACTCTGGTTTTCCTTTTAGTTATGCTGTCATAGTTAGCCAAAGTCCATGCTTGCACTTTACACCAAGTGTACATCCACATACACTGTAACTGTAACTATACTTAACTGTTTTCTTTCTTTCTCTCTTTTTCTCTTCCTTTTCTTTTCTCTCTCTTTCTTTGAGCTACATATGCCACTCCTGAGCTTCCAGTGATTCAACCCCTCTCTCCACTCTGGACCTGTCTGACCCTTCCTGGTCACCTGTCTTCAGTTGATGATCACATCACATCACCATAGTGACTGAAGACACTTCCACTTTACCATAAAAACACTCCAACTATTTTCAAAGGAATTGTGACCACAGTTGCTTACACACAGTGTGACTGCAAAATTCCTGTCATCTGCTTATCACCCAAATAAGAATGGCTTCTCTGTTGAGTCTGGTTCCTCTCAAGGTTTCTTCCTATTCCATCTGAGGGGGTTTTTCTCTGCCACCGTTGCCCTCGGCTTGCTCATGAGGGACAATCAGAGACTAACTGATTTCTGTATTATTCAGAATGTAAAATTATCTTTGGTTGTGTAAAGCTGCTTTGAGACAATGACCATTGTAAAAAGCGCTATACAATAAAATTGAATTGAACTGCAGTTTAACTGCAGCAACCTTTCCTCAAAGGCAAACCCTCCAAAATCCAGAGGCAGACCAAGGCGTTTGCCATGCTCAAGGCCAAGTTAACGTCTGCCCACATACTGCAACATTCTAAACCTGCTTTACCCTTTGTGGTGAAAGTGGATGCTTCTCACTGTAAAGTGGGGGCCATTCTCCCTTAGAGGCAAGGCACTCCCCCCAAGCTTCACCCTTGTGCCTTTTACTTACCTAAATTTACCCCAGATAAATGGAACTATAATGTGGGGAATAACAAGCTACTCGCCATTAAAGAAGCTCTGATGGAGTGGAGGCATTGGCTGGAGGGGAGCACCTGTCTATTTCTGGTGATTACTGATCACAAGGACTATTGACTGCTTCTCCAAAGCCTGCCGCCTGTTGAAGGAGAAGATGTTCCCGGAATATCAGGTACATAAAATTCTGTAGAGGCTTTTAGGAATATCTGATTGAGAGGAGGGCTATGGCCCAGAGGAATGGTCTTGGGTCAAAGCCAGAAAAATTTTAGACCCAACCCTCAATCAAGACCTTCACACCCACCCCATGTCCAGCTCCCTGCAGTTGTGAATGTCCTCGTAGAACGTCTGGAGGCGCTACTAGGAGAAGGGCTACTGTTACGATTCCGCCTTCTCACCACCAGACGTCACTATCACCAAAGTAATAGAATTTGTGTAGTACTCCCAGTATCCCTTCCTGTTTGGCTAGCTACATAAGCTACATAAGCTAGCCACTAAGACCCATCCATTGCGACGTATTGTTTTGCTAATGTGACATACCAAGGGGTTTTCATGTTCTGTCTGCTTTCCGGTTTATAATCTTTGCTCGTTTTTTGTTTTTTATTCTCTGTCTCACATTTTGGTTTTGTTTACCTTATTACTGCTTGATTGCTGTGTACCAACCTTTACCTGCTTCATGACTACATTTATGAACTGCCCTACTTTATTTAATAAAGTCTCTACCTGCAAAATGGATTCCTCCCAGAACTCTGCTTTACAATATGGGAAAGTAAACTATTCCAGTATACCCACCGCTGTTAGACTGTACAACTCAACGGTCTAACTACAGATGCACATAACTGTAAATACTTTTAGATTTTTAAAAATGTTTATCATAAATTGTTTTTATTTTTCACAATTTGCACTTTTCTATTGCACATTTTTTCTATTTTCCTACTCTGCACGTAAATGTTTTTGTATTTGAGCCACCATAACAATTTAATTTCCCCACTGTGGCATCAATAAAGATTATCTTATCTTATCTTATCTTAAAAGCTTTTTTTCTCAGACCTGTCCTGGTATGAGTGTAAAAGTATTTAAACCAAATGACAAATCTTTTGCTTGTCTTATTATGTGAAGGACTTCATACCATATTTGACACCAAACTTAAAACCCCTGTTCATGATAAGCATATATTTAAAAGTTTAGGATGTACCTGAGCTGTAGTGCCAATCCTGGAGGGATGATGTGGTATCTAATGCGGCCTATTAGTGCTGGAAACCTTCCCACTAGTTCAACCACAGTCACATGTCTTAATTCAAAGCCACACTGTGCTTGCTGAAACACAAATATTCACACATAACATATCATGTATTTTGAGCAGCATGTTATAGAAATCCATAAATTCACAGCACATACATTGCATAAGAAAAAGATCTGTTACCTGTAAATTAGTCATTTGAAATCTGTAGTAATGGTTGGCTGCTGTGGGGGTAGAGATTATGAACAAACGTCGTTTCTCGTAAAACTGGTCGAGGAGTTGAGCAGCTGATTGTACTCCAACATTAATCTTCATGGCTAGGGTTAATAATGGATTAACTGAACAGTGAACAAGCCATTGACGTTGTCTTGCAAACTTGTAATATTACTATATAATGTTACATTTTTAAATACTACTATTATTTATTTGTTTGTAATGGGGCAGGCTATTCAGCATTACATACAGTAACTAAGTAGCTGGTGCATGAATTGAATATACTTATACTTTTCAGGTGTCTCGGCACGTTAGAAGTTATCAACGCATTAACATTTGTAAAAATGTTGCTTACCTAGAACTGAAAGATGATTTGAGTTACAAAATGCAGTACATTTTTGTTCGTTTTTAGTTAGCACATTAAGTTATGGAAAGTAATGCTGAAACATTAGTAACAGATTGAAAAATAATAAAAAGTGGAAAAAAAGGGGGATTTGTTTAAAATTATAGTGGACTGTGTTACTGACAAGACAGCTGTAATGACTCCGCCCTCTACCAGAGGACGCCATTACTAGCCAGTACTAGCATCAGTGGTAGTACTTCTACTAGCACCTCCTGTTTGCTAACTATATAAGCTGGCACCACAGACTTCACATTATGAAGTATTGTTTTGCTCAGTCAACATACCAAGCGTTTTTTCATACCATGCTTATATTTTATGGTTTTAAATCTGTTTTGTTTCTGATTTCTGTCTTAGCGTTTTGGATTTGTCTGCCTGGTTCTCTAGTGTACCGATCTCTGCCTGGTTCTCTAGTGTACTGATCTCGCTGCCTCTGGATCCAGCAGGATTGGCTTGTTTACAAGTCACGGTGGATTATCACGCTCAGGCACTTCAAGCTTTCAGGCTGAAATGGTGTAGTTACAAACGGCAAAACAACATCAACCTCAGCCTCAGCCAAGCACCAGAGTTTCTACAGTTCGTTTTGCACTTACGGACAAATTTGACGGTAAACCAGGGGTTTTTGCACACCACTGCCATTTTTTTTTCATGATCCAGCCCAACTCTTTCTCAGACGACATTAAGAAATGCTCTGCTTTGTGAAGTTAGATAAAGATTTAGTAATTTAGTGCTTGTTAAAGTATTAATCGTGTGATTTTTTTTCACTCTTGTGTGACCTATTGCTTCGGTGAGGTTTTTTCTTCTAACTTGAAAGACAACATTGTAAGTAAGGTGTCCTTCAGAAAGAGAAAACAAGTCTTTGTTCCCAGCACTGATCTCACCAAGTGTCCAACAGAAGTTCCACACTCCATGGAACACAGAAGACTGGTTTTCACTGCAACCTAATTAAAACTCAGACACACATACAGACTCACACACACACACACACACACACACAGATAAGTTGCTCTAACCGAAACTAGCTAATACATAACTTATACACACACAATGCATGGGTATATAAACTTTGGACACAAACATTCTGGGTTCTTTCTCTCTGCATGAAGCTTAGCTCCAGAGGCACTACTGGATCCAGTAAAGCTCCAGAGGCACCACTGGATCCAATAAAACTTTTTATATTAATTTTATGTCTCATTCGATTATTCTGTTCTTAAGGCAGTGTTTTTGCTTGACAATGTACAAATTTCCACCACATTCCTGGCATTCCCAGAAGGGACTCCACGTCTGGTGACTAGTCTTGAAGATCTCTTAGATTGGTACAGCAGCCCGAAGAATTTTATTTCGTCTGACTGCAAAAATTGATTACTAGTGGAAGGAGATCAGGAAAATCACCAAGACTGTCTCAGCGGCCGAGTCCTAAGTGACAAATAACCTACCTGTTTGAGGTAATTATTATTTTCTTTGCTTGAGGAAAAATGACTAATGGAGTAGTTTAATCCAGGTCAGGCAGAATTCAAGTTCGAGGAATTTTGCCAAAGTATTTTGAAAGACAAATACTTAAAATGTAGTTCCTGTGTATAAGTATAAGTATTTGTAGTAGAAAAACGCCTCAAAGCAGACGTGCTTCGTGACCGGAGTATGCGCAGACAAATCGAACAAAAGTAACGGATGAGTGGTCAGTTGATTTTATCACTCCAGTAAAGGTTGAGAACATGAGTAACGAACGAAGCAAAGATAAAAACAGTAACAAAGATTTTTTTAATATTTGTAAATCCTAATGTTCAATTTATAGCTTTAAGTCAGTACAAACTCTGTATGCAATGTGGATTCCCAGAAAAAAGCGTAGTTTTAGGGAGAGACAGTAAGACCGGTTAAAAGTCAGGTTGTTGGATTATGATAAGAAAAATAAGAAGGGAAAGAAATGTAGGGTAGATTAGGGAGCATTTAATATGTGGCAAACTGCAAAAAAGTCATCTTAAAAAAACAAAACAAAAAAAAGGATTCTAACACACAAAGCTCTACTGCAACTCTTTTTCTGTTTAGTGTGTGAAGTCTGTTCCAGATCTTGATTTGGATGGCACCTCACCCAGACGTCGACTGCTGCAGCCACCGCCGAACAGGCACTGCCCCAACAGCTGTCAGTCCCGGCCCAACAACCACCGCTGCAAGCTAAGGCACCACCTTCACCACTGCCTCCATATGTCCCACTGTTACAACATGACACCCACATACAGAGCAGTTGGCAATGCTCCAAGTCGTTGTGGTCGAGGATGCGGGCATCGAATGTGCCCGAACCAATGTTTCAACTGTGGAAAGACTGCAGTGTTTTTCAGTTTTTTAATGCTTTTCATTGGCTTCTCAGAACCATTCAGCTCAGTTAAGCGATTTGCCAGGCGCCCACCCAGGTTCAGGGGCATTCTCCAGACTTCGGTCTGAGACAAGAGTGCTGCGATCCTGCGTGCGGAAGTCACGTCTCTTTTCAAGAAGGACGAACAGATAAGCCAAGAAAAGGGGGGAGTAGGCCTATACAGAATTTGATGAGGCTAAATCGGGGCCCGCTCAAGATGCTGACTCTCAAGCACATGCTGACATGCATAGGCCTCAGGATTGGTTTGTGGCTGTGGACCAAAAGGACACGTACTTTTATGTCTTGATCCTTCCAAGGCACCAACGTTTTTATGGTTGTCCTTCAAAGAACATCCATATCAGTACAAGGCCTTCCCCTTCGAGCTGTCCATTACCGCGTGTCTTCACGAAGCTTGCGGAGGACCCTTCGGGAGGCTGGCATGTGCATCTTTAACTATCTGATGACTGGCTAGTTTTATCTTACTCCTGAGAGGTTATGGCTGCTTACAGGGACCACCTTGCCCGCCTGGGACTTCAGTTCAACTGGGAAAAAAACTCTCCTTCATGCAGAGTGTCTCTTTTCTCAGTTTCCCCCTGGACTCGGTCATGATGATGGCCTGACTCTACTCAAAGAGAGCCCAGGCGGTGCTGAAATGTGTGAGCTTCCTCAAGCACAGCTCGTCGGTCACCAAGTCACCACGATATGCCACCGAACTCTTAGTTATTTGGGGGACATCACATTCCTACAGGCAGGTATGCCCATGGAACAGGTGTCCAGACGCATCGTCATTACGACGGACTTGCTATCATGAACTGGGATGCTATTTGCCTCTACCGGGCCAGGGGTTTACCTGCCCCCTGGGGTGTGAGTGCTCACTCCACCAGGTGGATGGCTGCTGCATCAGCCCTGGCAAATGGGGTCTTCCTAGCAGACATATGTGGAGCTGCAGGTTTGGCTACTCTCAACACATTCGCTCGGTAGGTTGTGCTCCACATGTAGTGGCTCCTCATGCCGCCCCGTGTGTGTTTTTCCGTATATTAAGGTAAGAAAGAGGTGAGTACTAGAAAAGACTATCGCTGAAGAATTACACCTACGCTATATCTTCCCCCTTGTATGGTAACCCTCATTCCCTAATGGAGGGAACAGAGACGTTGTGTCCCTCATGCCACTGTGTCGGACTGGGAGCCATCATTTGGCTCCTCAGGACAGAATGATGAGCAATATCGCAGCCAGTCTATTTATACTGGATGTCTGAGGCGTGAATTGTTATGCAAATTCTGCTCGTCCAATTCTATGGCCTTTTCAAAATAGATCAGAGGTACTTCGGGCTCCTAAAATGTGACCCCTAGTGTCATCACTCAACACAACGTCTCCTCGTTACCATACATAACCGAGACATTTTCACTGCACCCTAATTAAAACTCATACACACACATACAGACTCACCCACAAACATACACAGATAAGTTTCTCTAACCGAAACTAGCTCACACATAACTTGCAAACACAATGCATAGGTATATAACCTTGGACACAAACATTGTCTTTTATCTCTCAGAGGCACTATTGGATCCAATAAAATTTTTCCTTTATTCATTTTATCTGTCTTGTTCAATTATTCTGTTCTCAAGCCAGTTTTTGCTTCTCAATGTACAGATTTCCACCACAAGTTTTTTAATATCTATTAAATAGCTAGACATTTCCAGACAGTGCATCAGATTACGCAAGGTGAGCTACCTGCAGCTGATTATTATATGCCATACATTTTCAATGTGGCTGCTTAGAGCAATATGCATCCTCCATTTTAATGGGGTACCAACGACCCATTTAATGTGCCTGCATTAGAGGATTAGATGAGGCGCAGTGCTCAAGTATGAGAAAGCACTCGTGAGATTTCAGAGAGCCGTACAGTCACAATATAGCCAAGCCAACCGAAGACGCCCCCATCCTGATTACCAACCTGGGCAACTTGTATGTCTCTTTAACAAAGATCTTCGACTTCGTCTGCCCAGTCTGAACGTGAGTAAGTATGTTGGATCCTTCAAGATATAAAGTCAAGTCAATCTAGTTAGGATTGGGGGCAAGGTGGCTCAAATGGTTAAGGTGCATCTGAAGACCAGAAACACCTGGGTTCAAGCCCCACCTCCGGCAAGTCAACCACTGTTGGGTCCTTGAGCAAGACCCTTAACCCTTCCTGCTCCAGGGGCGCTGTATCATAGCTGATCCTGCACCCTGACCCCAACCTACTAAAATGGGATATGCAAAAAATGAATTTCATTGGCTCTGTACGTGTACCTTGCACAATGACAATGAAGTTTTTTTGGGTTTTTTTACATACAACATCACCATCCTTCCCAGACCCTGTCCCATTGAAGTCGAAGAGGCTCCTGCTTACCAAATTTAAGCAATCCTTGACTCCAGAAGGAGTTGGCTACGGGGGTACCTGGTGGGCTGGGAGGATAGAAGGAGGTAAGGAGGCACAAACTCTGTCGAGGCCCTGTCATTGTGTCATATGACATGGACGAAAAAGAAAACTCATACCAACCAACTGGGTAAAAAATATATTGCTTATTACAGCACAGCCTTAGATAATGTTGAAAAAGGCATGCCAACATACTATAAATCCAAGGCGGCGATGGCACATGCAAGGCGTCTGCGATAACAATGGGACTGAATTTAGCTCTGACGATAAACAAAGAACTGGAAGTATGTGAAGTGTGTGCGATGTGAGCAAACATTTTAAGTCACATATAATAAAAAAAAAAAGCGAAAATATGTGCGAGCACCGACCTAAATTGGGTACAAGCAATACCGTTAGCTCAAATGAAAGTGCGCTCACAGACAAACTGAACGACACATCTTACCCTACACCTCCCCGCGAGATGTTAGCAGGTCGTCCGTTTACTATACTAACGTTACGCAACAACTAGGGAAGGGTCCATCCTTAAAGTGCCTTGAAAATAGCATCTTAAGTTACATGCAGCAACTAACAAAAATACACAGCTTCCTGTATCCACAGATTGAAGGAGCAATCCCAAATGGGCAATTAAAAAAAACGCTCCTCAAGTAGAACTGCGCAACTACGTATACATCAAAAAAAAAAAAAAAAACAAACAGCATAAAAGGTAGCATATAGTGGGAGGTAATGTTGGGTAACAAAAGTAAAATGGGGAAAACATTTGTGGGAACGGTGCTGATGTTAATGGAAATAATTGGCATAATGGGATAGCTGGGGATAAAGAATAACAAAGCAAAAAAGTGATTGAGAAAGTAGTCATTGACTACTATATCATCTGCGTATTAAACATGATGTTAACGGGTCATCCCATCCCATATGAGATAACATCCCATATGCGAGAACAGAACGATTCAACGAGAGAAACCCGCCCAAGTCACGTACACTGTAAGATACTTTAGGCAGCCCATGCCAGAGACGGAAATACGTGGGCTGATGCACAGAGAGCAACAAACTACCACATGGGCCCTGAGGGGTAAATCAGCAAAGTAGGAATCACGGGAAGGACGGTGTGTAGAGAGCCAATGCCCCTATAGAAAATCAAAAAACAAAGAACACGTGTTGCGCAACACCTTCCAGTTAGAGAAATACAATGCCACCATGCACCGATTACGAGAGCAGGGTGAAGCAAAAAGGGAAGAGATAGCTTTTGACCGGTGGGCAAAATGAAGTGAGAAAGAAGGCAAAGCGATAATAATACCACTGTTTTCGAATCCATATAAACTGTGGTTGACTGATATGTCTATAGAGGCATACACCAAAGAAAAAGAGGTAACCGCTAATGACAAGAATATAAGCAGAAAATGGCTACATCAATCAGAACAGTTGAACAAGGGTAGTTTAAAGTAATGGCGACAATGGAATTCTTTTACAAGAATATAGCAAACAGCCCTACAAAGAGGCCCACTGTGTCCTGCAATGGGGGCAGTCGCAATGTCTTATGAGGCAGAGTGGATGCGTAACCACAGCTCAGCATGCGATCACGATCCTACAATGACATTAGATGATGTATGACTGATGGTTACACTGCAGCCAGGGCAGAAATTCCTGCTATGCACAAGAGGACACAGAATAGTGCTGGTCAGCTCCTATCACGATTAAGAATGTGAGCATGTCCATACAGAGCGAAATCTGACCACATCTGTCCGACGCAAGAGCAGAAGGCAGATGGAAGACTGTGAAAAAACAGCCAATATCAAGATAGCAATACCTAACTTAAGAGCCGGAATGCGACCAATAGCCGATGTATTCTGGCAATGTGGCAGAAACACCGTTTCTGTTTCAAACACTTACCTGGAGCTGGAAGAGGCTCTGCACGCCTGTGCTACTGAACGGGAAGCATTTTTGCAATAGATAAAGACAAAGATATAAATGAAAAAAAAGAGCTAAATAAAGGGCAAAGATCAGGTAAGACCTCAACTTTCCACAAATACTTAAGACCAGGGTTTAAGGGGACAAAAGATGAATTGAAAGCTGACCCGAATGTAAAAGTAGATTGGAGAGGGGTCACCAGGGGTTTTCCTGATAAACACAGGGTGATGGGGTTTGAAGCTACTGGGGCAATAACTTTGTTCTTACAATAGGAACAGATAATACGCAACACCCAGTGAATAAATAATATATTGTACAATCAGCAAAGTTTCATGAACTACACCATGTCCCCATTAAATTTACTCTCAGAACAGTTGCACTTCTCCACTAGACATAATGCTGGGACCAAAACAAGGTGTATGTGAAATGATAGGCGAGGAGTGCTGCACTGTAGTTCTGTTAAATACAGGTCTTGGAGGCCCTATAGAAATAATAATGGAAAATATAGTAAAGCTGCGAGATCAAATGGTAAAGAATGAGGCAGGAAGAGCCCCAAATAATTTGATCAGCTCTTTTTGAAAGGTTAGATGGTCTGGTGTGAATAGGGACAATTGTTTTAAAAACACTGGTGGTGGGAGATTGGTAGTGTGTTGTGGTTTGCCTTTGTTTTGTGCCGTATTAGAGAAAACGACCCAGACAGTGTGTAAACAACATGTGATGACACAAACCTTGGAGCTGGGAGACCTGCCTGTGAGAGACAAGGGGCAGGGCCTGGCTGAAACCGTCTAGCCACACATAACCAACGAGAGAGAGAGAGAGAGG
Source organism: Bagarius yarrelli (assembly GCA_005784505.1). NCBI lineage: Eukaryota > Metazoa > Chordata > Actinopteri > Siluriformes > Sisoridae > Bagarius > Bagarius yarrelli. The sequence continues at coordinate 391,597 of VCAZ01000220.1, forward strand.
TGTGAGTGAGTGCGCCAACGCTGCCGGGCCCAGCAAAAGCCTCTTGTCTGTCTAAATGTGTGAATGAATGTGCGTTGCAGGTGGTGAATGTAGCAGACAGCCAACTGAGAAAGATATATGTAATCATAAAGAATCGGTAAAAAGTCCCTGCAGGATCCGGGGAGATGTTGCTCTGGGGGCATGGGACAAGGGCATAAAAAGGTGTGCCTGCACTTTGAGCACCAAACAACCATGAGTGAAGTATAGTCGTACCTGAAGTTTTTTAAAGGGCTAAGTGATGCTGGAAATTTAATTACGAATAATTTAATTAGCACTAGAATATTGAGCAGTAGAATAATGATAATGACACGTCATAACAAAATAAAGTCTGGGGGCGTACAATCATAGGGGAATTAGCACTCAAATATTGAAAAAAAAGTCCAAGGGGATGACGAATCATAGTAAAACAATTAATGATCAGGAACTTAAGAGAAAATCATCATGAAAGGGGAGAAGTTGCACAATAAAAAAGTAAAGAATTGCGCAACAGCTAAAGGTTTAGTGTAAACCCAATAATTTGGAAACTGAGCATGATAAAAAAATTAATAATAAAAGTAAAACTAAAGTTTCTGATTTTTGCCTTAGCATTTTAGATTTGTCTGCCTGATTCTTTAGTGTTTTGAATCGATCTCTGCCTGTTGTCTGACTATGTTTATGGATTACCCTTATTTAGTTAATAAAGCCTTTTACCGCAATGCGTACAACAACCACTAGGATGGGGTCTGCTACCGTCGCATGTCAGGGCTTGCCCGTCATCTCTTGTTGTGGAACCAGCACTGGCTCAATTGTGTAGCGAATCTTCTCTCATGAAAAAGTTCCCCTTAGAGAGTGGAGGCCCCACTTACAGAGGGTGCAGCTATTTAAGAGTCGGTTTGGCCAGGCAAAGGTAGACCTGTTTGCCTCGTCGGAATCGACCCACTGCCAGTTGTGGTATTTTCCGACTGAGGCCCCCTCGGCACAGACGCACTGGCACACAGCTGGCCCAGATAATTGCGCAAATATGCGTTTCCCCTTAGTGAGCCTGTGCAAATCAGGGAGGATGAGGAACAGCTCCTGCTTGTTGCGCTGTATTGGCCCAACAGGTTATTTTCACTAACCCTAGGTTTGTAGGGCCCCCACCCCAGTGTTGCCATGACTCCCATTCGGGTAAAGAGGGAAATAAAAAAGCAAGGGCTGAGAAAACTGCAGCCTAGAGTGAGACCCACCCATTTGTCAGGAAGGGATGAGGCTCATCCTGGGTGTTGAAAGATCACAAGGTGGAAAGGGTCAGTGACATAGACAAGTTTTTTCCTGTCAGCACATGCCTTTGGTAGGCCCTTGACCCAGTCCGGCAGCAGTGGCTTGTAGTATAGCGACCCCTAGTGTCATACACTCAACAAAATGTTGGAGTGAACGACAGAAATGAAACGTCTGATCTACGTATGGTAACCCATGTTTTTGATAGAGGGAATGGAGACGTTGTGTCCCCCATGCCAAAGCGCCGAACTACCCCAGGGTAGTTGCGACAGAATGAGTAAGCAGGAGCAGGACATGCTTATTTATTCAACCAATTTAATTGGCCTTTTCAAAAAATGTCAGAGGTACTTTGGGCTCCCAAAAGCGACCCCTAATGTCGTACACTCGACACAACATTTTCGTTACCTCCATTAGGGATTGAAGGTTAACATACATAACCAAGAAGATTTCTGTTCTGTTAGCTTTATCAATCACTCGTGTTGTGCATTCTAACATTCTTTCTTCTCACTGTGGTTGTAAGTAATGGTTAATTGAGTTGCCAAAGCCAATCTCTCAGCTGTGTAACATGAATTCAGTATAAAGGAATCACCATTTACATTATACATTTCACATGAATGAAAACTCCTACTTGGCTGTTGTAGATGTCATATACTGTAGCAACTTTACTTGTTCTACATACCTGCACAGCTGGTTTCCAGGCCAGACCATTCCATGTTAAACTGGCAAACTCGGGCAGCGCTGCCTCTTAGCTCAAAACCTCCTAAGCATCGGAATTCACACGTTGCCCCATAATTATCACCTGCACTGTCACACTTCATCCATCCATTTTCAGGCACCAAGAGGGGAGTGCATCGACGCACTTTAATGGAAAAAATTTAAAGAAATCACAACGGCTGGTTACCAATACAAAATCATAATATCAAATGAAGTTATGATGCATCATTGTACACTAAAAAGAGTGGTATTACATTTCAGATCATAATCACACACACTCACTATACGCAAAATATGTTTTTAGTCTGAGAAAAAATTAAATGCCCATGAGAAATCCCCAAGAACCAGATAAACCACACAGGGTAAATGCAGTGATTGAAAATAAAGGGGCTTGTGTATTAATTACCTCGAACCCTGATGCTGAATTTACAAGAAGCTTTGTTTCCAGCCCGGTCAAACACAGTGTAGGATTGTTTATGGTTTCCCTCTGTAAAGTATGTTGCTGGAGGCATCCCCTTTAGTATTACACTGTAAAGCAAAAAATGGTTTATAGTTACATTTATAAACAACAAGAGATTTTACACTTACTGCCTAGCATATCTCCAAAATACAGTGTAGACTGTAATTCTTCATGTTTTGATTTTGTTTTGAATGACAGTGGATTTAAAATAGAACACTAATAATGTTAAGCTGTACTTTTGGATTGATTTAGGAGATTTTCACAAACTGTTCCCATAAACTTGGAAGCACACATTTTTCCAGAATGTCTCTACAAGCTGCAACCAAAAATCACTGAGAGCACATGCATTTTTTGACACGCACACTGCACGGAAAGCACACACTGCCTCTTCAGTATGTTTGGTGCAAGGGGTGATTTAAGTTCACTTTTTTGCAGATAGCACTTTTGTTACAGAGGTTGAAACTTTTATAGCACAAACCAAACAGTTATAGCAAGTCTGTTATCATCAAATCAAAAAGGTATGCAAGTTTATCACTTAAACGAGAATCCATATTCTACAAAAAAAGGTTCTTTATTTGATAAAAAAATCAAAAAGTGTAGAAACATTTAGGTGGTTGGGTGTGGAACCTGGAATGGCAGTGACAATTATTATAAATTATTGCAATGTTTATAAAATGTTAATTGTCTTATTACAAATTCTGTACATTGTCGGTACAGATAATATGGTAACACTACATTAAGCTTACTTTTGTAGATGGTTTAAAACATTTAAACATTGTTTTAAATGATTTTGAAGCAGTAAAAATGCCCCAAGGAACATATGGTGGGATTTGTTAATATAGATTTAAAAAAATCATTTTAATTTGTGGGAAAATGGGCAACCACTGGCCATTTTAATAGATTTATTAATCTCTGACTCCTTCTTGAGTATTACTGCCTAAAAAGTCACCGAAAAGTCTGTTTTAAACACACAGAAACAAATGTTAAACGGTTCATGTTTAAGGTATCAATCCCTATATAGTTTAACATTTCTTTTTTGTCATTATTCAGATAAAGGTTGAAGCAAATCAAATTAAAAATAAGATACTGAATTTAAAACCTGACTGGGATAACATTATTGAAAATAAAAAAGTCCAAAGGTACACCAAGAAAGCTTAAAAATACTTTAACCATACACGTATGTGTGTATGTGTGCATGCATGTGTGTGTGTGCTTAGTAGGGTAGGGATGTGGAATATAGGGAAAATTATATAGTTGCGATTTTTCTGACAGATATTGCGATTTGATTTGCAATTTAATTTTGCAGAGTCAAGCTTTAGCTCAATCTTTTTAATAGTGTGCAGCACACATTTTAAATTAAAAGAATACAACATACTTTTGCTGTAGAGCCCTCTACTTCCTTGTAGTTAAATTATTTTATTAAGCAGAATATTTTTCCTCTAGTGCAAACCATTACCAATAAAAAAATGAGTAACTTTTTGTAAACAAGCTAATTTATTGTAAAAAACACAAAATACTTATCAAAATATAAAACATCCAGAACATTTATTAAAATTTTCTTCCTGTAATATAAAGTGCAGTACAACACTGTTAACATTTTTCTTTGGGTAAAATAAAGTGCACTACAAATCTTTACTCAAAACAAAGTCTTATAAACAATTGCAAAAATTTACAAGTACAAGCCAAAAAGAGCCTCTCAGATGGGGAACCTGTGGCTGGTATACATAGGTATTTGTGAGCCAGTTTGCTCAGCCTTGGAATGTTAACCCTATGTACCCTTCCACCAAGCCAAGGGATCTTGCTCTCCATTAATAGCGGAGTCATGAGGAAGCTCTTTAACTTAGCTTATATGGAGTCCTCTAACTGCACAGATAAACTTTTTTTGATAAGTATTATAAAAAATCGTTTATAATCTATTGCATGTAGTGTAAATTAGTTATTCTAATGTCATCTACTGCTAGTTTGCTATTTTTGCATTATTTTATCATATTTTCTTGTCGTTGCACATTGATGCACAAAATATAAAAACAAGTTACTTTTTGTGCCTCCTCTCGAACCTGACTTATGCACTAATTTCCGTCATATGTAACTTATTTTGAATCAAAGATCAAGAAATGATGCCACATCAAGAATCATATTTGAAGTGACATTTCCTGTTGCCAGTTGGTGTGGCTATAACTGTGACTAGTGGTCGCACCTATGCAATCAGCCTCATACCACGACCAAACTGCTGAGGTTTAATCTTAATCTTAATCAGGCAAATCGTTAAATTCACTTCATCATCATGACAACATGAGCTAATATATTGTAAGACTGAAAATGATCAGAAACCTTTAGTGCTAAACAGATAACTTTGAAAGCTAACTCACCAGTATAAGCTATTGCCAGTGTGTAACCATCATTAAGGCTGACATGATTTAATAGGAAGCGTCTCGTAACAGTCCCATCCGTAGTGGTCATGTCCATAACGCATAATTGAGGTTGTTTAATTATGGTAATTCTGTATCATGAAAATGATATGTGTCAGCCTTTTATGAGGCATGCGAAACATAGAATGCCATCTTACACTTATATGAACATGAAAAGTATACATTTGTTGAGTTCTGTTGATCTTTAGATCCAGATACGTATATGAGCAGGTCTTTTCCAATGTCAACTATATAATAAACAAACATCGCGTGTCGTTGCGACTGAACAAAAAAGAGACCCAAACTCAGATTTAGGAATCAGGGTTTTTTTTTATTACAGCAAATCTACCGGACCACTCTAATCCTTCTCTAGCAAAACCCCCCTTTTTTTGTCCTCCCACCACACTAGTGAGTTCCTGGAGCTAGTGAGCTTCACCACCTTCCTGGACAGCTTTTTATGCACCATCTTATTTGTCGGTCTGAACACTGTCACCAAAGCTAAACTATCGGGAGAGGGCCCGCAAGAGAACTTTGCAGCGTATGTTAAGTGGGTGCTGGTCTACAATAGGTCTCCGTTCACCATGGGCCCTGCAGGCCAGCACCACTCCTCACCAGTCCCAGATTCCTGACCCAGACATGACCACTAGCTCCTCCCAAGTCCGCTTACTGACTCCTGATCCCGTCCAGGTCACATTACTGACTCGTGATCACATCCAGGTCCCCTTTCTGACTCCTGGTTCGTTCCAGGTCGCTGACCCTGATTTCGTCCCGGAGCCAACTTCAATTCTGACTCAGACCCGACCCCGACTTAGACCCCTGGTTTTGTCCAGACCCTGATCCCAACCCTAGACTCTGCTCAGGACCTGATCCAGCCCCTTGGTTTCACCCAGACGTTGCTAGGGCTTCCGCTTCCGCCCAGGATGGCATAGGCCTCCTTGCCATGCTCCTCGCTTCACCCTCTGGCCTCGCCATGCTCCTCACTTCCCCCTCTGGCCAAGGGATCCTTCCTATGTCCCGCCTTCCCCCATGCCACCCCCCACCTCTCACTCCAAGCATAGACTAAGGCCCAAACCCTGGACTCCAGGAGAGGGGGATCGCAAGCTGCAGTTCCCCATTAGAATGACTAGATGTCAGTAAAAGACTGTATTGGTGTTTTGATTTGTTTCACGTTTCGTTTAACCATAGTTTACAGGTGTTTCTACTTTCCATGTTGATTTTTGTTTGTATAAAGCATATGGTTCTGTGTCTGTTTCTGGCTATGCATTATATATATGTTTTAGTTATGTGGTTGCATGTTCCTTTTGCCAATTTTCCACGTCTGTGTATATGCTTAAGGTAAAAGCTAATACTAACCGCTACCCTTTCTAATGTTTTCTGTTCTGTATCTCTCCTGTGTTTGTTTTGTTATATGCGGTTCTTCCTTAGTTCATTCTGTTTGTTTATTCCATCTCAATAAAACCTGTTGCATCTCAATGTTTCCTCGTCTCCTTGTTCTCCTGAGCCAGCAACCCGTAACAGAAATGAAGGTAATACTGTCTCATAGACCTGATGTGGAGACACTCTGTGGTAAGGTTCAGGAGTAAAGATCACAGTGACCATCTAAAATAAATATTTAATTGGCTATTATTTTGCAAATAAAAGGTCTTGGTCAGGCTTGCCGGGCCACCATATGGCAACTGAATGAAAAAAATTCTGTTTCTGTTTTAAAGACCATGTGCTTTTTTATGTAAGCCTCCCTATCTTATCATTGGTTGATTGTTACCTCTTTGTGTTCAGGTGTTTCTTATTAAGTTGATGTTTCCCGCCAATTAGTTTGTGTATTTATACCAGTGTGTTTCAGCTGGACTTGGTCTTGCTTTGTTGCTTGTGATGGTTAATAGTGCTTGTTACAGTTAATTGTATGTTCATGTTTAAGATTGTGCTGGTAGTTTCTTGTTTTATTACTTTTATTAACTTATTGTTATTTTTTGTCTTCAAGGTTCTTTGTTTTGTTTTTGTTTTACTTTGAATTTTTGTTAATAAAAACTGCAACTAAAAGGGTTGCATCCTTCCCAATCTCCTGACTCTTGATAAAAACTTGTTGATAAGTAAAACCCGTGTTTTTGTACGGAACAGAAAATTTAATTTTACACCTAACAGTCAGAATTATTTAAGCATTATTTAAGTGTATCATTTAACCAGTAAACCATATTTTTTTATTTACTAGGCCTAATGACTGCAAGTAAATACTTGTAACAGTAAAAAAAAAAACCTTTGAAAATTTATGAATAATAACAATAATTCTGCAGTATGTTCACATTAGAAATACTATTGTTTTTTAAGAATGTTTTCTTGTTTTGAAATGCCCATCAAAACCACAAGTTGACATGATTCATTAGAGTCTTTATGAAATTCATCATTATTGTCATATTGTCGCCCTTAACTCAGTCACTGTCTGGTCTCGTACAATTCGTGTAGGTTTACACACTTGCTTTTTGTTAGCATCCTGCTACTTACCTGCTTGCCTGATTCTCTGGTGCACGTCAGAAGCTCTCGAGCTCCAGCACCTGGGTTCAGATTCTTCTAGCCCCAAAGCAAACCCTCCCCTCCTGCATGCCTTCTATACACTGGGTCTTACTATTATCTCTAGCTACTGTTTGGTTACTCGATAACAATTATATTGAACAGGTTGTACACAGTAAAAATGAATTAACAATGTTCTCTGAGAGTTTACACTTTACTTGCATTAATCGTGACACTGTAGCACATTATTAGAAAAGGCAATTTTCCAATAGTTTATATATTATTAATATTTTATAATAAAAAATGTATTAGGTTTTTGTGGGGAATTTAATATCCTTTATTAGATGTTAGTTGCCCCCAAAAACTTAATAAAAATTATTAAGCTATAGGACAGAGTTAAAGCAGGGTAGAGAGGAGAGATGGAACTGGAAAATCCGGGGCGGCAACATGCCATGTACGTCATTTCAGAAGTAACTTTTTAGCAAAAACCGTTTTTTATATTAGTCTCATTTATAAAGCAGTCTAGTAAGAAATATTTTGTTTGTAAGTTCATTTTACATCTCACTTGGAGCCAGGGTTGCCATGCCATTGTTAATTTAATAACATTAAACAAAGCCACTGGCTTTTATGATTATATAGTGGTTGTGTGTCAACACACATTTTAGTTCAAAGAACTTGTAATAATGCATGTCGCTTCCTATAAGCCCAACAGGTTTCTAGCTGGCAAAGCTCAGAAAATTGCGGCAAGATGCCGCAGAAAAAACAATTTCTATTTTTAATGGCCACATCTGTAGATGTATAAGCCATTCTTCTTTTAGATGTATACAATTGGAGTTATATTAAAAAATTGCCTGGCTCTTCTAAACTGTCAGTGGGTGGGGGTTCATTTTTAACAAAGCACTTTCATCCCTCTTAAAAATTGTTTCACATGGCTTCAGAGTGTGAACAAAGGCCCCCTAAGGCAAATCAATGCATTTTATAGAAAAATAAACCATCAACTTTCAACTTTCAAACTTTATAAACAGTAATGTCCAATAACTGTTGTACGCACATCTACAAGAAAGACATAACAGCGGATGACATAAAACACAGAAACACAGGTGTAGCGTAAGGAATTGTGGAAAAGTCTATAAAAAAATTTTTTGGAACAAGAGGTTTTTTTTGGAATAAGAGTGAGACTAAATCTAAAGAATGTTGAAAAAACACTTAATCAGCCAAAGAGTCTGAAATTGCACATGTGAAAAAGGGGAAATAGTGCTTCTTCAAGTGGATTATGCTGCAGTGTGATGCTGATGTCACGAGTAGCAGTTTGAATAGTGATTGGCTTTATCTTCCCAGGAATCTGGCAAATGACTAATCTAAAAGTTGTTGGCTAAACATTATGGCCCATATTTGGCTATTATTATGTGAAATTACATAAGATGTATGGGGTGTGCTTGTAAAACTAACTCTGTGAGTATGCCGTCAGCTGTGTCTGTGCCCTCCGGTGTATCCCAGGTCACTTTTGCAGTCACACTTCCTGGCTCAGCTGTTTTCTCCTTCACATTTGGACACTTAATGACTGGAGGATCAAGATCTGTATGAATAACAGTGTATTAGTATAAATAACATTGTTGTCTTATGTCCCTATTTGCACTGTTTTAGCTTGAATGTCTGTTTTGCACCACTACATTAAACTTGGATTTATGTTAGAATAACACATAACACAAGTCTATACAGAATTACATAGGTTATATATTCCTTTGTTTTTTATTCGTTCATACATAGCTTTGTGGTCCTGTAAGACATTTAGTTCCTACACATAGATCAATTACAATAAAATAGATTAAAATCTTTGAATGTCTCCCCTATTCAGTATGAGTTTTATTGCTTTATTTCAGCTATGAATATTTTTTTGTCTCTAAAAAAATCAGACATGTACATGTTTAAGTTAATGCTTTGTTTTGAGTTGCTGTTCTTTGTTTCCTTCCTGGTTTCTCCTTGTCCTGTAATTCTCCTTGTGTCTTTAATTCATTGATTTGATTGGTCATGTGTTGATCATTGTTCAGGTGTCTACAGTTTAGTTAATGTCTTTCTTGTTAGTCTTGTGTATATATAGCCCTGTGTAACCTTTTGTCTTTATGGATTGTTGTTTGTGTACCACTGCCTGTAAGTCTGTGTCAATATGTCTCGCTTCAGTGGAGTACTGTTACAAAACAATCCACTGCTAAAAATTAACCCAGCAGTTAGCCTCAATGGTTCTGTTGCCTTGATGAAGGTGGAGTCTGGAGTCTGCAGAATTATGTGGAAGAATTCTGTGGACTATGTGACCTCTTTTGGGTTTAATAAAGTTGCCTTGAAGGACATTTTTATTGTTATGTTTAAGGTTATGCTTTGTTTTCATTTTTTGTTCTTTGTTTATGTCCTAATTTGTCCTTGTCATGTGATTCCCCTTGTCCTTGTGTCTTGTTTACATTGGTTGGTTTGGTCATGTGTTGATTATTGTGTTCAGGTGTCTCCTGTTTATTTGATCTCTTTCTTGTTAGTCCTGTGTATATATAGCCCTTGTGTCTTTATGGATTGTTGTTTGTGTACCACTGCCTAGTGTTTGTGAGAGTGTTCTTGTTTAGTCTAGTCAAATAATGTTAAGTCTTGTTAAGTTTAGTTTGTTTGTTTGTCATATTGTAAATAAACTGCACCTTGGGTTCTCAATACGTCTTGCCTCAGTGAAGTATTGTTTCAGGCAGTTTCCCAGTGATGACCCTGTCTTCTAGATGGTCATCTTGACAAAAAAATTTGCTGCAGCATAGAATGAACTTCTGGTTTGTCTGGACAGAGCACTCTGACTGAGCCTGGCTTCTCCCAAGATTTTTTTCTCAATTTTGTCACCCATTATAGTTTTGGTTTCTTGCCAATGTCGCTTCTGGCTTGCTTAGATGGCGACTCTTAATTTACAGATACAAGTTAAATTTAACTAAGTGAGTGTTCACTATTGTCTTATTTTGTAAGGCTTATTTTGTAATTTTGTAAAGCTTCTTTGACACATCTTTATTGTTCTTTATTGTTAAATTTTTTTCTGAATAGAAAAACATTTTCTATTGACCAATAATGTAGCTAAAACAATTAAAAATGCACAGGGCATGTCAAAATATATCAAGGAGTTAAGTTTAAATCCTGATAATCTTACCCACCAAGACACACACTCTGGCCTCCGCTCCAATATTTGTTGCTTTTGCAGGTTACTCTGCGCTCCCCACGTTGTGTGTACCCTGGTGAACAAAAATACTGGCAGTTGGAGTTGTAGTAGAAACCATCTGAACACTTAAACCCACCATTAGATGGCATTGCCAGTGCTGGACAGCGGACCTCTGCGAAAACACAATCCGTTCAGTTTAGTGTTAATAGAACAGTCTATTTACGTTACAATGTCTGCTGTCTGTGTCATACTAAATGTCATGTACATGTGTGGAGTAGAGCTCTAGTAGGTGACCATCCTGAATGACTATTACTGCCACCACGGGGTTAAGTCGTGAAACTTTCACCAGGTGGCACAAAGAAACAGGTTGCAAACTAACTAGAAGTATGACATTTTGGTTTGTAAACGGAGATCAAATAACAAAATAAAACAAAACATATAAACAAAACATTATAATACAAAACAATATTTAATATAATAATAATAAATAATGTTGTGTAATTAAATAGCTATTATCTATTTAGAGAGTGAGAACATTAAAATTATACAAACTACTTATGTTGTAATATTATCGTAGTATTAAGAAGCTTTATTTCAGCTTTATTAGGTTGAAATTGCTTAAAGATACACCTTTGTGCTGTGATCTGGGAAAACCTGATGTATACTGCACTGGGACGTTTTCTGGGAATATAGATAGAAAGAATCTATTATTTCTGAAAATATCTTGGCAAATTAAACTTTAGTGCAAAAAATAATTTATTGTGGCAAGCTGATGTTTAAAAACATGCCAGCGGAGGGGTAAAAATTACTTAAACAAAGCTTTCCCTAACTACAACACAAATGTTAGCTCGCAATGTGAAGCAATGCTCTCAGGGCATCTGACAGAGCTCTTATTCTTTAAATGTGCTTAGCACATTTTCATGTTAACACACTGTATTACTTTTATTTACGGTGACAGCATGACTTCTTTTGTTATAGCTCCTCTTTCTAGCTATCAATTGTGTTTTAGATGAGAGTAGCTTAATTAGGAGTAAAAATCAGGATGTTTTATGTGACTGATTAGTATCATCCCAATTATTAAAAATGTAGCACAACGTAAGTGATGTGTGTTTTTTATGGTTAACGTGACTATTTTGTATCTTTAATATGTACAATAAATAAAATACATCTTTTATTACAGTAAAGTAACTTTTAGCTACTTGTAAAACCTGACTGTTGTGCTTTTATTTCAATGCATATATGTCACTTGTGCTGTGAAAAAACTAGACTGTGCTATGAATACATTTACCACTGTGGCATGTGAAGTGCTTGTTTGTGTGTGTGTGAGATTGATGGCAAATTGCCATTATATGTTTTACATCTCTTCCTTTTATGCAGGTTCATTATCTTCTCCAGTCAACATTTTGATCATCGTCATTTACCACCCTCCTGGTCCTCTGGAAAACTCCCTAGATGACCATCCAATTGATGGTCCTAGTCTTTTTGAAGGTGGCTGCCAAAACCTCTGACCCTGACACTGACACTTTATCCTCTGTTCCTTTAACCATAGATTTTCTCTGCCCTCTGTCTGACAAACCTAGGAAAACTTCCCACCAATGACTGGTATTCTCCTTTACGGTCACAATTTTCAAACTTGGAAAGAGTTTCAACAAGTTATCCTGTCCTACCATCTGCCCATCCTTTCTACAGTGCTTCAGGACTTGAACCCACTGTCTATAATCTACTATCTCTCTACCTCCCGCAATACAACATCCAAAATTCGAACCAATCTGGCTCTAAAGCTGCACACTCTACAGAGACTGTCCTCTTAACGGTCACTGAAAAGAAGCATGCTGCCAGATCATCCAACCAAACTGTCATGTGTCCTTTCCTATCTGAACCTTTCATCTGTGTCTGACACCGTCAGCCACAAGATTCTGCTGTCCACCCTCGAAAGTCTAGGTATTTGTGAAACAGCATAACTGTGTTTTGCTTTATACTATGATAGTCATTCATATCAGGTAACATGAAGAGGAATGACATCTGCTCCACACAGACTATCTACTGGCATCCCACAAAGCTCAGTAATTGGTTCCCCCCCCACCATGGAGAAGTATTTGAGTAAAGGATTACTCGAATCCATCTTGCGCCTAAAGACTCTTTCTCGAATATTAAGTCAACATCAACAGAAAGGGAGAGTTTTCGCCCAAACCCACTACTCCAACAATAGGAAAAATTAAATTACGACACATTTGGCGAGCAAGCATTATTAAATATTATTAAATAAATAAATAGAATTTGACAACAAAAAAAGGACACATTAATAACAAATCTTGACTCGCCCTCTCACAGAGGGTAAGTTTAATAAGAAAAGGGCGACCATTGTGACATCATTGAATAAAGAACCTAAACACACTTGAAACAAACTTAAATAATGCAATTTAAAGTTAAAAATCATCTGACTGATACCTAAAAGCATATGATGGATGCTGAAATAACAACATGTACCTCAGTGGACAATGTAATTTCAATGCATAGAGACAACATAAAACAGAATGGAATAGACTAACGCGCAGTGTGCTGCAGTGGCCAATCGCTGGGACCTTCAATATAACAGAGTATGTGTAAAGTCTATGATACACTATTTTAGTCAAACAACATGTACAGTTACTGAACTGACACAGAAGCGGGTAAACATTTTAGAATGGATCAAGGAGAAAAACATAGGGGAGAACAGAATTAAAAAGAAAAGGGAAATATCTCACCATCAGCAGTCCACGTGGAGCAGAGACTACTGTAATACTGTAATACTGAAAGAGGCGAAAACATCCTCCCAATTGTAAAGGCGACTAACCCGAGTTCTGCACTAGCAATGACAAAAAGTCAGTGCAAAATTTGGTGTGTTGTAGCTTTGGGGCTGTGGGACGAGTGCATAAACATGTGTACCTTCACTCTAAGCACAAGCAAAAATATGTTGAAATATACCTTTGCTCTCCACAGAGGGGATGAAGGCAGAGGCCAAAGATCAAAATCAAAAGTCAGGTGCGTATGGAAGCGAATATGATCTTGTGTTACATGTAGCAAGCAAAGAGAAACCACCAGCAGCGACAGAAGCAATCAAAGAACATCAACACTGGCAGCCCTTACAAAGTCTGGCATGATAATGACTACACCTGAAACAAGTATGTGTTGAGATGTGGTTAATATCTGAAATGCCTTGATGAACAGAAAGTTACGTGGCAGCTAACAATGTTATTTTTCCCTAGCAGGTTTTCGTGCATTCTGTGTACAATTTTGGGTTGAATTAAGTGAACAAAGTAAAGTAAATCATTAGAAGAGGACAAACTTGAAGGAAAACAATAAGCGTAAGAGCAAAACAGAAAAGTTAAAATGATAAACTATGTACATCGGAAAAGTAAACAAAATTGAATTATGGATAACTTAAATCGGGTAAAGTGAAACTAACAAGTTAGGCGTAGGCTTAAAATAGGAAGGTAGAAATGTAAATAAAGTGCACTAGACAAAGCAAATTCAACCACTAAAATTTGAAGTACAATAAGATAGAAGTTAAAGTTAAGTAAAAAAAGTGAAAAGTTAAACAGCAAACTAAACTAAATTAAAACAGTGTGTTTAACTTAGTGAAACACAAGGGTTTCAGAGCTACAAACCGATAACAGGAAAGACATGGAGCAAATAAACAGCGAGGAATGAATTAAGCTGCACCTGCGAAGCAGAAAAAAAGGAGCATGTCAACAGAGAAGCGAATTTAAAATGGTCAAGACCGCCAAGTGGATTATTCAGCCTGTGCAGCAATTGTGTTTTGAGTAGCAGGATAATTTTCTTATCTTGCAAGTGGAGAGTCACTCCATCTCACGCCTAAAGAATATCAAGTCTACATCACAGCAGAAAAGGGAAAGTTTCCCCCAAACCCACTAGTTCCACAATAGGACAAAAATATATTTCAACAGGTTAAACAATATTTTACCAAATAGATTGTTTGCACGGGTGCTGGAAATTATTAATTAGGCCTCTTGGGTTAAATAAAATATCCCAGCATTTCTAGTTACATTGTTTTAGCTAAATCATTAAACAGTGGTAACTAAATAATACACCAAACTCATGAAACTCATAAAACTTAAATGAAGGCAGAGTATTATTTAAAAATGATCAAAAATTGTTTTGAAAATCTATAATGCAGTGTTCTACTATGAAGGTAAACTCACAGTGGACATTTTCTCTGCTTGAATATGTTATAAATAACAAATGTACTTAACAAAAACTAAATTTGTTTTTGTGAACATGAATTATTTCAACTACATTTCTCTTAGATTATCTGCCAACTGCAACTCTCAAATCTAGTCTTTTGAAAGGCATAGCTGACTGCAAATTGGAAAAATGCACTTTCATACATTTGCCTTATAAGTGCCACCCAGCGGTGAAAAGCTGCAAATGCGCTTCAAGGCTGGCCACCTACTGCAAGATAGATGATGTACCATATGGTTAAAAAAATTTCAAAGTCCTTTTTGTAAGCTGATATATAAGTTTGTCCCAAACTTGCCATAAAGTCTGAAGCACGCAATGTCTTTCTATGCTGTAGCATTTTATTATTCCTTCACTTCAGCTATGGGATTTAACACTGTTTCAGCATGACAGTGCTTCCGTGCACAAAGCCCCTAAGAACGCCGAAGACACAATGTGAGACTTAATCTGGAAAAAAAAATTTTTTAAAAACACATGCATATGATGGTCAAGTATTTTTGTTCGTTCAGTATAGTGCATAGTTTTCCCATATGACTGTTGTGTATTAGTTGTACTTGGTTTTAAACCTGTGGTAAATGCAGAATCCTTTGTGTGCATGTACAGTAGTTTATCCATTTGTGTTAGGCTGACCTCTGCAGTTGTATTTTCCTGACCACTGTTTGCTGGCCATGCAAAGTATCTCATTGCTGCCATGGAACTCATAGCCTCTTTTGCAGTGGATCTTACAGCGGGTTCCCAAAACATTTTTATAATATTCACCACGTGGCGTTGTGCAGCTTACATGGCCATGTTTTACTTTGACTGGTGCACACCAAGGAACACCTGTACAAGACACATAATGTGGGTATTCATAAACTAAAAATGTTAAACACATAATGCACACACATACAAAACAACCTACCCCATCATGTTCATATGCAAACCCAAAAACATCTTCAACTTGACTCACTTTTAGCTTTTGTGGTCATGGATAAAAGCAAAAAGACGTATTGAGTAAAGATAACAAGAAATATATTAAATTAGAAAAGAATAAAAAAAAATAAATTAGTCAAAAAAAAAAAACAGGAAAAAGAAGCTAATAAAAACACTGGATGTGATAAAGACTGGCTTAAAAATGAGACTCTGCTAATAATATAGGAGAGTGTGTGTGTGTGAATATAAGCATGTTTTTGTTTACCTGTGTATCTTACATCCTCAAAGTCAGTGTGAGGCCAGTACCCAGACCCTGAAAAACATTACAGAAAAAAGAAAGCCAAGGACTGTCTGAATTGCCACAAAATCAGAGCTCATAGTTAACTGCATGCAAGTTTAATCTCTGATTTCTGAATTGTGTGCAATTACATTAAAACACTAGAACTGAGATCCAAACATTACAAGATTACCCTTTCCCTTCAAACAAAGCCCCAGAACTCAATAAGGCCCTTAACCCCCAATTGCTCAGTTGTGTAATGGAGATAAATGTAAGTTGCTCTCGATAAGGGTATCTGCCCTGAATGTTCTTAGAACATTGTTCTTGAAATGTATTTAGGATGTTATTTCTTATGATGTTGATAAAAAAACCTTCTTAGAGCAGCGTTTTAAAACATCTTTAGGACGCTATTTGAACTTGATAAACGTTTTTTTAATGGTGAAAGAAAAAGTTTTTCCTGGATTGTCTTTAGGCCATCATTTGTTTTTAATGAACTTTTGGTGAACTTTTTAAAATAACATTCTTGGAATGTCCTCATAATGTTATAGTTTCTGAATGTCTTTAAAATATTATCATGAAAGGTTTTCTGAACAACATTCATGGAACAGCCATATGAACATAGACATTTCTAGCATGATGTTATACTTGAATGATGGATATTCTCATAATGTTGAGAGAAACCTTCATAACATTTGTAAAGATATTCATTAACCTAAGTAAATAAAAATCTTGCTTGGGACCTTGCTTGGGATGGCTTGCTTAATAAACTGACTTTGGCTAAATGTTTTATGTACTGCAGTGTGGTGGTCTCGTAATTATAATCAGAAAAAAAAAATAGAAAAAGTGGACTTTAAGACGACCTGACATAATGTATTACCAAGAGTGTAAAAATTTGACTAGAAATAACTTGAAGAAAATGAATATTTTTACTTATTATGTCTTGATTTAATAGGATATACTATTGAAATTACTACTAGTTAAAATATTTAATACATTTTTACAACAATAATAATGATAATAAAATAAAGATGTGTATATTCAAATTGTGTTTATTGATCCCCACTTCTAAATTCTTATGTGCACAAATCCTTGATCAGACAAGCGGTTTTCTCAAAAGACTGTTAACTTATTTATTATCATGAAATACAATGCGTGTATTTTGTTAGTGCAATGGCTATAAATTTGCATTAAGCATCAGTTTTTCCCTAAAAGTGCTCTATATGTTGTAACCTAAAGTTATCTTTAAACATCGCAACTGATTTTTGAACATATTTGAATTTCAATTACGTTTTGATTTCCAATTAACAAACAAATACAATCATTAAAAAATTTTTTTCCTGTGACAAATTATTCTGTTTGCAGTGATACAATTAAGTAAGTTCTTCCTCTTTATATCTTCTTTAAAACATAAATGTTTCTATTCAAATAGGGATGTTCCTTTATTTTATAATTGTACAAAAAAGTTTGTTTGTTATAGTTTTCTTGTGAACTTGTCTTTTATTAAAAACTATTACTGATATTGGGATAATATGATAAAATAAAATGTAGTAATTAACTAGATTTTTCTGAAAGTATACATTGTAATGATGTTACTAAGATGATCTTTTTATGTTCTTTATTAATGATATTACTAAATTAAAAGAAATCATTAGCGCTGGCACGAAGAACAATTTTACTAAATTTAGTTAATTGCTGAAATCTCCTGTACACTAAATTCTGTTTGTGACTAGTGCTTGCCTCACAGCAACCCGGAATGTTAATTAATCATGTTGATTCTCATTATGTTCTTAAAAAGACACTTTAACATAATGTGTTTCTGGTTTCATAATCATTCAAAGAGAAAAGTTCCATACTTTTTAAAGTATGAATCTTTACTTGGAGACCAGTTGTTTGATGCTTGCTGAATAACACTTTTTAAAAGTATAAACTGTGCGTGTGGAAAGAAGTCCTTAAATTATAATCAGAAAAAAAAAACAGAAAAACTGGTGACTTAAAGACGAAATGTTAAAAGAGTGTTAATTGACTCGAAAATTTTGAAGAAGAAATTAATATTTTTACTTATTATGTCTGATAATAGGATTACTATTGAAGAAAATTATACTATTTTTAAAACAATCTAATGTAAGATAATAATTTCCATGTTATATTCAAAGATTGTGTTTGTTATTGATCCCCACTTCTAAATTCTTATGTGCACAAATCCTTGATCAGACAGCGGTTTTCTCAAAAGACTAACTTTATTTTTCATGTCATGAAATACAATGTTTGTTTTTGTTAGCAATGGCTATAAATTTGCATTAAAAGCCAACATGCTTAAGTTAAAATTTTGTAACCTAAAGTTATCTTATATCTGCAACTGATTTTTTGCAATTTTTTCCAACCGTTTTCTTCTGCTCTGCTCCACAGATTCTGTTAAAGATGCAGTGAAAATGTAAGTTTTGTAAATTTACATGTGACAAACGGGGGTTAACTTTATGTTAACATTATAGGTTAAAACATGGAAGTTACAGCAGAAACATTCCGTTTCCTTCCTACATCAAGATTGTTTATGCACATTTACTTCAGTTAATGTACTTACAGTGCACCTGTCTAAGATTTACTTAAAGGTCCATAATACACAACTGTGTGAAACTGTAACTTATGTGATTTTTCTGTACACTGTACTCTGTTCGCTCACCTGCACAATACACATTTAAATATTAATCACAGAGTCCAGTGTCCATATAAAGAATGTGATGTGAGGTTTTGGAATGACATGAGGGTAAATATATAAATTACACTGCTAATTTCTGGATAAACAGTCATAACATTATAAGACTATTTGTTTAACAATATTTATAGTTATTTAATGTAAAATCTCATTTTGTGCTCTGTTGGTAGGACTCTGATGATCAGTCATACCACCTCCCTGATCCTGGAATCCTCTTTGTTGAGCAAGGTGTTTTGTGCCCATGTTTTCTTCACCTCAATCCAGCCTCATTCAAAATGATCATCATGGAAAAAGTCCATGTGCATTCTCTTTGGTCTTACATATGCACTGCCCCAAAACAATTAATAACACGTTTCAATTCATCCAACAAGTTCTCATCCTGTTGGGCCACAGAATGTCCCTTCACTGCAGTATATGCTTCAGAGTTTAGCCGTGTTCTGTTTTTAAATTTGCAAATTATTGCTCTATTAATGTGTAAACATGGTCAAGTTTTAGCCTTGCCTCATTTTTTATGCTTATCCAATTCCAGTGATTCATATAGATATATAATGTGTTCCTATTGCACCAAACAATTTACAGTTAACAAGCAAAAATGTTTGTTTATGCAAAAAATGTACTTAAAAGTAATAAAAATAATTTACAATTATGTGCTATCATATCATATTTTGTTCAATTTAATAGTGTTTTTTATAAAACATATCCTCAATAAAATTCATAATGTGAACCTAGGCTTTTTAGTAAAGAGTACTAATGCAAATTTGTTTTTTCTGCTACACTCACTAAAGGTTCTATGTTAATACAACTTAATCTGTTTAGTTTTACCATGTGTAAAAACTAAAATAGTGCATGCGGTTTCCCAGATTTGTTTAGTAAAGACAACCAATTTGGGTTAAGAGTGTACTCACGCCTACTAAGCCAAAGCCTGCTCAACTTATGCCTGCTAAGCAAGAGCCTGCTCACCTTATGCCTGCCAAGCAAGAGCCTACTTACCTCATGCCTACTAAGCCAGAGCCTGTTCACCTCATGCCTGCCAAGCCAGAGCTTGCTTACCTCATGCCTAGCAAGACAGAGCCTGTTCACCTCATACCTTCTAAACTAGAGCTGGTTCACATCATATCTGGCAAGCAAGAGCCTTTTTACCTCCTACCTGCCAAGACAGAGCCTGTTTCCCTCTAAAATTACAGTATTAAGTGTATTGAATTTTTATCATTAGGTCAAAAAACAAAAAAGAAAAACAATAAATATATATTGGTTCTGCATATCAGTTATCAGTCACATAAAAATACAAATAATTTTTATATGTACATAATACTGGTCGATCTGTAGCTGACAATGGTAAAAAAAAAATGCAACCATCCATTTTCTGTAATACTTATCCTACATATGGTCACAGGAAATGTGAAGTCTATCCCAGTGAATTGGGAAACAAACAAAAAATTGTCAAAATTATCTAATACAGCTGTGCAGGAAATGTTTACCTGCTAAGTTATTGCAGTTACAACTGTAACTTTCAGTTTCTTCAACTACCTAGACAAAATCCAGACTTCAGGGTCATATCGACACCCTCAAATGCTTTAAAATGTTTACTTTAAAGTTAAAGTACACATTAGGAGATGTCTTTTACACCCCTACTCATTCACATTTGCTGCTGTGGAATACTGTATCCCAGCCATGACAAGGCAGCATGCACACACTCATTCCCATCACAGAGCAATTAACTGATGTCAGATAGATACTCTCAACTTACTGATGATAGATACTCTCAGATAGAGGGAGATACTCTACACAAACAACAACCTTGGTTGAAACTAATTACCCTTGAGATATGGGGTAGTACCATGCTAATTACCCCTGAGATGTGGGGTAGTACCCGCTGTATCACCATGCCAAACTGGCTTTTTTTGTTATAAACAACATGTAATTTTCTCTTCAATTTGCAGGATAAGCATAACTGTACTCCAGTAGTTTCCGTGGTCTATTCTATTCAAATCAGTGGTGCCTACATACTGAAGAACAAAAATGTAATCCTGATTGTAGTAAACCTTGACATTTCAACTAAGCACCATTTCCCATGACCTTTGAGGAAACACATGAAAAATCAGCTCTTAAATAAACAGTGTGTAAAGAAAGTATTAAAATAAGAAGTTCATTAGAAAAAAAAGCATCTCTGACACCTCAAATATACACAAATACATTTTAACATACCAGCAATGGAAAAGATTTTTGTAATCTGATCTGTTTGTGTGTGTGTGTGTGTGTGTGTGTGTGTGTGTGTGCGTGCTTGATTGCTCCATGCTTCTTTTGGCAGATCAGTTTATCTGTTGAGCTCAGCAAAATGTTGCAATGTTATACAATTGCTCTATTAGACAGAGACAACTTTTCCACTCACAGCAGGCTTGACTGTAGCCGTGTGCTACTTTTGCCATCTCTTTTATGTGACAGAACTACATAACCTTACAGAATGCTATACAGCTGAAAGCACTTACACATGCTTTACTGCTGCTAAGTTTTAAAGCATTTAGGTCCCAAAATCCTAAAACTAAATAGAACCTATGAATAATGTTTAGGTGTGAGTGGAGGCATGAGATGCATGCTAGACTCATAGTAGACTCATGTTACAAATTGTGTGAGATACAGTAACTACAGTTAATGTAACTGGCTAAGATTTCTGAAGATTCTTCACAAAATCCCTCAGGAGTCTGTGACAAAATGTACCATTAATGATTGCTTTATATGCATCATGCATGTGTACTCACTTATCTTAGCAAAATTCAAAAGAACATTTTTGCAAGGTGGATTTTGCGTATACAAGTTCAAATTTTAAATGTTCCTTTTTAAACCACTTTAAAATTTTCTTGGTCCGGGTCTACCCCTGAAGGGATAACTCAGGCAAGTGAAGTCTCTTTATGTAAATAGCATAAATGTGGGTAAAATTATAAACGGGATCGTGCTTTATTACATTTTATAGATAGTTAATTTTGGTAGTTGTATGGGTCCTGCACATAATATAATCGTGTTAATGCTTTAACATTTACGGTATTTGGCAGAACAAGTTAAGGTCTGCTAACTCACCTCCTCCACACCACCGATAAAAACGGTAGCGTGGACACGTAAACACACACACACACACACACACACACACATTTAACCTCAGACCACACAATGCTTGATTACCTACATGAAGCCTATATCGTTTTGTCATACAATTTAACTTGGTGTCCACAATCAAGGAGCAAACTTGCAACTGATGCTGCAACTGCAAACTCCCAATCTTTTTAACAAGACACGAGGGAGGGTGACGTTTCTTACCGTCATACGCGAGGAAGCAGGCGACCTGAAGTCCCACGAGCAAACACACACTCAGCCAGTGGAACATGTTTAAAATAAGCAGTAGCTGCTTGAGAATTCGCTACATTCCTCCTTTCTCCTCCTTTTCCTTCCCGCGAGCACCGCCTCCTTTGCGAAACACGAGCTTCTCATCCTGTACCTCTAACTGTTACAGTGGCGTCTGGTGCCAAAAAATTGAGAGGAGGTGGGGCGTAAATTAAACTTAAAAAAACAAACCGTTAGTAACCGTTAGCAAGACTGTAAATAGTCGATTGGTAAAATATTTAAAAATGTTAATGATAAAGTCAACTATTATGCAATGCAATAATTCAGATGATTCAGCTATTTATATCAATCGATTTAATTCAGCCATATGTATAATTTAGATATGAAGGCCGTAATGCTAATGTTGTCCACTAGGGGAACCAAAGAGGAGAACAAAAAAATGTATGACTTACAACGCATTCGGCTTAGCAGGAATGAGAGTAATTTTTTTTTATGGACCGACATACACTCCTTTGCCCAGCGCCCCGCACACATATGAACAGACTAATACTTTTTCATTTTTATAGTAAATGATACGACATAATTATTGATATAACAGTGGAATAGTAAGACGATATAATTTTATTTTGTTATTAATTTGCGACATTGCATTAATATTGCATTTAGCTGTCTTCTCGGGGGGAACACTGACCACCAATAACAACTATATTAATAATAACAATATAATTCTATAAATATAAATATAACAAAAATCCCCAAATCCTCAGTGGAGAAAAAAACTTTTCCATTATTATTGTGTTTTAATATTAATATAATAGATATTCAACATTTTGGCCAATACACAGCGCTAGTACTAGTAATAATAAATTTATAAATTTAGTTAACAATGAGAAATAATCCATTACCTGTATGCCACTTGAGCTACCATAATCATAATTCCCAAATTTTGATCGCTTAGAAAAGTCATAGCACACCAAGTCCCAATAGCCTGAACAATGTGGCTGAGTTTAAAGCTTGCTCACCAGGGACAAACTGATTTCTGTTTCATTTTATCTCATAATTTCTTCAATTGTGTAAAGCTGCTTTGTGACAATCAACCATTGTAAAAAGCGCTATACAAATAAAACTGAATTGAATTGAATGTCGCTCGAAAGCTCTAGGAGAAGTAGCGTCTATTTAATTTAATTCAATTTAATTTGTATGAAGCTTTTTACAATTGTCATTCTCTCAAAGCAGCTTTACACAATCAAAGATAACTATAAAATGTGAATGAAACTTTGATTGTAAATTTATTATAACAGTACTTTGCCAATAGCATTGTAAAGTGAGTAAAGTAACTATAGTATTGTCAGTGACTATAGTATTGTAAAGTGACTGTGCTTACAAAATATGTTCGAGTGTGTGCGTATTTGTGGGTTGAGGTAGTTCAGTTCAGTGTGTTGAGCAGCCTGATGGCTTAAGGAAAGAAACTGTTACACATTCGGGTTGTGAAGGTTCGAATGCTGCGGTATCTTTTCCCAGAGGGCAGGAGTGTGAAGAGTGAGTGTGAGGGGTGTGTGGGGCCCTCCACAATGCTGTTAGCTTTGCGGATGCAGCGTGTGGTGTAGATGTCCGTTATAGAGGGAAGAGAGACTTTGGTGATTCTCACTGTCCTCTGCAGGGTCTTGCGATCCGAGATGGTGCAGTTCCCGAACCAGGCAGTGATGCAGCTGCTCAGAATACTCTCGATGGTCCCTCTGTAGAACATTGTCAGGATGGTGGGCTTTCCTCAGTCCTTGCAGGAAGTAGAGGTGCTGCTGGGCTTTTTTGCTAATGGAGCTGGTGTTGAGCGAACTTGACGATGTGATTTGAGCTGTGCATTGCTGCACAGTCATGAGTCAGCAGAGTGTACAGTAGTGGACTCAGCACACAGCCCTGCGGAGCCCCAGTGCTCAGTGTGGTGGTGCTGGAGATGCTGCTTCCAATCCGGACTGACTGAGGTCTTCCCATCAGAAAGTCCAGGATCCAGTTGCAGCAGATGGAGGTGTTCAGGCCCAGCAGGCTCATCTTCTTGATCAGATGCTGAGGGATGATTGTGTTAAATGCTGAACTAAAGTCTATTAACAGCATTCGTATGTATGTGTCTTTATTGTCCATGCGTGTAAGGGCCAGGTGGAGGGTTTTTGGCAATAGGTGGAGGGTTGTGGCAATGTTTCCTGTCTCCACTGGTCTTTACAAAGGGGAAACTCTTCCCCACGCAGAGTTTCTCTTTCCTCTGAATCCACCTAGACTCGGGCATGGTGTTACGGCTCACACCATGTGCAAGTCACCACACTGTGCTGCCAAACCTTCACTCTATGGGAAGACATCTCATTGTAGGTGCAGGTGTCCCAAACAATTTCAGCACTGGCCACCACTCCTTTCCAGGACCAGGTGGTGACCGTGCAAGCTATTCCCCCAGTAGGGAAATCCTGACCTGCCATCTCCAACAGAGATGGAAGCCCATTTTTCATTAAATAGTGAAAGCGATCCTTAAAACCTACCAGGCCAGGGGTTTATCCTGCCCCATGGTTTCTATAACCTACAGATTAAAACTATGTTCTTTAAAATCTTGTGCGGTGTGCCCTCGATTCAGAGGATGGGCAGGGTGTAGAGCTTCACATACTAACCCCTGAGCTGGCATGATTCGATCTCGGTAAGGCCACCCCTTACCTTGGGAGAGGGGCCTGGGGCCTCATGTATCAACGCTGCTTTCACACTCACATTAGGATTTACTGACAGTAAAATCAACGTTAAAAATGTGCTTTCCTCCATGCCAATTTTGTGTCTGGCGTACGAACATTTTTCATGGTTTTTGTATATTGGCGCCTCTTAGAGGCAATAAAGTTGCAAACATTAGACTAAAAAGTATTTTACACGTCTATTGCTATTAATTTGTAATTGATAAAATAGGCTTATTGACATCATATGTTTCTATCAATTATGCACATAAGTAAGAACATATAAAAGCATGTGCAAATTTAAACAACCCAGTGCCAGCTGTATGAGATGGGACCATCCGCATGTCTACCAGGTATACAAGGTTCCTGTACAATGGAGTTGACCAGCCAATCATTAAAGCACAATTTGCAGCAATAGCCGGTTTTTCCTAATGTAAATCTGAGCGAACTTCTGCACACATTTTGCTATAAAGGATATGCAAACGTGAATCAGAAACATTTCCATTCAATAAATGTGCAAATAATATGTCATACACAAATACTATAGCAAGGTGGCCTGGGTCAACTTATGATTTATACATCCTTAAAACAGCATAGGCTCCAAGCTGGCAGGGTGCACGATGGGTAGCTTCTTGGTGAGTGATGCGTTGATGGTTTTATTTAGGTGTTTAGGTGCTAGGCATTTTATTACTCAAATGCCTATCAGGAGACTGCAGTTTTCCACTAAAGATGTGGCTGTTAACCCTTTCACTATGGGAGAAATAAGCCCTAGGTTGACTTACGATCTCAAGGAATTATACTATGATATGGGCCTCATGATTAATGGCTTGGGAACGGAATGTTCTATATGTTTTTCATAATGGAAGCTGGACAGAGGGGCGCCAGCAGTCAGCTAAATGTAAATGTAAATGTAAATATCCAAGCTTGAGGTGTTCCAGATGTTCAAGGAGAACGGTATATAAGCGAATGTATGCGGACGTGATGTCAGACGGACTCTGATCAGACTCTGTGCTCCGGTTTTGTCTGTTCTCACAAATAAAAACGTAACCGTTCTAGCAATCTACATCACTAACATCACTAACCCACAAACTGACTGAGAGCGTCACAGGTCAGTTGTGGAGCGAGGGCAGCTGAAATGCTGGTGATGCTGCCTGGATAGGACTGGGGGGATGCTGCTTTACCGCCCTAACATTAACTTCCACCTTTTTGTCAGACCATTTCTTTTTAAGCTCAGTTACAGTGCGATTTTCAGATCCCATGACGTTGACAACGTCTGCCAAACTCTCCAGATGAATTTTTTTTCTTTTGTTATTAATTCCAAAAAGGATTTTTCTTGTTTCTACCTCTGATAGTAGCGCCTCCAATTTATTTCTTTAAAGTTTCGTTTCTTGCTTGCTTTTGCCATTTCTTGCAGAACAATCAAAAGGTGAGTCGCATACTCTGTATCCCTCCCCCTTGTGCAAGGAGATGAGGCTCCCTGGTCACAAGGTTGCGCATCAACGCTTCTTTTTGTCAGCAATTACCTTCGGTAGACCCCTGATGTTGTCCTGCAGCAGTGGCGTGTAGTATAGGGACCCCTGCTGTTATACACTCGATACAACGTTGAACTGAATGACAGAAACTGAATGTCACATTTATATATGGTAGCCTTCATTCCCTGATAGAGAGAATGAAGATGCTGTGTCTCCCATGCCACTACGCCGGACTGCTCCTGAGAGTCGTAATTTCGAGAAATATTTTCTCATGACAGAAATTAAATAGAGAAGATTTAATGCTAGAAATGTGCCAAAGCTTATTCAGATTCAGAATCTCCAGAAAGAGGTAAGATTCTGATGGGTACCTGATCATGTAAGTAAAATAAAAGGAAGAGTGCAGACAAAATAGCAAAAAAGGCAATTACGACAAGAAATGTTATAAATATTCCCATTGGTATATGAGAAACTAAATCCCTGATAAATAAAGAAATGATAAAAAGATGGCAGGAAAGGTGGGAAATTGACAATAGTTGTAGAAATTATTAAAGTATACAGAAATCAATAAATGCACAGGGGTATTAAACATAACATTGTTTTTACTAGAAAATTTTATTAGGATAGGGTAATATTAGTTTTTTGCAGAATTTATCATGATGCTATTCAATTAGCAGTTTATGCTTTATGTGTATTAGAGAGAACGAGAGAAAGAAGCTTAAACCCTATTGTTATGCTGCTGAGTTTTCCTTTTTACAGGTATGTTAGTTAATTAGTTCTCTTATAAAATAAAAAGAGGTCCAAATTCTTGCATGTAGTTTGTGCATAGTTTTAAAAATGGAAAACTTATTTTAACGATTCAAGCTGTGTGTGATGCACATGGTGTATTGGGTATGTAATGTATAGAAATACAAAATGATTTACATGAACAGTATAAATTATTTAGCTGTGTTAAACATATTAAATTAATACATAATCCCAGTAACATAGTATAGAATACAGTTAAGTGTACACTAGTGTTATATAATATTATTAGTATTATTAGATATTAGTTTATCACAAAAAAGGTATTGTATATTATGGTCAAGAATATTTTTTTTGAACACTTATTTTGGTTGTTAAATTAGTTGTACAACAGATCTGTTTGAGTCTACTGTGTGCATGGCTGGTGAGCCTGTGTGCTCTTCGCTTCTATCCATGAATGTCCAGGAAATAATGTGAGAGAGAAAGGCTGAAGGTTAACGCTAGTTGTAATAGCAAATACTGTTTTGCCAATACAGTTTATGCTTCTTTCTTGAAGGTACTAGCTTTCATGGAGTTTAATAATCTTTTCGATTTCTGTCTGGAGCACTGCAAAGCTACTATAAGTAGTATGAGAAACAAACCTAAAGTTTACTTACTATTACATAAAAAAAGTACCAAGTTATTTCCCAGCAACTAAATGACAAAAACAGTGGCTGCCCACTTGTCATTTTCTTGTTTGTTTAAGTCAGATGGTAAAGAGATACAAAACACTGGGAGCTGGGAGCTTAATTAATTGGAAGGACATCAGGAAGAAGGTGGTAACAGCCCAGCAGTCTGTTGAAGGCTACACAACCATCCCCAAAGATTCCAACTCTATCCATCCACTGTGAGGCAAATCATCTACAAATGGATGGCATTTGTGTATACACCCATCAAGTGTATGCCCATCAAAACTATCATCAAGAAGCACCAGAGAAATAATAAACAATAGCCAACCCACAGACCTCTCTGGGAGCAACTGGGGTAAATGTACATGTGTCTACAATCAGAAAAAAATTGAAAAATAATACAACGACCTTAAGCATTCAAGCAAATCCACGAAGGAATGGCTTAAAAGAAAAAAAGGGGTCGGCAACCTGAAGTAGAAAATTTTGGTTCATGTAGATTATTAGATGTAGATTTAGTTCATGCTTGTTGAAGTATTACTTGTGCAACTCTTTTGTGACCTATTGCTTCTGTGAGGTTTTTTCTTCTAACTTGAAATACAACATTGTGGAGTAAAAAATTGTGTGTTACATATGATCCTAGAAGTCTGCTCTATGGGTATGAGTGAAAACTCTCTGAAGCTGCATTTTCCGATGTGAGAGAAGGACTCGTCATGAGAGCTAAAATAGAGTCTCACACACACACTAACTTTATGAAATGACCAGATTTGCACTGCACTGAACACACGCATTTAGGACCGGATGCTCAGCCAGAAATGTTGGTGTTAAAAAGAATGTTTTGGAATGAAAATAGGGCTGTAGTTGAAGTAGATTTGTCTCGCATTTTGTTGAGAACTGTCCATCCACATCCATTCCATATCCTTAGCTAAATTATCATCTGGTGAATGGCAAAAAAACTAGGTTTTTTTGAACTAAGAAACTTCGACAGATAACTGACTGGACATAGACTGAAGATAAGACTGTGTGCTTTAGTCCTAAAATGAATTCTTATTACACCTTATTAAATTAGTTGACACACATGCAGAGAAGACTTTTGACATAATACTTGACAATGGGCTGACCCCATGGTATCCACCTAAAAGTAGAAAATGGAATCAAAATTTTCACCTTTCTGAAATAGAACAAACAGATCCAAGATTGAGTTCAGTTCCACAACAGTTCAGGGCCAAGGGGAGAATGACATGGGCCTGAATAAAAATTGCCCCTATGTGCACATCACAGCAAAGTGATTTTATGATCATTTGTGCACATCACACCAAAGTGCCAAAGCAAATCACTGCCATGCTGCCACTGCTTTCGATACCTGTCTGTAGTTGGTGATGTCTGAGGGGGTCCATTGTGGACATTTTGATGGGTTAAAGAGAGGGCCTGGTAGTTAGAATTGGAAAGAGAAAGGTTGAACAACAATACCAAGTGATGATCAGAGGTGTTAAGAGGGGTATAAGACATGTCAGAAAAAGTGTGGAAGTATAAGTGAAAACCAAATCCAGGACATTTCCTCCTTCTGTGTGGAAGGTGTGCTGTTTTGGAATTGTGTGGGAATATCCAGGTCTCGGTGAGCGCCAGGAAGTCCAGAGAGAGTAGAGCTGCGAGGAAGTCTGCTTTCTTCACAGCAGACTAGGAGTTCCAGAGCCCACCTACCACCACTGTTGGAGATTAAGGTTGCTGGAAAAAGCGGCCTCTGTTTCGTGGGTGGCTACGCCTGGGCCTGTGCGAAAGGGACAACAGAAATGGGCTTGCTGTGCATGACATATATGATAGATAAGTGCTATTATTTAAAGTACTGTTATTAAATAGAGAGTATTACAAAACTAAAATGTGTGTTAAGAGAGTTTAGAGTCTCAAATTGCTACAGTCACTGGAAAACTATCAAAATATATCCACAAACCCTGCCCACAATTCACTAGGCTGATTATCCACCTAATGCAAGACAGACAACAAATTATCCAACTAACAACTCAGCTCAACCTAATTTAATGAAGCAGTACACAAAGTTGCAATCCTACCTTACCAGAAGAGAAGTCCAAGATGAAAACTAAAAGCACACTAATGCTAATGCTAATGCTTATTACACCATCAATATATATTCACAAGCTCTTCCCACAATACACAGCTAGAGGGGGACTGAAACTAGGCTGATTACCCACCTAATGCACAAATTTGCAGGACAGACAAATTGCTATTATCCACCTAACAACTCTTAACAACTTAATTTAATGAAGCAGTACACAAAGTTGCAATCCTACCCAGTGGAGAAGAAGTTCAAGATGAAAACTAAAAGCACACTATCTTATAGTTTTTTATTCATAGGTAGTTTTATCACAGATATAATTAATTGTGTGTGTTTGGGTCCCCCATGAGTTACAGGCCACTTAAATGTGACTCCGACCAACAGGTGATCAGGGTTTTTTTGTCAAATGTTCCAAAGCCGCCTGGGTTTGAAGTTTGATTGGTTTGATAGGTCAGCACTCCGGGAGCAGCAGTCTTCTGTAATAATGTGTAGTATGTCTTTAAACTTCGTTTGAGATATAGTGAAGCTGCAGGTTGCAGAGTCCCGCCTTGTGTATGGGGAAGTGCAGATGTCTATAACAGGGCTGTTGCTTGTCTGGAAATAGCCGTGCTCCAGAGGGTGGGTGTTACTTGCTATTGTTAGGGAGTGAATGTTTTCTTCACTAGGTTTGAGACAAGGGGCCTTAAAGGCTTACCCTCCTCTTTGTCTCCACTAATGCACCTTCTGCCTTACTGTCCTTTGCCTTTGCCTCATTCTCCGATGAGTTCAGTTTCACCCTGTGTTCGGTGCTGGTAATGGCACCCTCTTGCAATGACTCATGTAGATCCAAGTAGCCATTTCCAGACAATTTGACAGCTTTGGGTGTTGTCAACAGGATCTGGTATGGTCACCTTCTTGTCTTTCAGTTCTTCTTTTTTGAGTATTACATCCTCACATTTACCCGTGGTCAGTTTGAATATTCTTGGAGGTCCTGTGCCAGTGTTAAGGTTCCAGCCAAAAAAAAATTCAAAAGGGCTCAGGTTATTTTTGTCTCTTACTCGTGCTCGGACTGGGTGATATGCACGTGAATGATTTCTGTTATTAGTGCTTTGTCTACTGCACTGATGTCTTGTTTTGCAGTTGGAAGAGCTTCCACCCATTTAGAGAACATACTTACTATCACCAAACAATATTTTTTACCCTTAGCAGGTGCAGCTCAATGAAGTCTATAAGTGTTCAAATGGTCTTTGTGTTCGTGGGTGTGCGCTGGGATGGGATTTAACAACTCTCGCTACGTTGTTTGTAGCACAAATGAGACACAAAAATTTGGGAGAATATAAAAAATCCCTTAGTAAACCAATGTTTGTGTA
Source organism: Bagarius yarrelli (assembly GCA_005784505.1). Classification (NCBI taxonomy): domain Eukaryota; kingdom Metazoa; phylum Chordata; class Actinopteri; order Siluriformes; family Sisoridae; genus Bagarius; species Bagarius yarrelli. The sequence continues at coordinate 422,599 of VCAZ01000220.1, forward strand.
TCTCCCTACCCGTTCCCCCTTTTGACACATGATCCTTACCATGGGTCAATTCAGCATAGAATGAAAACATTTTTTTTTGGTAGACAGGGTTACACCACACCCCATCTCTAAACACACATCCTGTTTTTTTCCCAGCTATCTCTCCTCTGGGGTAGACATAGCCTGTAAATCTGTGGGATGTGCAAGCGGGGAAGAGGTTAGTGTTACACATTGCAAGTGGTCGGATGTGAATGCAATCTTTCCTGCTTCCTTTGCAGCATTTGCAGGCATTTTCTGTAGATATTGCATCATCACGGTTAGTATGGGCATCACATTTACACACAGCAATGGCTTTTGGAAGTAGGGTAGCATCCAGGAGTGCAGCAATCTGCATGTGACGTGTGATGGTTTTGCCTGAAGAGGTTTAAAACCTTCTACGTTTCCAAAAAGTTCCAAAATCATGAGCCACCCTATGTGTGAACTGTGGCAGTCTGTTCTGCAGCTAGTTTACATGCTTCTATGAGTGATATTAATTTATCTGCCTGTGCTGAAAAGTGTGTTGCAAGTGGTTTTGCTACTGTGGGTGAATACGGATTACCCCACACAGCTTCTATCTGTTGCTGGATCTTTGGATGCTGGTCCGTCCATAAACAATTCAAGATCAGGATTAGAAAGTGGCATTTCTTTTAGATCAGGACAACACACTTCCTTGACATTCTGAACACAGTCATGCAGTTCTCCATCTACAGCTGCAGGAAGAGGAGTAGCAGGGTTCAGAACAGCTTTACTTTAATGTTAGGCATTTTGAGGAGCATGGTGTGATATCTTAACCATTGTGCTGCTGTCATGTGGGTAATTTTTTGTTTTAAAAGCAGCATCAAAACCGCATGTGGTACCAACAATGTTAATTCACCATAACCCTACTGCTTCAAGTTTTAGAGGGTACTGATCCTTTTTAGGTCTAAATTCAGTTTAAGGTGTGATGTGGGAACAACTTTTAATCAGTCCCACAGTCCTTAGAGAGCAGCTGAAACGTCTTTATCGCGAAGTGGGTCGTCCTAGATTGCCCTGGTGATGCATCATCCGCTGGGCAGGTCACAGGGAAGTGTCCCACCGGGTCGGAGGTGGTGGGGTCTGGATCACCGGCAGCTCCGTTGTGGCGTATGTAACTCAACAGTGAGAGAGAGAGAGAGAGAGAGAGAGAGGAGAGAGAGAGAAAGAGAGAGAGAGAGTAAGAGAGAGAGGGAAAGGAAGTCAAAAAGAAAGAAGCAGCAGTTAAGTGACAATGTAATCACACACGGTTTGGATTGATTAAATGAATAATGTAGAGTGCAAGGATGGACTCCGGCAAGACTAACTAGGTCAGCATAACTAAAAAGGAGAACCAGAGAGGGAAACAAAACACAGACATGATATGTTAAGCAACCAGCCGCTCTCATCATCAACACCATGATCAATAAGAGACGGGAAGACAGCATCTAAACATATCAGATCACCATAATACTCAACACCCATGAGTCCCCCAGATCTGCTCCTTTATCTAAGGGGAATCAATACAAAATGCTTGATTAAATAAGTACGTTTTTAACCTGGACTTAAACACTGAGACTGTGTCTGATTCCCGAACATACATAGGGAGGCTATTCCATAGCATTGGGGCTCTGTAAGAGAAGGCTCTGGCCCCTGCTGTAGTTTTTATAATGCGCGGTACTAACAGGCAGCCTGCATCCTTTGATCGAAGTAGGCGTGGCGGAACGTAAGACACCAGAAGTACTGCGGTGCAAGACCATTTAGAGCTTTCTAAGTTAAAAGTAGTATTTTAAAATCGATGCAGTGTCTCACTGGGAGCCAATGCAGTGTGGATAAGACTGGCGTGATGTGCTCGTATCTTTTAGTTTTAGTGAGGACTCTCGCTGCTGCGTTCTGGACTAACTGAAGTTTATTAACGCACCTAGTTGGACATCCAGACAGTAAAGCGTTACAGTAATCCAGCCTGGATGTGATAAACGCATGAACTAATTTTTCAGCATCAGTAAGCAACAAGTTATTTCTTATTTTAGCGATATTTCGATGGACTGTAGTAGTGCAACAGGCCTTCAATGTAATGAAAGGGAAACTTACCTCTGCGCCAGTCCTGCAACTGCCTGATATGAGTGTCCAACGTTTAAAGCTAGACAGGAAGATACACCCCTGTGCCTAGTACTTGCATCACTTAGGACCAACAGAGCGAAACTACGGCATAGGGGTTCGAGAATTCCTGGCTATTAAACTGGCATTAAAGGAGTGCCAGTGGAGTGGTTAGAGGGGTCTAAAGACCCGGATTTGATCTAAACTGACCATAAGAACCTAACATACATCCAGTCGGCAAAGTGCCTAAACCCACGGCGAGCTCGTTGGTCCTTGTTTTCTACGAGATTCAACTATACGCTGTCGTACAAATCAGGTTCAAAGAATTTAAAGCCGGATGCCCTAATGCATAAATGGGATCCTCCTGCCTGGGAACTCAGCCCTGAACCTATAGTTCCTAGTCAACGGATTGTCGCTCCAGTCTGTTGGGCCATAGAACAGGAGATCTGACAGGCTCAACAACAAGAGCCGGACCCTGGAGGGGGACCGGCTGGCATATTGTATGTGCCAGCTGCAGGCAAGCCCCAGGTTCTTTCCTGGGCTCTCACCTCTTCATTTACAGCTCATCCAGGGGTGGTCCGAACCCTGGAGTTCCTTCATCGTCATATAACATGGCCAGGAATGGGAAAGGATGTATGGGCCTATGTGGCAGCATGCCCTGTGTGTGCACAAAACAAGGAGCCTTGCTACAACCGCTGCCCATACCATCACGGCCGTGGTCCCACCTGTCGCTTCACTGTAATGAAGCCTGTGAGTGGCCAGTGAAGTTACACTCAGCTTTCCCCCATAAACTGTGCTTTACCACAGTTACTTTATGATTCAACAAGGGAGGCAATTACTTTTTCACACTGGGTGTAGGTTTGAATATTATTTTCCCCAAATAAATAAAATCACTAATTTAAAACAGCATCTTTGTCTGTTTGATGACCTGAAACATTAAAGAATGACAGACATGCAAAAAATAAATCAGGAAGAGGGCAAATACAACAATGTATACTGTGGAATTTCTTAATAATTCATAATTAAAACAACCATATCTATCAATTTTATTTCGTCACATGCTTATAAAACCATTATACAATTATTATTATTAATTAATTAATACCTTACATTATTAATTGCTATTTACTATTCATTTGCTATTAAGTTCTGTAATGGACTGGTGACCTGTTCAGGTTGTACCCCTCCTGCCATTCGCCCTTTCAGAGACAGCTGGGATAGGCTCCAGCAGATCCCTGTGACCCCGAATTAGGAAATATATATAAGCTTATATATAATTGGTAATATTAGATTAGATTAGATTAGATTCAACTTTATTGTCATTGTGCAAGGTACATGTACAGAGCCAATGAAATGCAGTTAGCATCTAACCAGAAGTGCATAAGTGGCTTATTTACAATATTTTAATATATTTACAATATATAATAGATACAGCAAAGAAATGAGCAACAATAACATTATTGTTTTTTTTATTTGTGTCAATACACGAATATTAAAAAATATCTTGTATATAAATACTGTACAATGCTCTTTTTACGCATTTAGTGCCACTACTAGTATTTATGTTAAAGCCATGCCACTGGGATCTTAGTGCAGCTAACCAGGTTTTCGCAGCTAAATACTTATTCAACTTTGTTTCCACAAAACATACAAAGTACAGAATAAAAACCCTAAATTCTTTTGTAAGATTTATATGCCAAAGATAAAGTAAGGCTTTGCAAATAATGATAAAAAATGTATCTGGCTCCACTTCACAACAGTTGACAATCAGAGAAAATTCATCCAAAGGAATGGTAATGTCACGACTCCACTCTCCCGCCACCTGCCATCACTGGAGTCTTCATCGCGTGTTGTTTGGCTATTTAAACTAGCTGTATGGCTACCTGGTTGCGAAGTATTGTTAGCTCATGCCACATACTAAGTGTACTCACGGTTTTGTCTGTTGTAGTTGTATGTTTTTTTTCTCAGTCACGATTTTTGTGTGTACGTTTCAGTTTGTGTTTTCGTCTTGGTTTTGGTGTTACTGTTTGTTTATTTCTCCCCTTGCCCGCATCATGTTTGTGTTCCTGCCTTACCCTTTTTGTAATAAACCCACATCTTGCATAATGGATCTTTCTCAGCCTCTTACCTTACAGAATACTTTGCCCCCACTGGATCCGGCGGGAGTAGCATGCCTGCAGGACACGGTAAAGTACCCGGATCCAGTTTTTCTGTCTGTTCAGGCTCAACAACGGCCCACGTCACCGTGTAAGAAGTGCCCATTTCACACTGCTTTCTGGAAGAGCACTGGAGTGGGCCTCTGCTGCATGGAATTCAAATCCATGAATTTCTAGTTCGGTGGATTATTTTCTTTTGCAGATACGGGAGGCCTTCGATATTTTATCGCAGGACGTCACTGAAATGTCTGTTACCGCTCAGGATGTCGCTGAGGTCTCTGGTCCCGCTCAGGACGTCGCTGAGATCTCTGGTCCAGCTCAGGATATCGCTAAGGTCTCTGGTCCAGCTCTGGATGTCACTAAGGTCTCTGGTCCCACTCAGGACGTCGCTGAGGTCTCTGGTCCCGCTCAGGATGTCACTGAGGTCTCTGGTCCCACGCAGGACGTCACTGAGGTCTTTGGTCCCGCTCAGGACGTTGCTTATCGCCGCTGCTCCGCAGAGGATATCACCGGAGTTGCCGACACCTCCGAGAACATGGTTACTCGCCCGTGCTCTGCTGAGGATGTCGATACTGCCATGGCTCCGCTGAGAATGTCGCTCCTCGCTATGGCTCTGCTGAGGACATCGCTCCTCGCCACGGCTCCACTGAGGAAGTCACCCCTCGCCATGGCTCCGCTGAGGACATCGCTGTGTCTTCCGTGATGCTCGCTCATCCTCGCTTTCCCCTCTGGCTCCGCCTGGGTCCTCACTTCTCGCCTCCCCCTCTGGTTTTGCCGTGCTCCTCGCTTCCCCCTCTGGCCTCGCCCTAAGATTCCAGGGCACCATCCTGAGCCAAGCCTTGCTCCATGGCCCCCTCCCTCCTCTCACCCCAGTGCTAACCCAGGCCGAACCTTGAATTCGGGGGGGGGGGGGGGGGGGGGGGGTGGTACTGTCACACAACTCCACTTTCCCGCCACCTGAGGGCGCCATCACCGGAGTCCAGCTCTTCTTCGCGTGTTGTTTGGCTATATAACTAGCCGTATGGCTACCTGGTTGCGAAGTATTGTTAGCTCATGCCACATACTAAGCGTACTCACGGTTTTGTTGGTTCTAGTTCTATGTTTTGTTTTTTGTCACGGTGTCTGTGTGTACGTTTCGGTTTGTGTTTTCGTCTTGGTTTTGCTGTTTCTGTTTGTTTATTTCTCCCCTTGCCTGCATCATGTTTGTGTTTCTGCCTCCCCCTTTCTGTAATAAACCTAAATCCTGCAAAATGGATCCTACTCAGCCTCTTACCTTACAGGTGATGTCTGCAGAGGATAAAGATCCCTGGCCTCACCTTTCTTTGCTATTCAGTTTCAGAAGCAGTAAGTTTAAAAGCATCCTTTACTTTTTTATTTTATTATTATTTTTTTTAATTCTAAACAGATTATAAATACACCTTTTAATGTGTGAAGCATTTGTTGGGGAATTTAATAAGTAAGTTTTTTATAGGTTATACCCTGAGCTTATGCCTTTTCACGAGCTAAGTATTGTTTTTTAAATACATTTTTGTTGCTTATAACATTTAGTAGTTCAGATTTCTCTACTGACTGGGTATTGTAGGGTTGGCTATCGATTAAATTATAGTGATTCTAATTCTATTTATTAATTACATGAATTAGGCAAAAAATAGATACCACAAATGTTTATTCTGTTGCAACTAAATACCATGAACAAAAATCATTAAGAACTTTCAATTATTTCAATTAAGTTTCTTTCAAGTTTCAATTAAGTTTCATTGACAAATTATGAATACCCAAGAAAAAACTACTAGACTACACTAGACTTTAGCACAGAAGTACTTTGTAACTTGAGTAGTTTTTAAACAAAATACTTATGTACACTTACTTAGATCATATTTTTCTTTACTTCTACTTGTTTTTAAGTGAAGTATTTTTTAAGTAGCAATATTTTTACTAATTTCCAATACTATTTTCACCACTAGACATGCCATACACTACACTGAGTTTGTCTAGCTTTTCCTACATTGTAAATTTTAAGCCTTTTTGAAGATTTATAAATGGAGTCAAAACAGTTAAAAATCAAGTACAAGTGGGCTGTAGAAGGCTGGTGGGTGGAACAGGAATGATGGAAAGTGCCGTTAAGTCAGGCAGTGAACAAGAATGGTAGGAATGAATGAAGATAAACATGGAAATTCAAATAATATTGAGTGGAAATTGGTTAGTAGAAAAGAAAAGAGAAAAACATTTCATGAAGGAAGATGCACAGCGAATAGTGACAATGAAAACATGAATTAACACACTAAAACAAAGACTAAAGAGTACAATGTAAAATTTTAAAATCGAAATGATCTCGTTATCAACTAAAATTAATGTTGCATTGAACAGGGCATTGAAACTGAAATCATTGGCAGGAAATTTAGTGACATGGGTACAATGAGAGGAAAAGAGACGAGTTAAGGGGGTGAATTAAAAAAGGATAGTTTATCAGTCATGATTTCTTTTCAATACATGAAGTTGCTATACAGAGTAATGGTAGGTAATGGTACGAAACAGGACTTGCAGCATCACAACTGTCAAGTGGAAAAAAACTATGAAAAAATTATCAATCTTACAATGGAATGCTAGAACCTAAAAGCAAATAGTTCAAGAAACTTGTAGATGAACTTAACAAAACAACAGAGGTTAAATGCATACAAGGGACGTGGTTAAAACCACATCTTGATTTTAAAACAAATGGTTATAAAAATTTACAAAAGTATAGGGAATCAGGTAATGGGGGAAGAGTGGTTACTATTATAAAACAAGGTTAAGGTTAAGAGCATTACAGTGATTAATTTTTATAATTCTTGTAAAAGACTTACTTAAGAAACTGAAAAAAATAGGGGGATCAAATAAAAATAGTTAGGTAATATTATGTTGGATGTAAAATTATTAATTTGCCTAATTAATCGTAATGATACAAGGTTGGATATAATTCATGGACAAGAATCAGTGCTAAATCTTACTTTAGTTTCTAAAAAATTAGCGGGGAAAAGAAAGTGGAAAGTCCTAAAGGAAACAATTATAAGTAGTATTCACTACCCTATATTTTTTAGTATTAGTATAAAGGCAGCAATGTTAGAAAAAGAATATATACCTAGTTGGAAACTAAGGAATGTTTATTGAAAAATGTTTCAAATAGAATGTAGTAATAATTTAACTCAAGTAAACTCAATTATGAACTAGATGTTGAAGCAAAGAGTATAACTCAATGATTTTTAATGCTATACATAACTTGCAATGGAGAAAAGTCAAAGAAAAGGAAAGCAGTTCAGTGGTGAAATAAATAGTGTGAAGTTGCTATAAAAGAAAGGAACAAAACATTCAGAAGAGTTAAATTAACATTGATTTCTGCAATCTTGTGAGGTATAAATAAGCCATCTATGCACATAAGAAAGCTTAAGCAAATGTGAAGTGAGTAGCAAAAACATGTTGAAAAGAATTTTGTAACATTATAGGATGGAAAATAGAGATATCAGACATATGATACGGATAATGGGAGGAATAAAAAAAATGAGGATAACTTGTAATAAACATAAAAAAAATTGGTGGTGGCTAGCACTGTTTCCTCACAGCCCAGGTTTGATTCCTAGGCAGGGGTCTTTCTGTGTGGAGTTTACACTGGGTATCCGGGTTTCCTCCCACAGTCCAGAAACATGTATGTTAAGTTTGAATGGTGATTCTAAATTGTGTTTGTGTGTGTGTGTGTGTGTGAGAGTGTGAGTGCCATGTGATGGACTGGCAACCTGTCCAGGGTGTAACCCTCCTGCCTTTCACCCTTTTAGAGACAGCTGGGATAAGCTCCGGCAGATCCCCTTGACCTCGAATTAAGGAATAAGTGGAATTAATAACTGAATTAATAAATTAATTAATGAATGAAAGCTGAAAAGCTGAAATGATAGCCAAGCAACTACTTAGTAATGAGAATAATTTTATCATTTCATTATAACTAAATTAAGTATTACAGTATTTAAACCAGTTGGTTGGGAGTTGTCAGTGGTTCATGAGATCAGTTAAAAATTTTGCAAAATGATTAAACTTGAATAAATGAATAAACTATTGGAATGCACATTTATACATCTTATTATTCAGACATATAGTAACAGATACTTTATTAACACATTTTCCTACTGTACTTTAAGATAGCATTTACTAATAGTCAGTTAACTATTTTTGTGAGCTCATCTAAAGTGAAGACAATTTATGCCTTATAAAACTTTTATAAATGAGATTTAAAGGCTCAGTTATCTTCTAAAGCGAAAAAGGAAAAATACAACACAGATGGTTATAGAACATAGAAATATTTATTTTAAAATGCAGAGGAAATTAAACTGTACAATTGTACATATAAATGTACATATAAAACAATTCTATATAAAATAAAAAAATAAACCTCTGTAATGCCATTAAAAAAAAAAAATTCCTGCATATCTCCAAAAACATTACTGGAATAGTAATATTATAAAATATAACAAATTACATTTTAATGTCAAATAGTCAATAGTCAATAGTATAATGTCAAAACAGTAAAACAATAACAATATAAAATATTGATAATAATAAAATACTAATTTTAAACATTATAGAACATCAGTGCAGATTGTGGTTAAATTTTGGATCATTTTACAAATTTAATTTGTTAAGATTTAGTGTGATAACTTACTGATAGCTTACTGGAAGCCTTAAAGTCTTTGATAGTATTTTCTATACTTCTGTGCTGTGTCCCATATTATCCATTAATTATTATGATTAATGATATTGTAAGAATTCGGAGCCTATTGATATATCTTTGCTGATGATGGAGCAATGTGGAAAAGAGAACAAAATAGTATTTACACTGCAGAGAAAGTCTAGATAGCAGTTCATCAGGTAGAGGAGTGGACAAAGAAATGGGCATTTCGATTATCTACAACCAAATCCCAGATAATGTGCCTTATATAAAAATAAAATGCTAAAAATATAACAGCTAGATGTGATAAAATTTCTTGAAATCTCAGTTGGTAAAAAACTGACTTTTAACACTCATATTGAGAAACTAATCACAAAGTGCAAAAGAGCATTAAATGTTATTTATTGTTGTGAGTGGTGGGCAAGCTGCAGTTTTTAAGGACATATATTTCTCTATAATAAGATTATAGCTATAGATTATAGTTTGTGGTATATGGAACAGCATGTAAAACTTAACAATAAATGTGATACAGATACAGGGAATAAGAATATGGATTATGGAGCCTTTGTACTTCTCCTGTGAATGCAATACAAGTTGAAATGGAAAAAGAGTTATTAGAAGTGAGCAACAAATAACTGTGAATTAATGGGTATCTTTAAAAGGACACAGGTACTAAAGGTAGTGCAAAGTATAGAAGTGGCAGTGCAGTAGTAATTAAAATACTGTATATCAGCTGTTCAGTGCAGAAACAGCCACAGGAAAGAAGCTGTTTTTCAGTCTGTTTGTGCGAGCTCTGAGGCATCGGTAGCGTCTGCCTGATGGGAGAAGAGTGAACAGTCCGTGGTTGGGGTGAGAGGGATCTTTGATTATGCCTCTCGCCCTTTACAGACAGCGTTTTTTGTGTATGTTGCCCAGGGTGGGTAGCTGAGTGCCGATGATTCGTTGGGCGGTTTTCACCACCCTCTGAAGGGCTGTGCGGTCTGAAGCAGTGCAGCTGCTGTACCATACTGAGATGCAGTTTGTGAGGATGCTGTCGATGTACTGCAGTAAAAGTTCTCCAGTATCTTGTTGCTGAGATGGGACTTTTTAAGTCTCCTCAGAAAATATAGGCGCTGTTGTGCCTTTTTGACCAGGAAAGAAGAGTTCAGAGACCAGTGTTGAAGGAACCACACGAGACACGGTTTTGACACTAGGAATGAGTAGGTCTTTAATAACATGCGATACTAAAAACCTGAGGCAGACTGCAGAATGTCTCCCGAACAAAGTTTACATCAGGCTTATATAGACAGTTCCCACCCATTATACATTGTTCTCTCTCTCTGGGACTCAGGAGCTCATACATCACGTGTGACAACCTGAACTTTTTGCCTTTTCCATAAATTTAAACATCCCCAACTGTTCCCATCCATAACCTTATATGGCAACCTATACATTCCACATTCCACGGTTTCTCTAACACACATGACAATACCGCCATGATATACCACTGAATTTATACACAGGTTGAAGAATTCTACTACATATTACCCCCTCTTTGGGCTATCAAAGCTCAAACAACCAGCCTATATCTAGAGTGCAGCTCCATCATCAGCTCTAAATACAAACCAGTGATCCAAACTGAATCACAATATTACTATCAAATGACTGTATCATGCAACCGCACTCTAGTGGAGAATCGTTCCAAACATCTAGATCCATTATTTTATCAGAATCTAGTAAAAGAAACAATCTCCATTATTCAAAAGGTAACTCATCCCGGTGTCGATTATATGTATACATAGGTTTTAACATTTTAGTGAATAATGTGAATACAGAAAGATATAAAATAAAACAATATATAAAATGGTATGTGATAATGTAGTGTAAGTCTTCGACCCAGATACTTTGCGCATCGTAGAGGGCCGCCACAAGGGGAGAGGCCAGGCTAGTGCTTACTCCCAGGGGCTTGGTTCATCATCAGCTTCTTCGTCCTCCTCTGAGGTACTGGAAATTTCCTCTGATATTTGTAAGTCCCAAGCTGTAGCGCACACATTCTCTGTTGTTTTTGGAATAATGTTTTTCACATACATTTGTCGAACCGTAGCCTTAACAAGCAAAGATTTTAATATTGGAAACACACAACAAAATAATAATCCTCCTACTATAATCAAACCCCCTATAAGGATTCCTATTTTAGTAAACCATTTACCCCAATTCCCAAACCCCAAATCTAGCCAATCCCATAACTTCTCATCCCTCCCAGCATTAGTTGAAACTTCCTGTCTTAATGTTTTTAATTTGTTTATGGCCTTTGTAAAGGCACCCTCGGGAGCTGTGTTGTTAGGAATATACGTACAGCATTGGTCACCAAATAATACACATACCCCTCCTTTATCCGCTAATAACCAGTCAAGAGCTTGTCTATTTTGCCATGTCATGGTACTAGTTGCATCTAGTTGTTCTCCTAATGCAGTTAATGCGTCGTCGGTATAATTAATAAATCTTTGTTGATTATAGTAAAATATAATTAATCCATTCAGTATTTTTATTTTTTGGTGACATCCAGATAAATATTGATTCATATCCTGCTAATATTTCACTTCTAGCTTTAAATTCATTAGGAATGCCTCTGGGTTGACCAATTGAATCCAAATATACACTAGGGTCTGGTTCATAAGCTCTTTTTTTACGACCTTCATTTTCCCCCCCAAGATATAATGTTTATTTCTTGAATAAGTCGCACTCTTGTGCATATACCTTGCCAGCCCAATGGTAGATAGGCTAGGAGCCGCTCCCCTCCACCCCCACAAACCCAAAAGAAATCCGCTACAATTACGGCTTGATTGCGATAGAGTTCTACTGAAGGTGGTACTATAGTCTGATTTGCACAATCGTTTAAACTTATGTTTATTCCTAGTCCCTGAGCTAGATGTGTTGGTGCTCTAACATTAGTCTCTGATTGCCAAGAGGAATTTTTACTTAAATACCAAATAACTGTACAATTTCCTGTGAACTCACCTAAATCTTTGGTCCCCTCAGGTTTATGGAAGCACTCATATTCTTTAGTATAGTCAATATTATACCACTTCGGAATTTCTACTTTTCCTGTTTTTATTCTCATTTCACACTACTTATGTCACTAGCTTTGCAAAAATCTCCCAAATGAGGTCTCTCTCAATGTGACGGTTATACAGTGAACTACTTAACAAAGCTAAACATTCAGCTGGACAGTAAGGTCTTCTTACTTTCTTATCTAAATGACAAAAGTTTTTGTTAAAATTAGCACACAGTTCCGATAATTATGTGTGGTAGGAACTACCGTTACCCTATTTAACGGTGATTTGGAACATACTACACAATTGTCCATACCTACTTCTCTTGCCGTAAAAGCTACCCACCTATACCATTCATTATTTTTTGCTGTATTCCATAGTGTATTTAAGTTATTACTTCTAATTTTATTATTGAGTTTACTATCAGTACTCCTGTGTTGTTTTTGATCGGTTTACGTTCAGTTATTATTGGAGGAGTGATATGTAACTCTGATGACTGTGTTTTTAGGATTAACTGATGGTTGTAAAGTCAATTGTTTGGAAAGTTGGCTGGAATTGTGTATCGGAATGGTCATTGAATTTTGAATTAACATAACGAACAGATTGATTGTCAACATTGTATTCTCTTTTATCTTTTTCATTCTCTAGCTTAATTCCTTCAATACCTTTTACCAAACTCTCAACCCCTTGTACCTTATTATCCACCTGCGTTGCTGAACTCTCTTTTCCTTTATTTGTTGAATTTTTATCAACAACCTTTGTGCAGTGGTTCAAATGATACCATGTGGTCTTTCCTTCCACTTGGATTGCTGTAGGGGTCGCTGCTACAACTTTGTAAGGCCCCTCTCTCCTGGGTTCATTCCACTTCCTCCGAAACACCCTCAAATAGACTTGGTCACCTGGGACAATTAGGCAGGGAGATTCGGATTCTGGACAAGGTTTCCGTCTTGATTCCTGTAAATAGATTGCTTTATGTATTGCAGTTAGTTTTTTCATATATGATCTGAGTTCCATTTGTAATTGTTCAAGTGGAGGCCCTTTGTAGGGACCCCTGTGATGTGGTACAGGCATAGGTCTTCCTGTAAGCATTTCATGCGGTGTTAGATGCGTGCTTCTGTTAGTTTTGCATGCGATAACTCATTAGTGCAAGAGGTAAAGCATCAACCCAATTTAGCTTAGCACTCTCACATATCTTATTGAGCTTAGCCTTGAGGGTACCATTTACCCTTTCAACCATTCCCTGTGATTGGGGATGGTAAACACATCCTAATCTTTGTTTTACTCTTAGATGTTGCAATACTTGTTTTACTGTTTTTTTGAATAAATGCTGATCCATTATCAGAACAAATCAACCGATCATCCATGTACTGCAGCAAAGTACTGCCTATTACAACCAATCCTAAATTAGCTTAAAGTACTTGAGTAAATATATGCGATGAATGCTTTGAATCCTTGTGGCATTCTAGTGTATGTATATTGTGTACCAGCAAATGTAAATGCAAACAGATATCTACTGTCTTCTGCCACTGGAACACTAAAAAATGCTGAACAAAGATCAATCACTGTAAAATATTTGGCATCAGGCGGAACATTTGTCAACAAAGTTTGTGGATTAGGAACATCAACTGGCCCATCTTCTGTTACATCATTAATTGCTCGAAGATCGTGTACAAGACGCCATTTAGATTTATCCGCTTTAAGTATAGGAAAGATTGGAGTATTACAATAACTGGATGTCTCAATCAATACACCTGCTTTTACTAAGCCATCAATTGTTTTCTTTATCCCTACTTCTGCTTCAGATTGTAAAGGATACTGTCGTTTTCTAGGAAGAGAAGCATTTGGCCTAAGCCGTACTTGAACTGGACAAGCTGATTTTACTAGTCCCACATCTGTGTCACATCTCAGATGGAACCTGCTTTTCCATGTCAAAAACATAGGTGTATTTTTACCTTCAATTTTAATATGTAACAATGGTTCCTGATCTGCATTAGTAGATAAAGTTGTCAATTGATACTACTCCCCGATAAGATTCTCTGGGCATCCCTAGTAACCATGTTTTGGACCCCCTCAAGGATTCACCAGGTCCCGAAGATTGATTTTTGAAAAGGCTGCTGCCACCCCTTTCCCCCTACAAACCTCGAGGCGCTAGATTCCATGGGTTGAAAGGACACACTGCTTTGATATGGCCCAGCTGTCCGCATCTCCAGCACATTCCTGGTTGATTAGCGGGTCGAAGTCTTTGCTTTTCTGTGGTAAAGGGCCCCTCCCTCCTCCTTGCTTTGATTGCGTAGCATAAACATTGACGACAGGCATAGGGTGCTGCTGCACCTCTGGACCGCTACATCTGGGGTTAGCTGTCAGTAAAAAGCCGGGGCATTTGCTGGTATGTCACTTTGGGCGCTCACGGACATCTGTTCAACATCTGTTTTCGCTTGTTTTTTTTTTTGTCAGTTCATTAAGCTGTAGTTAAATCAGTTTACGTTGTAACTCCTCCTCTTGGGCTCTTAATTTCTGCACCGATGGATTGCAGTTTACCAGCTGTTTCGTCCTCTAGACCCTTAATCCATTTCCCAGCACCTTCAAGGATATTAGGGAGATGAGTGACAAGCCCCTCAAGATCTTGAGTTGCCCATGGTACGTACTGGCCCTGTGAACCCTTAATTAAAATTGGGAATTGTGGAGCGAATTTTCTAAGTCTTCCCGTGGTCCTTCCCTGGTTCCAACTTCCTATATCAAGCGGCGTTCTACCCCTACTTATCTCCTCACTACTGTGTAAAAACCTACTCCTGTTTCTTAACACTTCATCTGTCTCAGGTAACGCTTTATCTGTTCTCCAACCTGTTCCATATTATATCTCTTCCTCACTTTCCTGTATTTCTATATCTTTCTCTTTTCCATATCGGCTTTTAATCCTATCTAAATCAGCTCTTACCTCTTTATAACAATCCAAAGACAGGCATTCATTCTTATTCAACATTTTACTTTCTCTTACCTTTGGTTTAACACCCAGTTCTTTATCACCATCATCTAAATCAACACAGCCCTCCATCTGCATCTCTCCCGAGACCGCGACAGTACCCGTAAGAATTGGAAATTGACCTTCTACGGTCACGTATGGAGGTGGGTTAGCCAGCCCCTCCTTTCTTTGCTTCTTCTCTGTCTCAGTACTTTTCATGGCCTTTTTAAACTGTTTTGTCTTTTTAGCAAGCTCTCTTCCGCTTCTTTTTTTTAAACAGGTTTAACACTTCTTTCTCTTGTTGTCTTTTTAACTCTCTCTTCTTTGTTTTGCTCCTAAACCCTGTACATTTATAGTTTTTCACTAATATCTCAAGCTGCTTACAAAGTTCTAAATCAAATGAACCATTTCTTGGCCATTTCGTTAGTAATTTATCAGTTCTATCACTCCATTTATTTGACAATTTAATTATACGATCTTTACACAGCGGGTATTTTAATACCAACGTCTATTGGAGTAGCCTCTGTCATACCTTCTGCCATTCTATACTACCTACTTTATTTATTTATTTTATTAGGTGGCTTTAACCTATTATATTGTGTACTCTACAAAGTTATATATCTATAAAACACAACAAGCACTCAGATGTTCTTTACTTGTTCTTGCGAGACACCAGCACACCATGAAACAAACTGCTTCATTACTATGACTCTCTCTCACACACACAAGCAAGTTATCTCACACACACTCATACACACCCGCACACCCCCTCATACAGTCTTTTATTTGCATACACACAGTCCTTTATTCGATAGGACTTATCACACATACAGTCCTTTATTCGGTAGGACTTATCACACACCTATACTCCCTCCCTGTGATGGAGGCCCGTCAAAGAAGAACCTCTAGCACTTGGAGAAGGAGTTTATGGAAGTTATCTTTAAATATACCAAGCACACAGACACTGACACAGACATAGAGCTCTCACAAAACATTTCTCACACCTTCTAACACTACACACTATTTGCTGATTCCCTTCTCAACACAGCAACTAAACTACACCCGCTGTATTACACCTACAGCAAACTAAACTACATCCACTGTATATACACCTACAGCACTAAACTACATCCACTGTACCTAACAACCTACAGCAACTAAACTACATCCGCTGGTATTTCACACCTACAGCAACTAAACTACATCCGCTGTATACACCTACAGCAACTAACTACATCCGCTGTATTTCACCTACAGCATCCGCTAAAACTACATCCGCTGTATACACCTACAGCAACTAAACTACATCCGCTGTATGACACACCTACAGCAATTAACCTACACACTGTAATACACTTCCTCTACATACAGTGGTCCCACTAAATACACGTGCACGCTGTCTGCTTACGATGTATGCTGTCCATCAAGGCCCCCTCAACAACATCACAGACTCGCAGGATTCAATCTTTTTAACGTAACATTGTCCATCAAGGCCCCCTCAATGAACAAAGATTAAATCATGCATTCACTCATTTTCTGGCGTCAAAACACTCGCTATACATTAACTTTAACTTCTTCGTTGTTGATGAGGTGTTCCCCACCACGGACTCCCCCAGCAAACAGCACAAACTAAGTATATAAGCAAAAAAACTGCTTACCTTATTTTAGGTGGCCACCGTTTTGTGCTATCTGCCAGGAACGCCCGCAGCGAACGAACTTGCCCCTGCCAACCTCCTGGCTGGCTCGCCAATTGTTGAAGGAACCACACTTGACAACGGTTTTGACACTAGGAATGAGTAGGTCTTTAATAACATGCGATACTAAAAACCTGAGGCAGACTGCAGAATGTCTCTCCCGAACAAAGTTTACATCGGGCTTATAAAGACAGTTCTCGCCCATTATACATTTTTCTTTCTCTCTCTCTGGAACTCAGGAGCTCATACATCACGTGTGACAACGCTGTTTGACGCATAGACAGGCATGCAATCATAGGTGAAAAGGGAGTATAGGAGAGGGGACAAAACACAACCCTGGGGAACCCCGGTGCTGATTGGAGGAGGTGATGTTATTCAACAATCGAACAGACTGTAATCTGTTCGTAAGGAAGGTCCATGGTCCAATTGCAAAGGTGTGTGCTGATGCCGAGCTGTTTTCAGCTTCAAGGTTAGCTTAGAAGGGCTAACTGTATTAAAAGCTGAACTAAAATCGACAAACAGCATCCTGGCATAAGTGTCTGGTTTGTCCAAATGAGTCAGGGTAGAATGTAGTACTGTGGAAATGGCATCATCTTCAGTTGACCTATTTGGGCGATAGAGGCAAATTGGTGAGGGTCCAGGTTGGGTGGGCAGACAGTCTTTAAGTGGCTTTACACTCAAATTCAAAAACTAACTAATTGAAGAAAATGGTTAGTAAATCAATATTTTAATCAAAAATATGTGATACTTTAAATATTTTACTGATGGATCAAAAAAAAATCCAAAATCTGTAAAAGTAGGAACATCAATATATGTCCGAGGTACCAGGTAGCTATCAATAAGATAATCTCAGATAATCTAATGGTAAATACAGTTGAGTTAATAGCAATATATATGGCTCTACAGTGGTTGGAAGAAATGAGAACCAAATATAATGTGAACATCTGCTCTGACTCTTTAGGCAGCTATAAAAAAATTCCTACTGTAGACAGGATATATAAATTGTTGCAATCAGTGTACACAATTAAAACCAAAGAATAAGAATTCATTTTCTATATTTCGGCTCATGTATAAATAGATAGTGAATGAAATGAGATCTAAAATGCGGGGGAAAAAATTTGAAATCACGTTTTCCTATGGGCAAATCTGAAATTAAAACGATTATTTACAAAGCTAAAAATAAGGTATGACAGGAAATGTGGGACAAATGACGTGTGTAAAGAAAGAGAAGAAGAGATGACTTATCTAACAAGACTGACCATACAGGACTTAATGGAAAATAAAACGAGAGTTATGTTCATTAATTTGCAGGAAAAAGTGATACAAGAAATAGCACTAAAATTGCTGGAAAGAAAACGAAAGGAAAAGGGTATGAAAGATGAGTTAATGAGGTATTAAAACAACAAGATTATATTAGAGAATATAACTAAGTAATATACTGTGCAGTTTTTGTATATAAATAAAGTAGTAAGAGGTGTACTTTCTACTTGCTTTTCCACACTCCAATTCAATTGGTGGCGGTAATGCACCTAAAAGCAGCACAATAAGAAATAGGTGGCGTTTACGGCGACTTTATGGGCGTGTCCTGCGGAAAGCTTGAGCGCGAGGACCTGACTGTGTTCCCCCGACGGCTGAGGAAAGCGTACGCTGGACGAAGTGAAGTTTGTTTTGTAGACAATCAGTTAAATTTTACTTACAGCTATAACAGAAATTCTAAATAGTATGTGTGCTTTAATAAACATTTTTATGCACAATCTTAAAACGATCCAGTTTAAACAGGCAAGATATTTTTGGTAAGTGTTAAAATGCGTGCTTATAGCTCGGGAGTATATCTAGCAGTATATCTACAACTTCTATACGCTGTAATTAACTACACAGTTAAGAGTTTTTTTACACTAGGGTTGGAAGGCCATGTTTAGGATTTGTGAACCTGAGGGGGCGCAGTTTTCTGTCGCTAAAGGACTTCAACTCTGATGAGATTAAACACATCCTGAGGGTGTCTGCTGACCTAAAGCAACGGATTAAGCATGAAGGACAGGTATACATTTAATTCAAGAATAAATGTAAAAAGACAAAGGAAAAGTGATTTGCACAGAGAAATATGAAATGGCACTGGGGTGATGTTTATCTATTTTTGTGTTTATTTTTAGTATCTTCCCCTTCTTCAAGGCAAATCTATTGGCATGTTTTTCGAGAAAGAAGCACTAGGACCCGCATGTCCACTGAAACAGGTGCAAAAGACAATGTGTATGAAAGTCAGCAATAGTATATGTATGATTTAGGCATGAGTAATTGAAATGAAGGTCAAGTAACACTGTACTGTTGTACTGACCATATACAACTCGAATGAAAAGTTGGGACGTTTTTCAAATCTAAATAAAGTAAAAAATAAAAGACTTCACATGCACTAAAGTCACATGCACTAATCTTTAATTTACCAAAGAACATAGATGACATAAATGCTTTAACTGAGACATTTTACAATTTTTTGTACAAAATGAATTTCAAATTTGATACCTGCTACAAATCTCAAAGTAGTTGAGATGAGGCATGTTTACCAAGGTGTAGCATCTCCTCTTTTTAAAAAAAATTAAAGATGTCTGGACATCAAGGTTATGAGCGTCAGGAGTTTTGTTGTTAGAATTTGGCCCCATGGTTTCCAACTGCTGAAGAGTTTGGGGTCGTTTTTGATGTATTTTTTTATTTAATGATGTACCGAATGTTCTCTATAGGGGAAAGATCTGGCTAATTCAGCACCCAGGCTCTTCTACTAAGTCCTGCTGTTGTAGTAGCTGCAGAAATACATAGCTGCATCTTTTCAAACTTTATTGCTTTTTCAGTCCTTCAGTAGCATCAAATTTGAAATGAGCTCATGTAGTGGATAAAAGTGTAAAATTTCTCAGTTTAAACATTCATGTTATCTATGTTTTATTGTGAATAAAATATTGGTTTCAAAAACATCCCAACCTTTCATTTGGTGTGTGCGTAAATGCATGTACAGTCAGGTATGAATAATTTCAGGCTTGATTGTACATACATTTACAAGAGGCATCATTGTGGAAAAAAATTTCCTCAGCTTTTATTTACATTTGAACAAAAAGTGGCATGTCCAAGATTATTCATACCCGTCTCAATAATCAATAGAAAAGCCTTTATTGGCTATTACAGCAATCAAACGCTTCCTATAATTGCTGACCAGCTTTTTGCATGTCTCCACTGATATTTTTGTCCATTCATCTTTAGATCTTTAGATCTTTAGAATGAACTCTTTCAGGTTGGCAGGTCTCCTTGCCATCACCCTGATCTTTAGCTCCCTCCACAGATTCTCAATTGGATTTAAGTCAGGACTCTGGCTGGGCCACTGAAAAATGTAAATGTTTTTGTCTGCTAACCATTTCTTCATCACTTTTGCTGTGTGTTTTGGGTCGTTGTGGTGCTGAAATGTCCACTGGTGCCCAAGGCTAAGTTTCTCTGCAGACTGCCTGATGGTGGTGTTAAGAATTTTGATGTATTGCTCCTTTTTCATGGTGCCGTTTAATGTAATCAGGTTCCCTGGTCCATCTGCTGAAAAACATCCCCAAAACATTAGGTTCCCACCACCATGTTTGACAGTGGGGATGGTGTTCTCTTTTTTACACCAAATAAAGGCTACATTGTTGTGGCCAAACAATTCAATTTTTGTTTCATCTGACCATAAAACAGAAGACCAGAAGTCTTCCTCTTTGTCCAGATGAGCATTTGCAAGCGGGCTTTGTGCCTTATCTGGAGAAGTGATGTCCTCCTTGGTCTGCGTCCGTGGAACCCAGCGGTGTGCAGTGTCCGTTGGACTGTCTGCCTTGAGATGTTGCCCCCAGCAGAGCCCAGATGCATCAGGATGGCCTTGGTGGTGATCCTTGGATTCTTTTTTACCTCTCTCACTATCCTCCTGGCCAGCACAGGTGTCACTTTAGGCTTCTGACCACATCCTCTGAGATTTTTCACAGTGCAGAACATTTTGTATTTTTTAATAATACTTTGCACTGTAGCCACCGGAACTTCAAAACATTTAGATTTGGTCTTATAGCCCTTTCCTGACTCGTGAGCAGCCACAATGCGCAGCTGCAGGTCCTCAGTGAGCTCCTTTGACCTAGCCATGACTGTCCACAAACCAACAGCAGAGAGCTTCTGTTTTTAACCTGTTAAGTTAATTAAAACAGCTGTTCCCAGTGAATCAGGGTAATTAGGATGCTTTAGAACAGCTTGGACTATTTGGAATGGTATAGAACTTTGGATTTTCCCATAGACTGTGACTGTTTGCAACGGGTATGAATAATTTTGGACATGCCACTTTTTGTTCAAATGTAAATAAAAGCTGAGAAATATTTTTTTTCACAATTATGCCTCTTGTACATATAGATAAAAATATATCTCCATAGATATGGATATATTAATGTATAAATATACCCGAATGTTCGATGTGTGTGTGTCCAGGTTTTGCTCTTTTAGGTGGACATCCATGTTTCCTCACCCCACAGGATATTCACTTGGGTGAAAATGAAAGCACAAAAGACACAGCCAGGTTGATTTTAAATTTTTTTGCACACGCACATCCTAAGCATCAAAAGACATTTTTCTTATCTTTATTCACACAACAGACTTGTGGGTCTATGTTGCAGAGTGCTTTCGAGACTCAATGACATTTTGTTAGCCCGAGTGTACAGTCACTCAACGTTGGAGGAATTGGATAGAGAAGCATCAATACCAATTATTAACGGTCTTTCGGATTTTTCCATCCTATACAGATAATAGCTGATCTACTCACATTGCAGGTACACACACACACACACACAATTATTTAGATGGCATTGACAGTTTTCTTATTCTTTGCTCTGCCTGTTTTCTGTTGTAGGAGCATTTTGGGTCATTGAAGGGTCTGACAGTGTCTTGGATAGGCGATGGTAACAATATCCTTAACTCCTTTATGATGTCACTGGCTAAATTGGGCATCAATCTAAGAATAGCCACACCAAAGGTTTGCCCCATCAAGTCTTCTATGTGTTTATGTCTTTTTTATGACTATGTATGTATGTCTTTTTTATGACTATTGTCGTGGAAATCTAAGTATTGAGGAGGAAAACACTGGATTGAGAACATAATAAAAAAGAAAAATAAAAAAAATGTAAGAAAGGTTTATTGGATATCTAATGGTGCCCTCCGTCGACAATGAGCCGAGCTGTGTGCCGAGGGAAGTGGGACTGTGTGTGTGTGTGTGAGTGTGTGACAGAATGCTTGTGCCCTGTATTGTGTGTGAGTTTATATACCCCTGTATGTGTACATGTTGTGTGTTGTGTGTGTGTGTGTGTGTGTGTGTGTGTGTGAGTCTGTGTGTGTGTGTGTGTCTGTGTGTGTGTGAGTCTGTATGTGTGTGTGTGTGTGTGTGAGTCTGTATGTGTGTGTGTGTGTGTGTGTGTGTGTGGTAGTGTGTCCTGTATGTTTGTGTGTGTGTGTGTGTGTGTGTGTGTGTGAGTCTGTATGTGTGTGTGTGTGTGTCTGTATTGTGTGTGTGTGTGTGAGTCGTGTGTGTGTGTATGTTGTGTGTGTGTGTGTGTGTGTGTGTGTGTGTGTGAGTCTGTATGTGTGTGTGTGTGTGTGTGTGTGTGTGTGTGTGTGTGTGTCTGTGTGTGTGTGTGTGTGTGTGTGTGTGTGAGTCTGTTATGTTGGGTGTGATGTGTTGTGTGAGTGTGTGTGTGTAGTGTGATGTGTGTGTGTGTGAGTCTGTAATTTGTGTGTGTAGTCTGTGTGTGTGTGTGAGTCGTGTAGTCTGTGGTGTGTGTGTGTGAGTCTGTGTGTGTGTGTGTGTGATGGGTGTGTGGTGTCTGTGTGGTGTGTGATCTGTGTGTGTGTGAGTCTGGTGTGTGTGTGATGTGTGTGTGTGTGTGTGTGTGTGAGTCCTGTAGTGTGGGTGTGTGTGTGGTGTGTGAGTCTGTAGTGTGTGTGTGTGTGTGAGTGTGTGTCTCTGTGTGTGTGTGTGTGTGTATTTGTGTGTTGTGTGTGTCTGTGGTGGTGTGTGTGATCTGTATGTCTGTATTGTGTGTGTGTGTGTGTGTGTGTGTGTGTGTGTGTGGGTGGTGTGTGAGTCTGTATTTTGTGTGTGTGTGAGTCTGTATGTGTGTGTGTGTGTGTGAGTCTGTCTGTGTGTGTGTGTGTGTGTGTGTGTGTGTGTATGTGTGTGAGTTGTGAGTCTGTCTGTGTGTGTGTGTGTGGTGTGTGAGTCTGTAGTGTGTATGTGTGATCGTGTGTGTGTGTGTGAGTCTGTATAGTGTGTGTGTGTGGTGAAGTCTGTATGTGTGTGTGTGTGTGGGTGTGTGTCGTGATGTGTGTGTGTGTGTGAGTGTGTGTGTGAGTCTGTAGTGTAAGTGTGTGTGTGTGTGTGTGTGTGTGTGAGTCTGTATGTGTGAGTCTGTGTGTGTGTGTGTGTGTGTGAGTCTGTACTGTGTGTGTGTGTGTGTGTCTGTGTGTGTGTGTGTGTCCTGTGTGTGTGTGTATGTGTGTCGGTGTGTGTGTGTGTGTGTGTGTGTCTGTATGTGTGTGTGTGTGTGTGTGTGTGTGGTGTGAGTGTGGTGTGTGGTGTGTGTGTGTGTGTGTGTGGGTGAGTCTGTGTGGGTGTGTGTGTCTGTATGTGGTGTGTGTGTGTATGGTATTGTGTGGGTTGAGTCTGTTGTGTGTGTGTGAGTCTGTTGTGGTGTGTGTGAGTCTGTATGTGTGGTGTGAGTCTGTAGTGTGTGTGTGTGTGAGTCTGTATGTGTGTGTGAGTCAGACTAGTCTGGCATCCTCATAGCGTTTCGGACATACTCAAAGCACAATGATAGCATGTATTGAAATAAAGTTCTGCCAAACCTTACCTAACCTAATCTTATTAGACTAACCCTAATCCTGGATTTAAAGACCTACTAACCTTTGTCCTAATCTTATATCCAAACCTAACCTTTACCTTAATCCGCACCATTCTAACCTAACCTATCCTTATCCCCGATCTATAGGCCAAGGCAATCGGAACCCATTTCGGGCCCCGAACCCTAACCCAACTCGCTGAAACAAAGCCCGGCCAAAAGGAGCAGATGGACACCCAACTTAAAACTATAGTGCCGACTATCTGTCCATCTTCATAACGTTCCGACATACTACCAAGCACATGATCGCAAGAAGTGAAATATTCGGCCTAGATCTGTAAGCATGCTTAACAGTCGCCGGCCCGTGCCTTCCCCTTGGTCCCTCATCTAACCACAACGGTCCATAGGAGGTGATGGGGGATCATTGTATTTTTCAAAACCTAACCTAGCCGAGCCTTCGCCAGGAAGTCACCGCTACAACCAGACTCGTAATAAACCTGACTTTCACAATAACTCCACTATACACACCTCTCACACCCCCCCCTCGCGCACCAGAATAATACAAAAATAACCAATATCGAAAACACACAATGTACTACTTTTCCTCTATAACCTACTCTAAACATACCCATCAGTTTTGGATCTAGCCCCAGCCCAATTGTAGGCAGGCATACAACTTTGCTTTGCTCAACAACCTTGCCATCACCTTTACAAAGTAACCAAAGAACTAAACCAAATTGGTAATTACTTCTATAACCTAACCACACAGGACCTTCTTATTCCATAAACCTGCCCAAAAAAGGAGCAGATGGACACCCAACTTAAAACTAATAAGTGCATGCCTATCTGTCCATCTTATAGCAGTTCTGAACATACTCAAAGCACAATAAATAGCATTTATTGAAACAAAGTTGCTGCCAGAGCGTGTAGCAATGCTTAACAGCTCCGGCCCGGCCTCCCCTTGGTCCTCTCTCTAACCACACGTCCATAGGACGGTGATGTGGGGTGATCATTTGTATTTTTCAAACCTAACCAACCCTACCCTAATTCCTTCAAAAATCCAACCCTAACCTACCCCTAAACCCCTCACCTAACCTAACCCTAACCCCCCCCCCTAAACCCTAACCCATAACAGAAAGAGGAAAGACAGGGTGGCCCTAAATAAAGTTTAAGACAAAAATAAAAGGAGAAAACAGAAAAACACGCATGACATCACGTAGTACACTGATATGTATAAAGGTGAGGAAAACAAAGACTACAGGATACCTGCAAGGAATGAAGGGAAGGAAAACAAAGGGGTGCCATAATGAACTAGGGAACGGGGGTGCCATAATATAAGTGTACAAAAAAATGAATGAAGACGGGGGGGGGGTGCCATAAGAAAATTTGAAAGAAAAAACGGGGGTGCCATAAAAAGATCAAAAATAAAGTAAAATAAAGAGTGAAGAAAAGATGAATACATAATGTGGCACTAAGACTAAAAAAGGATAAAAACAAGAAAAAAAGACAAAAGAAAGAAAATTAAAACATTTTTTACAAAAACCCAAAAAAGAAATTTTTCTAATTGTGGAAGGGAAATCCGCCCACCTGGGGGTATCATACTAGAAGGACAAACACACAAGTGCACAAGCCAGCCTAAGAAGGATCACATTCAGTCCGAACGTCGCGACGGATTGTGCCACATGTAAGATTGTATGAATAGTCCCTGTAGCAGTAGGGTAATAACCAAATTAAAAGTAATTAACTAATATAAATATAAATAGAAGGTCAATTTATGACAAATAACCAAACAAGACAACCAAGTTGGATAAAACACACAACAAACCAATTAAAATACAGTAATGGGACTGATTAAAGGCCAATTAATTACAATAAATACAGAAAACACAATAAGGGTAATAAATTAACCAACTAAAGTGATTTGACGTATGTAAAACACCAGTATAAGGTCTAACAAGGACAAATAAAGACATACAGACAAGTTAATCCAACACAACAAAAACATATAGTGGGGTTATGCATAAGAACCAAAAAGAAAAGGAAGACAAGGACAATCCAAACAAACATACGTAAAATTCGATGTGAAAAGGGTGGACAACGAACAGAAAACAAACAGTAAACAGAAAAATACAGTAATTGGACTGATTAAAGGATCCTTACTTACTAAAAACTATAAAAACATGTAAATGATTTGAATGGGACATGCGGAGTGGACCGAGGGGGAAGTTCAGGCAGCCCGTGCCTAACGTGAAGCCTCGGGGCAACGAGCCACGTCTGGGTTTCCCTGCCCTACCCAATCCTTCCCCACCTACCCTAACCCCAATCCTAACCTAATCAACCCCAATCCCTAACCCTAACCCTAATTCCTACCCCTAACCCTAACCCAATCCTCCCTAACCTAATCTTTCCCCAACCCGAACCCTACCCTATTCTAACCCCAAAACTAACCCTAACCCGATCCTATCCCCAACCCTAAATCTAACCCCAACCCCAACCCTAACCCTAACCCTAACCTAACCTAATCCCTAACCCTAACTCCAACCTAACCTAAACCCTAATTCTGCCCCAACCCTAACCCTAACCTAACTCTTAACTAACCCTACCCTACAGTGCTAATTTCAACCCTAATCCCTAACCCTAATCCTAATCCCCTACCCTAAACCGCTACCCCCAACCCTAATCGCCCGTGCCTCATGTCTGCTGGATCCCAACTCCACAAAAGTTCTTCTATTGGACTTTTTGAAAGGATAACTGACTATTGCATTATAGGTATTAATGCTCTTCCAACTATATCACTTACAAAGAAAAGTATATATTTGTATGTGGGTGTGTATGTATTTTCATATATATATATATATATATATATATATATAATATATATATATATATAACATATTTTGTTATATTTATCGAACACTAACTATATATACATGTGGGTAAGAGGAAGACATTATATGGTATATGATATACCAATCCCTTTAAAAAAAGGTTTAAAAAACAAATTACAGCAACAATGGCTTGTTTTATTTTTTTTTTTTTTATTATTTTCCCACACAAATTTAATTAACAATGAAAAAATTTTTTTTAATCAAATAGTTTTGTTTTATAAAAACAAAACATTTCAAAATTTAACAATTTTAATTGCAATAAACATTTTTTACATCTTGGAGAAAAAACCTGTTTTAACAAAAGAAAAAAGAAAAATATGTTCTGGCAAACTACAAGCACTTTTTAATTGTCTGTGAGCAAGTCAGACTTTAAAAACAGAGTCATGTTCACTCAATGAAACCAAAAAGAGCCCCTCCCTCACCCTATATAAATAGAGCAGGAGGGGCTGCTTCTCTCATTGCTTCCCTGAGACACACCACAGAAAGGACAGAGAAAAAGTGCTCCAGTACAAAACCTGTATTTTTGAGTTTTTCTTAACAAAACAGCTTAAAATATTCATTCAAATTGACTTCATCTTTTCAATTTTTTCTTTTTTTTTTTTTCTTTTGTTTTTTTTTTTTTCCTTTTTTTTTTTTCTAATCTTTGAACAAGCCTGCCTGAAGAAGGTTCCAACAGAACCAAAACGTTGCAAACAAAACGCTTGTTCATAAAAAAAATTGTCTTGATCACATAAATTCATCAAATTTTTTTCCAATTACTAGTTTTGTTTTATTAAATCAAAAAGATTCAAAAAAAAGCTTAAACACCAGATTCAATTAATATTTTTCTTGTTTATTTAGAGATACATCATGTCCTACCCAGACAACGATGGTTGGACGGTGGTGACACAAACCGTCACCACTAAACCCAGATTCAACCACTAACCCAGATTCCGTCCACACTACAGCAATGAGCGTCAAGCACATACGGAGAGCGTCTTCTCCTATGCTGACGCTGTAAAATTTAACAGCCACAAGAGAGCAGCATTTGCCCATGAATACCAAACCCAGCTCAATTTTTTAAACCCCGGGCCCGTTTTGGACCCGATACACCTCTTTTCAAAATCCTCCACGTGCCCAGACATGTTGGTCCTATCCACACCTGCATAAAAAGAAAAATACACATTATGCACCAAAAAACACAAATTACAGACAAAATATCAAGCCCAAACATTACGAGAATCCCAATTTCATAAAAACTACCACGATGACAATTATTAAACTAGTACACCACAAAACCAGTTTCAACCAACAGCAGCCCCTGGAATTCAAAAGCTGGAAAATTATTTGACAGCTATTATTAAACCAGCTCTTACAAACCCCAGAACACAAACCCTGATTCAGGGTAATGCTAAAAACTGGGCCTTTACCACCATGCTGATCTTAAAACAGCATTATCAGGACACATTGGTGGAAGAGCTGTCCCAGATCCAAGTTCCTTCTCAGAGCTGGGAGGAATATTTTCAAACTGCAACAGTTTGGGCCAATCGCATTCTGGGTAGAAGACTGAAAGACAAATCAGTCCAGGAGGCATACACCTTAATTAAAAGAAAGTGTCATCTACCAGTTCCCACCACTAATCCTGACGTAGTGGAGGAGGAAACAGTTATCCATGACGTCCATTTACCACCGCCTTCTCCTCCAGTAATTAAAAGATCTAGTGACACTGTAGTACAAGTTATGGTGCATGCCACCAGAAAAGAAACCCAAACTGCTTCCACCATGACAGAACCACCAAATGACTGGTCACCGTTTAGGCAGTCTGAGGCGGAAGCAGTAAAAGCTGTGGATTTTCCTCCTTCACCAAAAAACAAGCGCACTTCTCGGGTACGCTTCAACCCGGCGGTAATAGAGGAAAAGGACCTTGTTCTGGTTGAGGAACAAGGGGAGGATGAATTAAGTGAGGCAGAACAAAGTGAGAACGAGGAGGAGGAGCAAGTGCATT
The DNA here is from genome assembly GCA_005784505.1 of Bagarius yarrelli. Taxonomy (NCBI): domain Eukaryota; kingdom Metazoa; phylum Chordata; class Actinopteri; order Siluriformes; family Sisoridae; genus Bagarius; species Bagarius yarrelli. Next base: position 450,977 of record VCAZ01000220.1, read on the forward strand.
CTGTTGCACGTAGGGGGACACCGAGCCCGGAGAAGTAGTGCCCCAGCTAACAGATCACAAAATTTGGACACAAACAACAAGAAAGATGATTGATTGGCGATTAACAGTCCGTAAAAAATGGCTCATTATTGGCGATTCTGAGGATGTAGAGCATGTAGTGTTAGCGTTGGGTATTAACAGCAGGGCACAAAACGCAAAAGACACTGCAATAAAACAGATGCAGGCAGCTCTCAGAGCAGCGAGAGAAAAATTCCCCTCGGCGCAGATTTGGATGAATTTTTCAGGAATGCTCACATCCAAGGAGCAAACCCAACTAACAACCCTCAATACCCATATCATTGCGCATCTTAAACACATCCCGGCCCTGTCCAGATCCGAGTTCCATTCGGAAAATGATCACATGCATTGTACACAGCACAGGACATGTTACAACACTGGCTCCAATATTTAAAATAGATTACCCCATAAGCCTGCATACGCAGGAGCGGTATAATAACGTAATGGTTTTGGCCAAAAAATTTAGCATACCCCCCCACACACACACAAATTAGTCTACTGAACAGAGGCCTAAATTTTATCCCCTCAGGCCGAATAAATAGGAAACACCACACACTGCAAACAAGATATGATTTACAACAATATCACACAAGAATTAAATTGGCAGCTTACTTCCAGGACCACACAGACCAGACCCCACCTCCATTCACAGCCAAATCCAACTGGGTCCCACCAAAGGATCAGCTACCTCCAGAATTCAACGGGCTATTCCAAAGGGACCTGGAATACATGAAAAAACATTTTAGATTAACCCATGTAGAATCTAATCTAACCCTAGAAGAACAAGAGGCTCTCATAGAGCTCAAAAATAATAAAAACATAGTGATCAAACCTGCAGACAAAGGCAGTAAGGTTGTCATAATGGATCGACAACAATATCTGTGGAAGGGATATAGGCAGTTACACAACACAATTTATTATAAGAAATTGGAGAAACCTATCTATTTAGACACTTTACAAATTATTAAAAACATAATTCAATCCCTATATGTTAAATACATTAATGCAAAGCAAAAGACTTGACGGTGAACCCAGAAGCAGGAGATTTTATATGCTCCCCAAGATTCACAAAGATCCTGCCAAATGGAGCAGACCATACGAAATTCCTCCAGGAAGGCCGATAGTGTCAGATTGTGGGAGTGAGACATACTATACGGCCGAATTCTTGGACCATTATCTAAATCCCCTGTCAACAGGCCATCCAAGTTTTATTAAGGACACATATGATTTCGTCCACAAAATCCAAAAATTAAACATTCCCCCCAATGCTATTCATATTTACCATGGACATTGATACCCACCCACCGGAGCACGCCACTACGCTTCACGTGCCCAATAGATCTGCCCTCCTCAGTGAAGCACCCACTGAGAAACCTGAAGGTACTCTGGTTATTAGAGATTCCATCGTGAGGCACCTGAAATTAGCTAGGCCTTTAGGGGTGGCAGTAGTTAGATGTTTGCCAGGAGCCAGAGCACCGGACATAATCTTAGGGCTGTAGGCCAGCATAGATTTTCAAAGATAGTGGTTCATGCTGGTGCTAACGATATACGCCTTCGACAGTCGGAAACTAGTAAGGCTCACTTCATAGAGGTGTTTAAATTAGCGAAGGCGATGTCCGATGTCGTAGTATGCTCTGGCCCCATGTGACGTGTGACTAGCTTACAGCAGGTTATGGTCACTGAACCGCTGGATGTCCAGGTGGGTGCTCCGAAAACAGTGTGGGCTACATCGACAATTGGAAAACTTTTGAGGGCAAAGCTGGCCTGTTAAGACGGGACAAGTGTCCATCCCACCCGGGAAGGAGCCGCTCTCCTTTCTTGTAACATAGCTCATAGTCTTGGAATAGGACTAGTTAAGCGTTGACTACCCAGAGCCCAGGCCAAGCAGCAGACCAACAGGCTAATCCGACCGTCTGCTAGCTGCACAGAGTCGTCACTCAGGGTCCATAATATTGAGACTGTGTCTGTTCCCTGAGCTATACAATATAAATATAGAAAAAACCCCAAAAGTTTCGCTTTAGTAATTTAATTAATATAGATATTCGTAACTCAGAGAATACTGAACACACAGCCTGCACCTCTGATCTGAAGCTAGGATTGTTAAACATAGATCTCTTACTTCTAAAGCGCTTATGGTTAATGAAATGATCTCAGATCTGGATTTTGACATTCTGTGTGTTTAACAGAAACATGGACTAAACCGGACAAGTATGTAGCATTAAATGAAGCTAGCTCTCCAGCTTTCAGCTACATACATCAGCCTCGCCCTAATGGTAGAGGTGGAGGCGTCGCAGTTATCTTTAATAATAATCTAACATGGACCGAAATTTTAATTCATTCGAAGCTCTCTACAGTAACCTTACATCTGCAGAGACAAATAATAAGCAGAGTCCAGTCGATCTCTCTAGTTCTTATTTACAGACCCCCAGGACCGTACTCCGAATTTCTTAGTGAATTTGCAGATTTTTTGTCTAACCCTGGTTGTCTCCGCCGCCGATAAAGCGTTAATTGGTGGAGACTTTAATATTCATTTGACTCAGACCCCGCTGAGAACAGCATTTATGTCTTTACTCGACTCAGTGGGAGTAAATCAGTGTGTAATAGGACCCACTCATAAAGCAGGTCACACATTAGATTTAATATTATCTTTCGGAATAAGTATAAGTAATATAGTAAAACAACTCCTCAGTGCGAAATTATTTCTGATCACCATCTTATATCGTTTAAAATGCATCATACTAATAGTGCACATGTAGCGCGCCGCGCTACCGCTTTAAACGTACACTTACATCAACTTCTGCTCAGAGCTTTATTAATTGTCTTCTAGACTTGTCTTCTGTCATTGGATCGCCGTCTGATCCAACAGAACTCGAGCAGGGGGACTGAATATATATAGATGCCGCTTTCCCGCTATACGTTAGATAACGTCGCTCCAGTTAAAAGAAAAATAATTAAAGATAAGAAACTCGCTCCATGGTATAATGAACACACGCGCTCTTTAAAAACCAGAGTGCCCGTAAACTAGAACGTAAATGGCGCCAAACTAGATTGCTGGTTTTCCAGGCAGCATGGAAAGAGGAAATTCTAGCTTATAAAAAGCTCTCAGTGAGGATTATATGGAACTTTTTTGATAATAACATTGCAAACATTAGGCAGAAAATTCACGCTCTGAAAACCAGACCTTTCGAAAGATTCTGATGAACAATTAACCGCACCAGATCAGAACTTAGAAAATTTCATTTCACTCCTCTGGAAGAGAAAAACCTAATCGCACTCATCTCTTCCACAAAACCGTCAACTTGTGTGTTAGATCCTATACCAACACACTTTCTTAAGCAAATTGTACCGGCAGTATCAGAACCACTGTTGAAAATAGTTAACTCTTCTCTCAGCAGTGGGTATGTTCCCAAATCTTTTAAATTAGCAGTTATTAAACCTTTAATTAAGAAACCTGACCTTGACCAAAATGAACTGTCAAACTACAGGCCGATATCTAACCTTCCGTTTATCTCTAAAATCCTAGAGAAGGTAGTAGCGCAACAACTATGTTCATATTTACAAAGAAATAACATACACGAACTTTATCAATCAGGATTCAGGCCTCATCCACAGCACAGAGACAGCACTGGTCAAAGTAGCTAATGACCTCTTACTGGCATCCGACCAAGGCTGTGTCTCGTTGCTTATATTACTTGACCTTAGTGCGGCTTTCGACACCATAGATCACGATATTCTTCTTCACAGATTAGAAAAATTAGTAGGAATTAAAGGAACAGCTCTTGCGTGGCTCAGGTCCTATTTAACCGATCGTTACCAGTTTGTAGATTTAAATGGTGATTATTCTGCGTGCTCCCTTGTAAAGTATGGTGTTCCACAGGGCTCGGTCTTAGGCCCACTTCTTTTCTCTCTTTACATGCTGCCTCTGGGAAACATAATTCGTAAGCATGATATCAGTTTCCACTGTTACGCTGATAACACACAGTTATACGTCTCATCAAGGCCTGATGTGAAAGGCCAGTTTAATAATATTGAGCAATGTGTGAAGGAAGTAAGAGATTGGATGTTATGCAATTTCCTCTTGCTTAACGCTGACAAGACGGAGGTTCTGGTTCTAGGACCACAGGTAGCTAAAAGTAAGCTTCCTGATCACACCTTAACCCTAGACAGTCTTTCTGTTTCACCGAGTGCAACAGTAAAAGATCTGGGTGTGATTTTAGACTCCAATCTCTCATTTGAAGCCCATGTCGACAATATTAGCAGGATAGCGTTCTATCATCTCAGAAATATCGCTAAAATAAGAAATATCTTGTCGCTTACTGATGCCGAAAAATTAGTTTATGCGTTTATCACATCCAGGCTGGATTACTGTAACGCTTTACTGTCTGGATGTTCAACTAGGTGCATTAATAAACTTCAGTTAGTCCAGAATGCAGCAGCGAGAGTCCTCACTAAAAGTAAAAAATACAAACACATCACACCAGTCCTATCCACACTGCATTGGCTCCCAGTGAGACACTACTGCATCGATTTTAAAATACTACTTTTAACGTACAAAGCTCTAAATGGTCTTGCACCGCAGTACTTGAGCGAACTTCTAGTGTCTTACGTTCCGCCACGCCTACTTCGATCAAAGGATGCAGGCTGCCTGTCAGTACCGCACATTATAAAGACTACAGCAGGGGGCAGAGCCTTTTTTTACAGAGCCCCAATGCTATGGAATAGCCTCCCTATGTATGTTCGGGAATCAGACACAGTCTCAGTGTTTAAGTCCAGGTTAAAAACATACTTATTTAATCAAGCATTTTGTACTGATTCCCCTTAGATAAAGGAGCAGATCTGGGGGACTCATGGGTGTTGAGTATTATGGTGATCTGGTATGTTTAGATGCTGTCTTCCCCTCTCTTATTGATCACGGTGTTGATGATGAGAGCGGCTGGTTGCTTAACATATCAGGGAGCCCTCATGTCTGTGTTTCCCTCTGGTTCTCCTTTTAGTTATGCTGACCTAGTTAGTCTTGCCGGAGTCCATCCTTGCACTCTACATTATTCATTTAATCAATCCAAACCGTGTGATTACATTGTCACTTAACTGCTTTCTTCTTTTTGACGTCCTTTCCCTCTCTCTCTCTCTCTCTCTCTCTCTCTCTCACTGTTGAGTTACATACGCCACAACCCGGTCCTGTGGGACCCTTTCCTGTGACCAGCCCAGCGGATGATGCATCACCAGGGCGATCTTGGACGACCCACTTCGCCATAAAGACGTTCCGGCTGCTCGTTAACGACTAATGATTATAGTTGTTTACACACACACAATGTAACCACATAATCCCTGCTACCTGTTCTCACCCATATGAGGATGGGTTCCCTGTTGAGTCTGGTTCCTCTCAAGGTTTCTTCCTATCTCATCTCAGGGAGTTTTTCCTTGCCACCGTCGCCCCCGGCTTGCTCATCAGGGACAAACTGATTTCTGTTTAATTCTGTCTCATAATTTCTTCAATTGTAAAGCTGCTTTGTGACAATCACCATTGTAAAAAGCGCTATACAAATAAAACTGAATTGAATTGAATAATTTTATACACAAACATTAACACACGAAGGAATTCAAGCCATAAAAAATATTTTTCTTAAAAACCCAGACATCTCCAGACCCGATAAAGAACTCTTACAATTATTAGAGATAAATTTAATTAAGAAATGATTTTGAATTCAATGGAAGAGTTCTTTTTGCAAATTAAGAAAGGCACGGCTATGGGCAAGAAATTTGCTCCGGCCTACGCCAACATATTCATGGCAGAGTGGGAGGGATCGGCTTTAGCCCGATGCTCGAAGAAACCGCTCCATTACCTCAGATATCTTGATGATATCTGGGGGGTATGGACCCACTCCCTGGAGGACTTTAAAGATTTTGAAAGTGTCCTTAAACAATCATAACCCATCCATTAAAATAAAATCCACTTTTGACCGGCAGTCAGTGGATTTCTTGGACACCACAACCTACAAATGGGTCCAGGTTTTGAACACACACACACACACATTGGACATTAAAGTTTTTATTTTAAAAAAAACGGACACACATGCTCTTTTACATAAAAAAAAAAAAAAGTCACCATCCAAAACACATACTTACTCTGACCTGGTTAAATCACAAACTCCTCAGGATTTCATCACATCTGTTTACACCCGGAATACAGGACTTCATGGAAGCGTCACACGAAGATCCTCTTTCGGGCGTTGAGATCTAGGGGTTATAATAGGTCTTTTCCTTAGGAAAAGCCTTCAAATCCTTACACAGGAAAAAGCGGCCCAGACAGAAGACGACATAATACCTTTTGTCCTGTCGTTACTCCTCGGCCACCACCCAACTTACCAGGCAGATAAAGTCCAAATTTTCAAAGTACACATACTCGGACAATTGCTGATATTCCCAGGAGCATAAAATTATATCGGCCTTCAAGCCTAAAAACTTAAAGGTGATTACCTAACCAGGGCCAAACTTTACCCAATCCACAGTGACAAAACCTAAACACAAAGGACAATATTTGGAACAAACTAAAATTTGTACAAAATAAAGTCACAAAGGAGGTCTTTACACAACTTTACCAATCTTGGCACAGGTGCATACAGCAAAAATTGTATCTATATCTGATCATCCTGTAAACAATGTTGTATCCAGTATGTTGGAGAGAGACTGGCAATACCAGTTTTGGTGAGAATGACCCAACATAGACACAATATTCTAAGAAGAAGGGAAACAAATACTTGACCTGGTTCAGCACTTCTTGAAGCACGGATGGGAATCCTTCCGAGTCACGGTCCTACAGGCCAACCCTAACCCTCAGTCCAACCCTATTTATATCTAAACCTAATCCTGACCTTAGTCCCCAATCCCCAACCATTCCCTAACCCTAACCCTATCTTTAGCCCCTAATCTTTAGCCAAGGCAATCTGACCCATGTCTGGGCCCCGAACCCTAACCCCAACATTCGTTAAAAACAAAAGCCTGCCAAAAAAAAATGGAGCAGATGGACACCCAACTTAAAACTAAAGGTGCATGACTAGTCTGTTATCCTCATAGCATTTCTGGACATACTCAAAGCACAATAATAGCATGTATTGAAATAAAGTTCTGCCAGAACTGTAGCAGTGCTTAACAGGCGCCGGCCCGTGCCTTTCCCTTGGTCCTCTATTAACCACACGTTCCATAGGACGGTGATGGGGGGGGGGGGGGGATCATATATCTTTCAAAATCTAACCTAGCCAGAGCCTTCGGACCAAGCACGCTACCAGACTCTAAATAATCTGACTTCACAATAACTATACACACCTGCTCAACCTCACACACCAGGAAGGGATGTGGGAGGGATGGGTAGGTGAGCGGATAAACAATAAGCATTGCAACGTAATTACTTACAATACACACCTGCCCACCCCTCTATATTAGAGACTGTGTGAGCAGAAGAGAGCAGAACCATGTGATTTTATTTAATGTGCATCTACATTAAATAAAATCACATGGTTCTGCTCTCTATCATATCCACACCTGTGGTCTACATAAAACGAATTAATAGATTAAAATGTTAAACGAACAGGTTAAGTGGTCTACAATAATCTTAAAACCTCCCCTTTTCCTAACCTTAAAATCTTGATCAAATGCCTTTAAAACCCACCCCTATAGCTCAAAAGAGAACCTGAACCCCTGCCTCAAAAAATCTTAACCCTGTATTATATGATTGATTGACATAATAAACTAACCATGGGTTTGGAACTTACCCCTACTCTTTTATTCTAAAGCTAATCACAGCTGACCTAGCCTAGCATTGGCATTATAACTAGCACTAGCGTTAGCGCTAGCATAAGCATTAGCACTAGATTAATAATAAATGAAAGTAAAATTGTGTGTATCTAGCTTAACCTCCCTACAGGGATGATGAGTCTAATACATAGGATTGGACTCTGACCAGTGAAATTCACAGGTGATAAATTGCAAATTTTAGGTTTCAGGGCATCTACACCCACACACTACTCAGAGACGGTAGATTATAACTAATTACACATGCATAGGAACCCAAAATGATTGGCTGTCTATTTCTCTCACACACACACACAAAGGTTTCTGGGACATTGAAATTACTAGTTTTAAACGCTCATAACTCGGAAACCGTGTCCTGAAATTTAGGTGTATGTATGTATGTATGTATGTATGTATGTATGTATGTATATATATTATATATATATATATATATATATTTATATATATATATATATTATATATGTATATATATATATATTAATATTAGATATATATATATATAAATATACATATATACACACACATATGTGTATATATATGTATGTATGTATGTATATATAGATATAGATAGATGGATATATATAGATATGTAAAAACCTAATCAACTCTAATAACTAAAACAGGAACTAAAAAGTAAATACAGTCATAAACCATACAAATAAATAAAAAAAAAAATAAAAAAAAAAAAATAAATAAATAAATAATATATATATATATATATATATATATATATAAAATAAACTAACATTTATTATTAACTGGTTTATTAATTAGTTGATTAATATATAAATAAATAAACAAATACATTTTAAGGAGATCTCTATTATAAACTAATGCAAGAAAAAAACCCTAAAATAGAAGACAGAAAATTTTTAATCCCAAAAACGCCCACTAGAGGGCATTATTGGGACATAAATCGGTTTTGTATAATACGGGAAAACATCCAAGGAGATTTCTATAATGAACTAAAGCCAAAATAGAAAGACAAACAATTAAATCCCAAGGAAGCCCACTAGGGGGTATTATTGAGACAATATTCGTTTGGTGCAATATGGAAATAGGAAATATAATTTTTTTTTTTTTTACAAAATCCAGCTGGTATTAAAGTAAAGAAATAATAATATATAATAATAACAATAATTATAAATAATAATAATGATAATGATGATAATAATATAATAAAAATAAAAATCTGATAAATTTAAAATTGTAATTTGGAGGTATTTTTTGTTTCCCCAATAAAAAAAAAGCCCTATAAGGGGCATTTCTTAAGACACTGGTTTCTTTCCATAACAAAAAATAAAATTTAAACACAAACCAAACCTGTGGCAAAATCCATCTAATTATATGCTGAAAAAGAACAAACACAAGTGAATTCTAATCCATACAAAAATGGTATGATCACATAAAAGCACATTTGAGCTTTATACTGAACTTTACATAAAAATTAAATATAATACCCAAATTGTGTGATAACGGTTACAAATAAATAAATAAATATATAGGTATATAGATAAATAAGAAAATAAATAAACAAATTAATTAATTAACAAAAACAAATTTGTAGCAGAAGGAAAGTCCAAAATTCAGTTTTCCCTTTACAAATAACTTTTAACTTTACCCTTGCCCTAGCCCTTAACCCATGGTTACAAATAAATAACAAATCTGAAACTGAAGGTAAGTCCAAAATATTTCCCCTTTATAAATAACTTTAACTTCAACCCATAGTTTAAAACAAATCTGAAACTAAAGGTAAATCCAAAATATTCCCCCCTTTTCTATCCCCACCCAAGCCCCTAATCCTACATTAACCCCTAACCCTAAACTTAGCCTAAAGTTAAGACCTAACCCTAAACTTGGTCCCTAATCCTAATCTTAGTCCTAACCCTAATCTTAGTTCTGAAACCTAAACATAAACCCTACTTCTAACCCTAACCTTAGTCCCTAATCCCAAACTATTCCCTAATCTTAACCCTAACCTTAGTTCTTAATCTAACCCTAATCCTAAACTTAAACCATAACCCTAACCTTAGTCCTAACCCTGACCCTAAACGTAACCCTAATCTTAGCCCCTAATCCTAAACTATTCCTTAATCTTAACCTCAGTCCAAACCCTAAACCTAATCCTGGATTTAAGCCCTAACCCTAACCCTAACCTTAGTCCTAATCCTAATCTTATAATCTAAACCTAACCTTAACCGAAGCCCTGAGCCCAACCCAATCCTTAAACCGTAAACCCTCACCATTAAACCTCTTATGGTTCTCCTGACCCCAACCCAAATCCTAAACTCACAACCCTGACCCCAACACAACCCCTTATTTTATAATAATTTAATTAGTTATTTATTATCCACCTCAGACCCCAACACTGATCCTTAGTTCCATCCCGTCACATACACCTCATCTAGACCCTCATGATGATTACATTTTTTTTTACTTGAATATTGACTATATATGGAATTGAAATAGTTCTTTTGTTGATTGAGAGAAATTATCCCGCCCCCCCATTTTTTCTCCATTTTTTTTCCTTTTTTTTTTTTTTTTTTTTTTTGTTGGTTTTTTTTTTTTTCCTTTTTTGTTGGTTTATACCTAAAAATAAAAATAAATAAATAAATGGAATAAAAAAACAATTATTACACAAAAAAAGAAAAGAATTCTGAAGGAAAATGTTAGTTTTAAAAAAGAATTTCTCTAATAACAGAAAAGAGAAAAAAATTTGGGGGGGAGTTTAAGTGAGACACACAGAGTATAAATAGAAGCCACACTCACTAGTGTGTCAGAGCAGTTAGAGGAGAGACAAGAGAGAGTGTGAGTTTTACAAGCGAATAAGACGTGTTAAAGCTAATAGAACATGCTCTATTTTAAATAATAGGAGATATTCAATATGAAAATAAGTTTCCAGGAATACAATTAGTAATTTGGATTAAGAAAATTTCTTCCTTTCCCAGATTATAAAATCCTAAATCACACACAAATTTCTTTTTATTAAATTGAATGTTTTAATCAGGGAACCCAATAAGTTTATTTTAAACTTTTTAAAGATTCATTAACGGAGTTTTTTTATTAATAAAAGAATTTTTAGAGGCAAGTCTATGCCTGATGAAGGGATACTTATCCCGAAACGTTGCGACAGACTTGCCTAGGAAATATAAAATGTTTTTCCGTGGTGGGCACAACTACAGACAGGTGGATTTTTATCCTCTGTCTGATAAGTTTTTGGAGAGCCCAAAAAGATACAAACTCAGATATGAGGAACATTTTTTTTCTCTGGGATTTAGCAGTTATGGTGGCCTAAAAGATCCCCAATAAAAAAAAAGAAAAGATCTTAAGGACCCCACCAACGTTCTCCAAATAGGAGGAATGATAATTTTTGGAGACCCAGAAAAACGCTCAGTGCAGCGTACCCAACAAATTAACCCACGTGGTGAATGTTTGGCCACTACAACTGAAAAACAGACAAAAAAATCCAAACAACAAAAAAAGACAGGATTACATCCAAACTCCAAAAAAACCTTCAACGGGCCAGACCAAAAAACAAAATAGCAGGGGCCCTGAATATGAAGGTTTTAGAGCCATAGTGAAGAAACTTTGAGAAACTTTCGCTTCATCATTTGGAGACCGTATCTATACACTCAGATACGGAAACCACCAACATTTCTGAGGCTTACACAATTTCTCACAAACATTGTAAAACCAGCCAAAATTGCTGCTCATACAAAATCCCTCTTAAAGGTAACGCTAAAAACGGTAACGCTAAAAAAACTGGGCTTATTTACATTTGCAGAATTTGGCAGACGCCCTTATCCAGAGCGACTTACAATATTCCTTGTTATACAACTGAGCAATTGGGGGTTAAGGGCCTTGCTCAGGGGTCCAACGGTGGTGGCTTGCCAGAGCTGGGAATTGAACCCACAACCTTCAGGTTGGTAATCCAACACCTTAACCATAAGCCACCACTTCCCCATGTGGTGGGGAATCCGGAAATGTGTGGCTTATACCACACATCTCATTTTGCAAGATCATTATGAACTTCATGTGAATCAAGAAAGTGAGACATTGCAGGACATGATGGTGGATGATTGGAGATCTGCTTTTACTATAGCGGTAACCTGGTACTGTAAAAGGTACACAAAAAAGGTGCACTAAAGCGCCAATTGAGAGAGTAAAAGCGCTTCTAGAGGCATTAGGGGAGAGCGGGAGATCAGATGAAATTGGGAGCAGAGATGACACCCAAAAACAAAAGGAGGAGGATTTTCCACCCTTGTCACAGGACACCAGTACCTCTCCCTCAGGAGGCAGGAGGCATTCAGGTGGAGCCACACACCCCTTGCTCCCCCTCATCTGTGCTACCTAGAAAAAACCCCGTGAACGTAGACATAAAATGGTGGTAGAACAATGGGTGCAGACAAATCCAGCCGTGGTCTATCCTGAGGACCACCCAGCGCTCTTGGAAATACAAACATGTCTTGAAGATCAGACACAAATTACTCTGCCGCTGATCCAAAAGCCGCGGACAAAGCAAAGGGTTTTAGCAGAACTAACGGAGGGATCCGATTAGGATCCCCTCATAATGTTAGAAGAACCACGAGAGGAGGGGACACAAATGTCACCAATGGACTCCCCGTGCCCCGCTCCTATAGACAAAACAAGAGGTTGCACTTTGCCAGAACCCTTGATTAATCAAGTCACTGTATCTATTACCCCTCCTGTGGTAACACCCAGAGTGTTCAAGCCTGCCAAGCACCTTCATACAGCAAGGAAGATGGTGGAATGGACTTTGAGTATCCAGAAAAATTGTGTATTCTGGGGGGATTCCAATTTGGCGAGGATAATTGAACACAATATAGAGGACCTAAAAATTGACAGCTATCACGGAGGCACATTCAGGCGTGCTGAAAATTTGATTAATAGGGCACAGGTCCACGTAAAGGTTGAGGTGACCAAAAATTAAAGGGGACAGCAATTAAGCAGATACAGTGGGCCCCTGAAAGCAGTGAATGACAAGTTCCCTGGAGCTATGATAATGTTTACACCCACCCATTGGACAATGACTTGCGCGAAGGCCATGTTGTCTCATTGGACCAAACACCTAAACTTCACAGCCCTGTAAACCCGAGAGAGGGACTAAAGCCAAGAGGTGAGGTGGTAAATTTGTCCAGACACTTCACACCCACAGAAGGTCAAATGAGACTATTAAACAAGGGCCGTACATTTATACCCACACTACGTATTAATCTGGACACTAAGAAACAACTCGTGGTAGATTTGCAGGGATATCATAGAAGGCTGTTGCTGGCAGCCTTTTATAGATATGGAGGGGAAACAGAGGCTTTACAATTTAACAGGTCCACATGAACACCAAAACTCTCTCAGGTTCCAGAAGCATTCAAAAAACTATCAGAGCGGATAAGTTGCCTGCCATGTAGCTTGGGAGAAACATCAAACCTTAGTAAAGAAGACAGATGCGTGATTCAGCAGCTGAGTTTCAATAAATTCATTGTTATTAAGCCAGCAGATAAAGGTAGTGCAATTGTAATAATGGATATGGATGCATACATAAAAGAAGTGGAACGACAATTGGACCAGGAAAATTATTACCAGAAACTTCAAGACCCTGACCTTAGTCCCTAATCCCCAACCATTCCCTAACCCTAACCCTGACCCTATCTTTAGTCAAGGCAATCTGACCCATGTCTGGGCCCCAAACCCTAACCCCAAACACCTGTTGAAACAAAAGCCTGTCAAAAATGAGCAGGGGGACACCCAACTCAGAACCAACGGCACACATGACTCTAAACCCAAACTCTGACCTCAATCCTAACCCTAATTTCCCTCCCCACTCCTTTTCCTAATCCCTTTTAAACAACCCCTAATCCTAAACCCTTACAGGGGACACCCAACTCAAACCCAATGGCGCATGACTAGTCTGTCATCCTCATAGAGTTCCTGGACATACTCAAAGCACAATGATAGCATGTATTAAAATAAAGTTCTGCCGGAGCTGTAGCAGTGCTTAACAGTGCATAGGCCCTTCCCTTGGTCCCTCTGTCCAAACAGTGATGGGGGGGGATCATTGTACTTTTCCAAAACCTAACCCAAATTCCTAAACCCTAACCGAACCCCTGACCCTAATCTCTGACCCCAACACAACCCCTAATGTCTTTTTTATTATTATTTTTTCATTATTTTTATTTATTTATTTGCAACTTCATACCCCAATTCTAAGCTTTAATTCCATTCCGTCATTAGATTCATGATACAGAATATTTTTTAATCTCTCCCTGCTTTTTGTTGTATTGTGGGGGTAGTGGGGGAAGTACCCACAAGAAAGTATTTTTTATTAATGTACACAAAAAAATACATATAAAGATGGTCTGTGCCCTTGCTGACCCCATACCATTAAAGTGTGTAAATATTTTCCCTAACCCAACCCTAACACTAGACCTGATTTCTTTTCATCTCTTCTATAAGAGAACAAACATAATACCTGGTATTTATTCAATACAGTGGCTAAATTAACCAAAAATAAAGCATCAACAGGTGTTGACATTTCCCAACAGCACAGCAGTAAATGAAATTATTAACTACTTTAATTCCAAGATCGATACTATTAGAAATAAATTTGTAAACATGCAGCAAACTGCTGCAGTATCGCATCGAATAGTGCGTTGTAGATCCCCCGAGGAACAATTTCACTCATTCGTTACTATAGGAGAAGAAGAACTTTATAAACTCATCAAATTATCTAAAGCAACAACATATGGTGGACCCTATTCTGTCTAAGCTCCTAAAATTCCTAAAGTCATAGGTTCACTTCTGAATATAATTACTTCATTGTTGTCATTATAATATATACCCAAGACATTTAAACTGGTTGTAATTAAGCCACTCGTTAAAAAACACAACTTGATCCCAAAGCTCTAATTAATTACAGACTGATCTTTAATCTCCCATTTCTTTCGTATTATCACAATTAAATTTCTTGTTAGAGAAAAATGATAACTGTGAAGATTTTCAGTCAGGATAAAGGTCCTATAATAGTACTGAAACTGCTCCAATTAGAGTTGCAAATGACCTGCTATTATCAGCTGATGTTGCATGTCTCTTTCTGTTGTTGAATTGGACCTCAGTGTTGCATTTGACACTGTCAACCACAACATTCTTTTAGTAAGATTAGAAAACTTTGTTGGCATTAGTGGAGGTGTGTTAGCATGGTTTAAATTATATGACCGCCACTGTAGCAGTGAATGAAGAGAGGTCAGTTCTCTTCTGACCACAAACCAGTAGGTTACCCATACTGCAGCAAAGTTTCTTTGGTCTTGTCCGGATGGCAGTCTATAAGACAAAATTGTTACTCTTAAACAGAATAACTGTCTCCAAGTGCTGATCCACCAACTAGGCAGGCGGCGACAGTGAGCTCAGAATAACAAAGAACAGACGTATGTAAGTGTAGATGCTTTTAATTTGATATTAATCAAATTGAGTGTTTAATATTGTCTTTTTTGATGTGTGTAAAGCTGCTATGAAACAATCCCAATTGTTAAAAGCGCTATATAAATAAAGGTAATATCTGTACAGTGTAGATAGTGTGTGTGTGTGTGTGTGTGACGGGCATTAATTGTTACATAGCTGTGTGACAGTTTAGAGATATATTATTTTAATAAATTTGTTGTTTATTAATATTACCATTTTAACAAGGTTTACAAGTTGGTAACACCCTTTATTAGCTTATTAATCAGTTTTTTTTTGTTTTTTTTTATTCCCATTCCCTGTGCATTTTTATACCATCTGTATTGGTATGGGTTTTTTTTCTAAATATCTGGAGACGACCGTTTGGCTGAATAACCTGTATAACCAATAGCCCCAATGTAAAGAAGGAAAGCACTTCCCGATCTCTCTGCACCACAGTTAATGCTGCAACCGAGCACAAACCTGACGGTTTCACATCACAGTTTTTGTGTCACGGATCAGATTTTTTTTTAGATTGGCAAAAAAGGGGGACAAATATAATTTGCTTTGCATTTATTACAAGAAAACTTACATAAAATACATTTTAACTTTGAAACTTTGATTTAACTTTGAAAAATAACCCTATGGCACCTAGGGTTTTAGCAAAAATAAAAATGTAAAAAATTATTCACTTCTCAGTCATTAAAGTGTAACATATGAAACACCCTGAGACTTTAAAGTGACCTAAACTTACAATGATATTAAAAAAAAAAAATGATGGACATCTTAGCAGTCACTGTCACCTGCTGTGGATAAGAGCCATTCACTAGAAACCAAAATGGCCAGTCAAGTTTCTGTCACTGCATTTACTTGGTTTCCGGCATCATTTGTGTTCACTTGAGATATTTATATTGTGTCTCTTTAACTTCCACTCTTCTGTGACTCTCATAGAGAGGGTGTGTCTGTAGCACCTGACTTCGCATCTCTTGCTCAGAAATAAACTTCCCAATAGATGTGCTTATCGCTTCATCTATGAAGCCAAAATGCTCCTGTACATGCAATTTGAATGATATGGGAGAATTTTCAATCCTTTTCAGCTCCTCCACTAGTCATTGTTAACTAACGCCCCAGTCATGTGAACACAACTGCTCTGTGTAGAGAAAAAAGGTAGATATATTGTGTTTACAAGAGACCAGGTGGAAGGGTAGCAAGGTTTGTAGTATTGGATTGAGATTGAAGTTGTTTTATCATGGTGTGTGTATAGGAAAAGAAATGGGGTAGGAGTGATCCTATAAGAGGAATTTGTGAAGAATGTTCTGAATGTGAAAAGAGTGTCAGACAGGGTGATCAGTCTGAAGTTAGAAATTGAAGGGTTGATGGTGATTGTTGTAAATGGTTACGCAAGAAATTGTGAGTTAGAAGAGAAAGAGAGGTTCTGGCATAAGTTAGATGGGGTAATGGTAAGTAAGAGTCAGGAAAAGTAACAGTGAAGGACAGATGATAGTAGGCCTTGCTAAAAGAATAGAGTTCACTGTGTTAAATACTTTTTTCCAGAAGATAGATGAGCATATAGTGACCTATAAGAGCAGAGTAAGGTGCACACGGGTAGATTACATCTTATGTAGATGAAGCGATCTGAAAGAGATTAGTGACTGTAAAGTTGTGGTGGGAGAGAGTGTAGCCAGACAGCATAGAATGATGGTGTGTAGAATGATGTTGGTCTGAAAGGAGAAGAGATCAAAGGTAGAGAAAAAAAACAAGTGGTGAAAGCTGAAAAAGGAAGAATACTTGAGTTGAATACAGGAGTTGAAACAGGCTCTGGGCAGTCAGTCAGTGTTTTTAGATGAATGGCAAACTACAGCAGAAGTGATCAGGGAGACAGGAAGGAAGGTGCTAGGTGTGTCATAAGAAAGGATGAAAGAGGATAATGAGACTTGGTGGTGGAAGGAGGAAGATCAGAATAGTATAAAAAGGAAGAGATTAACCAAAAAGAAGTGGGACATGGAAAGGACTGAGGACAGAAATACAAGGATTTGCGACACAAAGTAAAGAGGGAAGTGGCTAAGGCCAAGCAGAAGGCACATGATGAGTTGTACACTAGGTTAGACAGTAGAGAAGGACTTGTACAGCAATGCATATAAGGTAGTATATGTAATCTACATAGTGGGGAAGTGGTGGCTCATGGTTAAGGTGTTGGGTTACCAACCTGAAGGCTGTGGGTTCGATTCCCATGCTCTGGCAAGCCACCACTGTTGGACCCCTGAGCAAGGCCCTTAAACCCCCAATTTTGTAAGTTGCTCTGGATAAGGGCGTCTGCCAAATACTGTAAATGTAGTGACTGATGTACGTTGCACGTCTGTGCTTATATACATATGCATACCATAACATAACCATTGTTTACCAACAATGAGTATGTTATATGCAGTGACTGACAAATATATTTTGTTGACTGACGTAACTAACAAACCCCAATACATATAGTAATATTCACATATATGATTGTGTTTGTATTTAATGTCAAGTGATTAAGTGAGAATATACTCTGCACTAACCCTGCATTAAGAAAATGTGTAGTATGTGTTTAGCTCTGTGGAGAGATGGCAGATCCCAATGGAGAGGAAGGTCTAAAGGTAAATGTATGTACCTACTTACACCCTACTGCCAAGGTCAACCTACATGACAATCATCCCAGTAGTGTCGCACTGGGTGCTCAAATCACCTACATACTGCGCAGAATCTGTTTCATAACCTTGTATCATGACTCAGAAATGCCTGGAGGAGCCTGGGTGAGAGACACACCTAGTCCCATCACGTGCAGTGCATGTAACTACATGTCCACTGACATCGACGGTGCTAATCCTGGGACAACAACAGTGAGCCCACCCATGCAACAATGGTTTAACTATCCCATGCAGTGAGCTAAGGTGGGTTTGCACCATTGCACTTTTCTACAACACTATTCCTAGCTTATTTTGCGACATGCCCATTTGCAGAGAGATGTGGGTATTTGGCTGAGTGCAGAGCAAACTGTGGATTATTCTATAAACCAACATGGCATAAGGCCTCACAGCAAAACTGAAGAAACTAGGGGTGGAAGAGATATGCGGTCAGGAGGAGATTGCAAGAAAATCAAAGGTTGTCTCTCTTGCTAAGCAGGGGCAGTGGATGCGGTGTAAAGGTCTGAAGAAGCGAAAACTCTACTGGAGGGAGCTCTGGAAAATGGAGGCAAGTACCACCAGCTTCATTATTAGAGCTACTTTCAGTGTGCTCCCATGACCAAAGAACCTTTTAGCAAAGTCTACTACTATCTATTCAATTCAATTTTGGTCATTGTCACAAAGCTGCTTTACACAATCAAAGAAATTATAAAATGAAACAGAAATCAGTTTGTCCCTAATGAGCAAGCCAGGGGCAATGGTGGCAAGGAAAAACTCCCCTGAGATGGAAATAGAAAGAAACCTTGAGAGGAACCAGACTCATTTTGGTGAAAAACAGGTAGCAGGAATTATGTGGTTACACTGTGTGTGAGCTTATATTGTAAGTCCTTAAAGAACAGCTGTAACGGCTTTATGGCAGAGTGGGACGTCCTTGGTCAACTTGCTGATGTATTAGCAACCGGAGCAGTTCACAGGGAAGGGTCCAACAGGTCCGGAGTGGAGATGGGTCTGGATCACTGGCAGCTCCGTTGTGGCATATGTAGCTCGACAGTAAGAGAGAGAGAGAGAGAGAGAGTTTACTTAGGTACTGCGGTGTGTGAGACCATTTAGATTTTTATAGCTTAAAAGCAATATTTTAAAATCAATGCGGTGTCTCACTGGGAGCCAATGCAGTGTGGATAAGACCTGCGTGATGTGCTCATATCTTTTAGTTTTAGTGAGGACTCTCGCTGCTGCGTTCTGAACTAGTTAAAGTTTATTAATGCACCTTGTTGAACATCCAGACAGTAAAGCGTTACAATAATCCAGCCTGAATGTAATAAATGCATGAACTAATTTGTTTGCATCATTTAGTGACAAGATATTTCTTATTTTAGCGATATTTCTGAGATGTTAGAATGCTATCCTGGTAATATTATCGACATGGGCTTCAAATGAGAGATTGGAGTCTATAAATCACACCCAGATCTTTTACTGTTGCACTTAGTGAAACAGAGACTGTCTAGGGTTAACGTGGGATCAGGAAGCTTACTTTTAGCTACCTGCGGTCCTAGAACCAGAACCTTAGTCTTGTCAGGGTTAAGCAAGAGGAAATTTCTTAACATCCAATCCCTTATTTCCTTCACACATTTCTCAACTTTATTAAACTGGTCTTTTACATCAGGCCTTGATGAGACGTATAGCTGTGTGTCATCAGTGTTTGTAACAGTGAAAACACTGATATCATGCTTACAAATTATGTTTTCCCAGAGGAATCATTTAAAGAGAGAAAAGAAGTGGGCCTTAAACCGAGCCCTGTGGAAACTTACTTCACAAGGGAGCACGCAGAATAATCACCATTTAAATCCACAAACTGATAGCGATCGGTTAAATAGGACCTGAGCCACGCAAGAGCCATTCCTTTAGTTCCTACTAATTTTTTCTAATCTGTGAAGAAGAATATTGTGATCTATGGTGTCGTCGAAAGCCGCACTAAGGTCAAGTAATATATAAGCAACGAGACACAGCATTGATCGGATGCCAATAAGAGGTCATTTGCTACTTTGACCAGTGCTGTCTCTGTGCTGTGATGAGGCCTGAATCCTGATTGATAAAGTTTGTGTATGTTATTTCTGTGTAAATATGAACATAACTGCTGCACTACTACGTTCTCTAGGATCTTGGAGATAAATGGAAGGTTAGATATCGGCCTGTAGTTCGACAGCTCATTGGGGTCAAGGTTAGGTTTCTTACTTAAAGGTATAACTGCTAATTTAAAAGATTTGCGAACATACCCACTGCTGAGTGAAGAGTTAACTATTTTCAACAGGGGTTCTGATACTGCCGGTACTATCTGCTTAAGAAAGTGTGTTGGTATAGGATCTAATACACAATTTGATGATTTTGTGGAAGAGATGCATGTGATTTGGGTTGTTGTTCTCTTCCAGAGGAGTAAAATTTTGCGACGGTGTCAAATAAAAATCTAGGATGATATTTTATTATTACAATAATATTTTATAATAATAATATATATTATAAAAATAATATTATTTTTAGGATTTCTAGGGTTATTATAATTTATTATTGTAGAGATACATTGATCTAGTTACACTAAGAGCTTTTTTATAAGCTAGAATTCCCTCTTTCCATGCTGCCTGGAAAACAATCTAGTTTGGCGCCATTTACGTTCTAGTTTACGGGCGCTGCTGAGAGCCACGTTATCTAACGTATAGCGGAACGTGGGCCATCTAACGTTCTGGCATCTATCGGTATCAATACAATTCAGGACAGATTCAATCGCCTGCTCAAGTTTCTGTTGGATCAGACGGTGATCTAATGACAGAGGACAATTCTGGAAGATAATTAATAAAGCTCTAAGCAGAAGTTGATGTAAGTGTAAGTGACGTTTGTAAGTGTACGGTACGGTAAGGCACTATATGTACACGGCACTATATTAAATTAGAATGACACATTTTAAATTATATAAGATGGTGATCAGAAATAATTTCGCACTGAGGAATTGTTACTATGTTACTTATACTTATTCCGAAAGATAATATTAAATCTAATATGTGACCTGCTGCTTTATGAGTAGGTTCTATTATACACCGATTTACTCCCACTGAGTCGAGTATGGACATAAATGCTGTTCTCAGCGGGTCGTCTGTATTTTCGAAACGAATATTAAAGTCTCCAGCAATTAACGTTTTATCAACGGCGAACATCCAGGTTAGACAGGAAATCTGCAAATTCACTAAGAAATTCAGAGTACGGTCCTGGGGTTCTGTAAATTAGGACTAAAGAACTCGACTTACTCTGCTTATAATTTGTCTCTGCAGATGTAATGTTACTGTAGAGAGCTTCAAATGAATTAAAATTTTGTCCATGTTTTTGTACGATAGTTAGATAATTATTAAAAATAACTGCGAAGCCTGCTCCTCTACCAGTTTGATGAGGCTGATGTATGTAGCTGAATGCTGGAGGACTACCTTCATTTAATGCTACATACTCATACTTTTAAAGAGCTTTATGTCCAGGTTAATGTTAAACACAGAATGTCGAAAATCCAGGATCTGAGATCATTTCATGTGTTTAACCATGAGCGAAACTGGAATTAGAAGTAAGAGATCTAATGTTTAACAATCCTAGCTTCAGATCAGAGTTGCAGGCTGTGTTCAGTATGTTCTGAATTACTGATATCTATATTAATTAAATTACTGAAGCAAACTTTGGGGGTTTTTCTGTTTTTACATTGTTTAGCTCGGGAAACAGACACAGTCTCAATGTTATATACCATGAGTGACGACTCTGTGCAGCTAGCAGACGGTCGGATTAGCCAGTTGGTCTGCTGCTTAGCCAGGGCTCTGTGTAGTCAACTGCATTAACTGAATTGTAAGGTATTCAGCTATTGACCTCACTTGCCAGTGGGTTAGCAGCATAAGTTTAATGTGGAAACATCCACATTTCAATAATTCTGCTTTTATTTTAATATTTGTGCTCAGGTAACATTTTACATACATACAAGGGTACAATTAATTCTATTTTACTATTCTATTTAACCCTATTTGTAACAGATTTAAGTGTAACCAAAGTAAACCATTGTCATTAAACCATTTGAGTTATAAATTGTGTATTAACTAGTCTTTACTCAACCTTAACATTGATGTGCTAACTAAAGCAATACAATATAATCACTTAATAGCAATGCTCTCCCACATATTTAGCTATTATAACTGTGCTTATTTCCGTCGTTGGTATAAGTGCCAGTGGGTGGTAATATATAAGAAATGTATAGTTTTATACCACTGTGCTGATTAAGTTTCTTTAGTCCTTCGGCAAGTTTCTTCGCCTTCCCTAGTTTAAGCACCTCTATGAAGTGAGCCTTACTAGTTTCCGACTGTCTAAGGCGTATATCGTTAGCACCAGCATGAACAACTATCTTCGAAAACCTATGCTGGCCTACAGCCCTAAGATTAACTGCAATGTCCGGTGCTCTGGCCTCTGGGATACATCTAACTAATTACTGACGACCCTAGAGGCCTAGCTATTTTCACGTGCCTCACGATAAGGTATACCAGAGTAATAACCAGAGTAATATTACGTTGCTCAGTGGGTGCTTCACTGATGAGGGCAAATCTATTGGGCACGTAAAGCACAGTGGCATGTTCTGGTGGGTTAGCTTTAGCCTTTAGCTGAAGCCTTAGCCGTAGCTTTGGCTAAGCGAGTATGCCGCCAAGTCGTCACCTATTTGCCTGCAGTGAGGGCTCTAACGCTGGAGTCGGGGGCTGGCTAACTACGCCTTTTGCATCCAGACTCGCCTATGGGAGTGCTAATTACTTTTTCGCTAGCACTCTCTAAAGTCTGGATGCACTCCTCTAAAGATAGGATCTTTTCTGTGGAAAAGATTTATGTCTTTTAAATTCTGTTCCAATCAACAATCTCTCACTTCTGGGAACTGTGGGGTAAAAAAAAATCTCCAAATGAAGTGCATTAACTCGTTGCTTAACACAATGCAATTTGTTTTGACTGGAACATTTCCAATAACATAATTTTGGATTTAACCAAATATCAGCGAAGCATATTAACAGAATTAATTAATAAATACATCAATATATAGGTGCTCAAATATATAGTGAGTATACTCACTAAAACACTAGCAATAAAGTACTGTATAGTATGGATGAACACAATAAAACAAATCTGCTTAAAAGGACATTAAGAATGACACACATTTATAAGCTGACCTAATATTTTACTTAGAAGTATTGACTAAAAAATTAACCTGTGACCAAAAAGAGTGAGTAGGGAAAGGACTGTTCAAAAGAGCTTAAACACACAGGGTGTAGTTGAGAGTGTAAAAGACTGGTAGAACTTTGTACTGAGAGAATGTTTAAAAATGGGGTAGGCCATCCTACCCTGACATGGACAATAAGCCATCCATAAAGATGTTCTTATTTGGGAGACAAAAGATTTGATATGTAATAAAAGGATAAAAAGAAAATTTGCTCCCTCTGGACATGAGCCTTTCTGGACCATGTGGAGAATGAACCATCACTGCAGTGATTACATTTCTGATGCTTTGCTTAAACCTTTCTCTAGTCTGCCTGATTTGTTTTATCACTCTGTATTAGGAAAAGTCCCATGCTATTTACTATAATAACATAATAGTTTTTGCGCTGTTAGACTTTCTTTCTGATTTAGCGACCCTGTATCAATCACTCAAATGGTAATTCTTTTTGTGCATTTTTCCGAATAAGGGCGTCTGTCAAATGATGTAAATGTTAAAGTTTTAACTCCTTTTAGCAAATAGGCAACATTTCTCCTTCCAATTAATACTGTTAATAAAACATAAAATTAAAATGATCACATAATTTTCTGTAACACTATAATTCAACAATGTTACGGTTGCCCTCGCCTTTACCGCCATCTGGGGGGTTAAAAAAAATATTTACGTTTTTTTTTTCTAACCTAGTAAAGATTAAGTGGTTCGCTTTGCTCTTTATCCGCTTATGCTTAGAGTAAGTGGATTTTTTTGGTCTGGACAAATTCTTTCCTCCTCTGAAGTATGGATCATGACAAAGCGGTGCAGATAATGCTGCTGGAGCAAGGTGAGGAGTCGCTATAGGCACACACAGCCGAATTTCTGAAACTAGCGCACTTCACCACCTTCCCAGATTACTTCCTCTGCACCACATACTTCAGAGGACTGAACGCCAATTCTAAAGCAAGGCTCTCGGGTGAGTGCTCCCACAATGACTTTGAGACTTATGAGACTTGCATGGGCCCCCATTCACTCAGGAAGGAGACGCCAAGCAGCACCACTAATAGCACAGAGCCTACACAGATGCCAGACACGGATATGACTCCTGGCTCCGCCAAGGCACTCCCTCTGACTCCTGGTTCTGCCCAGGACCTAATCTTGCCCCCTGACAGTGACAGAGAGTCCCGAGTCCTCTCCATGACTCTGAATCAGACTCAGACCAGATCCCACCCCTGACATTGACCCCGCCCCGATTTACACAGGCCGGACCCCGCCCCCGATTTGGCTCAGGATTGACTGCCAGGACACGAGGACGCTCCGCCTCTGACCAGGGACAATCGCTGGGGTCTCTGCCTCTGACCAGGACATGCTGGGGGTCTCCGACCAGGACGCCAATGGGGGTCTCTTCCGATGACGCTGAGGACCGCTGGCGTCTTATCGCTGCGTGGCATGCTGCGTGGTCATGCTTCCCCCGGGGGTTTTCTTTCGCGCATCCACTGGGCTCCGGCTTCCCCCGGCCTCCCCTCCCCCTCGCTGCGTGGTCACGCCACGCTCCTGGCTTGTGAAGGGCTTCCAACTGCTTCCCCCTGGGGTCTTTCGAGCTCCTGGCTTGTTGCACACGGTTTTTGACACCCTCTGGAGGAAAGAGTAGGTCTTTAATAACATGCGATACTAAAAACCTGAGGCTAAAAACCTGGCAGACTGCAGAATGTCTCTCGAACAAAGTTTACATCGGGCTTATATAGACAATTCCCACCCATTATACATTGTTCTCTCTCTCTGGGACACAGAAACTCATACATCATGTGTGACAACCTGAACTTTGCCCTTCCTTCCCCTAAATTTAAACATCCCCATCTGTTTCCCCATCCATAACCCCCTTATATGGCAACCTATACATTCCACGGTTTCTCTAACACACATGACAATACCGCCATTATATACCACTGAATTTATACACAGGTTGAAAAATTCTACTACATATTACCCCCTCTTTGGGCTATCAAAGCTCAAACAACCAGCCTATATCTAGAGTGCAGCTCCATCATCAGCTCTAAATACAAACCAGTGATCCAAACTGAATCACAATATTACTATCAAATGACTGCATCATGCAACCGCACTCTAGTGGAGAATCGTTCCAAACATCTAGATCCATTATTTTATCAGAATCTAGTAAAAGAAACAATCTCCATTATCCCAAAAGGTAACTCATCCCGGTGTCGATTAGATGTATACATAGGTTTAACATTTTAGTGAATAATGTGAATACAGAAAGATATAAAATAAAACAATATATAAAATGGTATGTGATAATGTAGTGAAAATCTTCGACCCAGATACTTTGCGCATCGTAGAGGGCCGCCACAAGGGGAGAGGCCAGGCTAGTGCTTACTCCCAGGGGCTTGGTTCATCATCAGCTTCTTCGTCCTCCTCTGAGGTACTGGAAATTTCCTCTGATATTTGTAAGTCCCAAGCTGTAGAGCACACATTCTTTGTTGTGTTTGGAATAATGTTTTTCACATACATTTGTCGAACCGTAGCCTTAACAAGCAAAGATTTCAATATTGGAAACACACAACAAAATAATAATCCTCCTACTATAATCGAACCCCCTAAAAGGATTCCTATTTTAGTAAACCATTTACCCCAATTCCCAAACCCCAAATCTAGCCAATCCCATAACTTCTCATCCCTCCCAGCATTAGCTTGAAACTTCCTGTCTTAAGGTTTTTTTTAATTTGTTTTTGGCCTTTGTAAAGGCACCCTCGGGAGCTGTGTTGTTAGGAATATACGTACAGCATTGGTCACCAAATAATACACATACTCCTCCTTTATCCGCTAATAACCAGTCAAGAGCTTGTCTATTTTGCCATGTCATGGTACTAGTTGCATCTAGTTGTTCTCCTAATGCAGTTAATGCGTCATCGGTATAATTAATAAATCTTTGTTGATTATAGTAAATATAATTAATCCATTCAGTATTTTTATTTGGTGAAATCCAGATAAATATTGATTCATATCCTGCTAATATTTCACTTCTAGCTTTAAATTCATTAGGAATGCCTCTGGGTTGACCAATTGAATCCAAATATACACTAGGGTCTGGTTCATTATTTTTTGCTATATTCCATAGTGTATTTAAGTTATTACTTCTAATTTTATTATTGATTTTACTATCAGTACTCCTGTGTTGTTTTGATCGGTTACGTTCAGTTATTATTGGAGTGAGTATATGTAACTCTGATGACTTGTTTTTAGGATTAACTGATGGTTGTAAAGTCAATTGTTGGGAAAGTTGGCTGGAATTGTGTATCGGAATGGTCAGTGAATTTTGAATTAAAATAATGAACAGATTGATTGTCAACATTGTATTCTCTTTTATCTTTTTCATTCTCTTTTTCAATTCCTTCAATACCTTTTACCAAACTCTCAACCCGTTGTACCTTATCCACCTGCAGTTGCTGAACTCTCTTTTCCTTTATTTGTTGAATTTTTATCAGCAACCTTTGTGCAGTGGTTCAAATGATACCATGTGGTCTTTCCTTCCACTTGAATTGCTGTAGGGGTCGCTGCTACAACTTTGTAAGGCCCCTCTCTCCTGGGTTCATTCCACTTCCTTCCACCGAAACACCCTCAAATAGACTCGGTCACCTGGGACATTAGGCGGGGAGATTCAGATTCAGGACAAGGTTTCGCCGTCTTGATTCCTGTAAATAGATTGCTTTATATGTATTGCAGTTAGTTAGTTTTTTTCATATATGATCTGAGTTCCATTTGTAATTGTTCAAGTGGAGGCCCTTTGTGGGGACCCCTGTGATGTGGTACAGGCATAGGCCTTCCTGTAAGCAGTTTCATGCGGTGTTAGATGCGTGCTTCTGTTAGTTTGCATGCGAACTCATTAGTGCAAGAGGTAAAGCATCAACCCAATTTAGCTTAGCACTCTCACATATCTTATTGAGCTTAGCCTTGAGGGTACCATTTACCCTTTCAACCATTCCCTGTGATTGGGGATGGTAAACACATCCTAATCTTTGTTTTATTCTCAGATGTTGCAATACTTGCTTTACTGTTTTTTGAATAAATGCTGATCCATTATCAGAACTAATTTCAGATGGAATGCCAAACCTGGGGATCACTTCTCTTGTAAGAAATTTGATAACTGTCCCTGAACCCTCATCTGCTGAAGGCACTGCTTCTACCCATCTACTGAACCTGTCTATCACTACGAGCATATACCTCTTACCTTGAACCTTCGACATATCCACATAATCTATTACTAAATGCTTGAATGGTCCTTCTGGTACTGGTATATGGCCTATAGGTGTTGCTATTCCTTTCCTAACATTATGCTTAGCACATACTTCACATGAAGATAGAAACTCATCTATCATGGCATGCAAATATGGAGACCAAAACCCTTGTTGTCTAATCTTCTTTACCACCTCACCCTTTGCACAATGATCAAATCCATGAGCATCTGGAATTAAAATGTTCAAAAGCGTAGTAGGAGCAATGATGTGACCTTCTTGAGAACGCCAGATATTATCAGCATCTTTTTTTCCTCCTCTCTGGAGCCACATGGATTGCTCATATGGTCCTGCTTGCTGTTGAATCCGAACAATATCATCTAATTGTGGATGTGGCTCTATGAGAACTACTGGAGCTAATACTGCCACCTGACATCCTGAAGCATTCTTAGCTTCTAAGTCTGCTGCATTGTTACCTTTTATAACGTAGTCATTACCCTTTTTATGAGCCTGACACTTAATAACTGCTAACCGTTTAGGCAACATCATAGCTGACATTAGCTTCCCTATTTGCTCAGCATGTAAAATGGGAGATCCATCACTCTTTTTGAAACCTCTTTGTTTCCATACTGCACCAAAGAAATGACATACACCATGAGCATAAGCTGAATCTGTAAATACATTTACGATCTGCCCTTTTCCTAATAAACATGCAGCTGTGAGTGCTTTTAATTCAGCTAGTTGAGCAGAACATGGCTGTGAACAGTGCTGTGATACAATAGTTTCAAATTCCTCTCCCTTTTTATTGACTCAAAAGCTAACAAAGCATCAGTATTCCATCTTACAGTAAAACTTAAATTCTGTACACCTGCTTCTTTCATTTCATTATCTCTCTTAATGGTGCTATTTTCACTGCATACTCTTCTATCCATTCAGCTCTGAAACCTACCATACCTAAAAAGGTCATTAACTGTCCTACTGTTTGTGGCAATGGTGCTTTACTTATGCCCTCTAGTTGGCTTGGCGCAGTAGCTTTAGTACCGTGTGAGAGTAACTGTCCTAGATACTCCACCTGAGGTTGACAGTATTGTAGCTTGGTCTTGGATACTTTGTGACCACCTAGAGCTAGTTTATTCAAAACTTTAATCGAATCCCTATGGCATTCCTCTAATGATGTAGAACAAATCAACAGATCATCATCCATGTATTGCAGCAAAGCACTGCCTATTACCAAATCACCTAAGTCAGCTTTAAGAACTTGAGTAAATATATGCAGGTAAATGCTTGAACCCTTGTGGCATTCTAGTGTATGTATATTGTGTACCAGCAAATGTAAATGCAAACAGATATCTACTGTCTTCTGCCACTGGAACACTAAAAAAATGCTGAACAAAGATCAATCACTGTAAAATATTTGGCATCAGGCGGAACATTTGTCAACAAAGTTTGTGGATTAGGAACATCAACCGGCCCATCTTCTGTTACATCATTAATTGCTCGAAGATCGTGTACAAGACACCATTTAGATTTATCTGCTTTAAGTATAGGAAAGGTTGGAGTATTACAATAACTGGATGTCTCAATTAATACACCTGCTTTTACTAAGCCATCATCATTGTTTTCTTTATCCTGCTCTGCTTCAGATTGTAAACTCGTCATTCGGGATTTCCCTCGGTCTCCTGTTTCCATTTTTTAAGCTGGTTTTGCACATACACAGCGGGATTCTCTGTTTCTTGTAACAGTTCACCCCTTAATGCATGGCTTTGGGTCAACTCTGGTCCTTGGTCTTTCTAATTCGTGTCCTTATTCATCATATATCATTGATACGTATTAGATAAACAGAGCGTGCCAGACTGCAGGACGATAAGCATCAAACAAAGTTCCATCCATCACGTGAGTATCTACTGCATCAACTAAATCAGAGGCCTGGAGAATCTCTTCCATCTTCCCCTTGCCCACCACTTTTGCCAGCAGAGCTTTCAGGTCACCGATGGATAGCAGTTTACCAGCTGTTTCGTCCTCTAGACCCTTAATCCATTTCCCAGCACCTTCAAGGATATTAGGGAGACGAGTGAAAAGCCCCTCAAGATCTTGAGTTGCCCACGGTACGTACTGGCCCTGTGAACACATAATTAAAATTGGGAATTTGGGGCAATTGTGGAGCTAATTTTCTAAGTCTTCCCGTGGTCCCTCCCTGTTTCCAACTTCCTATATCAAGCGGCGTTCTACCCCTACTTATCTCCTCACTACTGTGTAAAAACCTACTCCTGTTTCTTAACACTTCATCTGTCTCAGGTAACGCTTTATCTGTTCTCCAACCTTTGCCATATTCTATCTCTTCTTCACTTTCCTGTATTTCTATATCTTTCTCTTTTTCATATCGGCTTTTAATCCTTTCTAAATCAGCTCTTACCTCTTTATAACAATCCAAAGACAGGCATTCATTCTTATTCAACATCTTACTTTCTCTTACCTTTGGTTTAACACTCAGTTCTTTATCACCATCATCTAAATCAACACAGCCCTCCATCTGCATCTCTCCCGAGACCGCGACAGTACCCTTAAGAATTTGAAATTGACCTTCTACGGTCACGTATGGAGGTGGGTTAGCCAGCCCCTCCTTTCTCTGCTTCTCTGTCTCAGTAAGTTTCATGGCCTTTTTTAACTGTTTTGTCTTTTTAGCAAGCTCTTCCGCTTCTTTTTTAAACAGGTTTAACACTTCTTTCTCTTGTTGTCTTTTTAACTCTCTCTTCTTTGTTTTGCTCCTAAACCCTGTACATTTATAGTTTTTCACTAATATCTCAAGCTGCTTACAAAGTTCTAAATCAAATGAACCATTTCTTGGCCATTTCGTTAGTAATTTATCAGTTCTATCACTCCATTTATTTGACAATTTAATTATACGATCTTTACACAGCGGGTATTTTAATACCAACGTCTCTATTGGAGTAGCCTCTGTCATACCTTCTGCCATTCTATATTATCCTACTTTATTTTATTTATTTTATTAGGTGGCTTTAACCTATTTATATTGTGTACTCTACAAAGTTATATATCTATAAAAACACAACAAGCACTCAGATGTTCTTTACTTGTTCTTGCGAGACACCAGCACACCATGAAACAAACTGCTTCGTTACTATGACTCTCTCTTTCTCACACACACAAGCAAGTTATCTCACACACACACTCATACACACCCGCACACCCCCCCCCATACACTCTTTTATTTGCATACACACACAGTCCTTTATCCGATAGGACTCAACAATCATCCCCATACACACAGTCCTTTATTCGGCAGGACTTATCACACATACAGTCCTTTATTCGATAGGACTTATCACACACACCTATACCCGTCAAAGAAGAACCTCTAGCACTTGGAGAAGGAGTTTATGGAAGTTATCTTTAAATATACCAAGCACACAGACACTGACACAGACATAGAGCTCTCATTCACACGAAACGTTTCTCACACCTTCTAACACTACACACTGATTCACTTCCTCAACACAGCAACTAAACTACACCCGCTGTATTACACCTACAGCAACTAAACTACACCCGCTGTATTACACCTACACCTACAGCAACTAAACTACATCCGCTGTATTTCACCTACAGCAACTAACTAAACTACATCCGCTGTGTATAACACCTACAGCAACTAAACTAAACTACATCCGCTGTATTTCACCTACAGCAACTAAACTACATCCGCTGTATAACACCCACACAGCAACTAAACTACATCCTGTAATACACTTCCTCTACATACAGTGGTCCCACTAAATACACGTGCACGCTGTCTGCTTACAATGTATGCTGTCCATCAAGGCCCCCTCAACAACATCACAGACTCGCAGGATTCAATCTTCTTAACGTAACACATTGTCCATCAAGGCCCCCTCAATGAATGAAACAAAGATTAAATCATGCATTCACTCATTTCTGGTGTCAAAAAACACTCGCTATACATTAACTTTAAGTTCGTTGTTGATGAGGTGTTCCCCACCACGGACTCCCCTAGCAAACAGCACAAACTAAGTATATAAGCAAAAACTGCTTACCTTATTTTAGGTGGCCACCGTTTGCTTCTGCCAGGAACCTTATTTTATCCATAACTAGGTCTGGCTCGCCAATTGTTGAAGGAACCCCTAAAACCTAGGCCTATATGGAACAAAGTTTACCTATATAGACATTCCCGCCCATTATACATTGTTCTCTCTCTCTGGGACACAAACTCATACATCATGTTCTGACTCTCTGGGAACCTGAACTTTGCCCTTCCCCTAAATTTACACCCCATCTGTTTCCCATCCTAACCCCCTTATATGGCAGACAATACCCACGGTTTCTCTAACACACTACAATACCATTATATACCACTGAATTTATACACAGGTTGAAAAAATTCTACTACAGCTTCCCCCTCCGGCCTCCTCGCCACGCTCCTGGCTTTCCCCTCCGGCCTCGCCACGCTCCTGGTTTTCCCCTCTGGTTCCGCCGCGCTCCTCGCTTCCCCCTCTGGCCTCACCCTAAGGTCCCAGGACACCATCATGAGCCCAGCCTTCCTCCATGGCCCTTTCCCACCTCCCACCCCAGGTATAGATAGGTAAAGGCCCAAACCCCGGACTCCAGAAGAAGGGGGGACCTGGCACCTCAGGAGCTGCGCCTTGGGGGGGTCCTGTCATGGTCGCCCATCTTTCAAATAAAAGAACTATTTATGTTTTTCCAAGCAGAACTAATTCTGGTTTCAGAAGTATTATTGTTATGTTCAGGTTTCCTGTCTTCTTCCTCAAAAACAAGTCTGATAACTTCTCTAATCTTATCTTCCATCTGATGTAGTCATGTTAGTAACATTAAAGCCCATCCTGTTAAACATGCGTTCCCCCATGATGCATCTGACAGTATGAATTACACAGGAAACCTCATCATAGTTCATAAGTTAGTAATTTATTATCTTACCTTAGGACTAGTTAGTGTTTTCAAAGCACACAGGGATCTAACTCTGTTTCTGCCCTGATGTCTGCACCACATTTGTGTTGTGGGTTGTGTTGTTGCCCCATTTACTAAGAAAGTTGCTGCACTTATCTTTCTTTGGAATATTTGGAAATTCTACAGGCTTTGCAAACCCGCTTTAATTATATTAAATTAATTCATAGTGCAATTTTCGAATATTTCTTACAACAAAAATCAGAGCTGTCTTTATTGCTCTATGTTTTAAATTTTTGCCTTGGAGCTGCCACTGACTGAAGTTCTATCAGCAGGTAGGATGTCTGTCTTCATAGTTTGCTAGTTCAGTCTTCAGTTTTGGTGCATTTTTAAAATTTTGTTTAGATGAACTAGCTGTTTTTAAGCCTTGTTTTTATCAAAGGTAATGTTGGATAAACCTTTCTCCATGCCATGTCCAGATTCTGCATTAGTTGATGCAACTGTCAATAAAAACTTAAAAGGCCACTATGAAAGTAGGAGCTGCAGAAATAATGCATACCACTGTTTTAAATAAATAATTTTAAATCCACAGTTTAATAATCACAGTAGAAAAAGAAAGAGAATGAGAGTTCTTAATTGTCTCAGTTATAGCCCATAATGTAGCTAATGTGGGTGGTTACTGGAGGGTTTGTGGTTTAGAGGTGTATGGAAATGCTTTGTTGATTAGAGAGGGTTAAAGAAAAATTACCAGACCGCTTTAACCAGCTAGGATGGATACAGTCTATCAATATAATCGGTCTTCTGGTGAGCATAAAAGCACATGCTTATTTCCTGTCTTTGTCTATGCAAACCCTAGACTGTTGTCTATAAAAATCTGAACAGGAGATCAGCATTCTCTGAAATACTAAGTCCCATCCATCTGGTACCAACAACCATTTGACAGTTAAAGTAAAATAGATCAGACTTTTTTTTTATTAGGTTGTGTGAGCATTAACTCTATCCTGACCTGTACTGGTACCTTTGAGTTTACAAATTGAGATCCTGCTACATGTTGAACTAATTGAATGACTATAAACAGCTGTTTCTGTTAAAATGGACTGTAAATATATTTTATAAAAAAATGTGTATAAATACTATTCCAGCCCATACTAATAAATAATAGACAGGCAATATTTTTCAACATGCTACAGTCTAATATGTTGTTTGGAAGAAGGAAGGGAAGTACTGAGCATGTGTCTTCGCTTTTTGGGTACTCACAACTCTTACTTTGCCTCTGTTATACAAAGAGAAACTTCATCTTGCAACCAGCAAGTTTTACAAGATTCTGTTGAATAAGATGTTTAACACTGTATGTTATTAAACCAGATTACATACCATTATCAACATCTGCATTAGTCCCGTTGTCCACAGGTATGACATCACTGATATCGAAATAATGGAAAACAGCATTTAAAAACTCTATGCATAACGTTCAGGTCTAATTATGGATAAACTATGCCCTACCATTCTCTTCATCAGTGCTACATTCCTGATTCCAGATTCTGGTGCAGATCTGCTATCTATGGATAAGAAAGGCTCTGTATCTGTAAAACATAAAATAAAACAGGGCAAATGTTTAATAAATAACTGCTAATGCTGGTCTATTATACAATATAACAAGGTTTCAATTTTTAATTCAATGCTTTTTACTGGAGTCTTTATCTCTAGTCCAAGCCAGCCATCTTGTAGATTTTAGTTTTTTAATACTTCTTCTAGCTTTTCATCAAACACTTCACAGTCTTATTCTGTCGGTGAGCAAGACTGGTATTTTGCGGCCTCTTTTTTCTTTTATATGATTTTTTCACTTAAATCTTGTTCTAGTTTGGATAAATTCTGTAAGACCTTAGGATTCAATGGAGCCGTGTTTTGTTTGTGGTATTTTTCTACTTTGCTTTGCTGCTTTAACCTCTCGTCTTCTATTAAGCAATATTATTTGTGCTAGGGAACTTTCTGAAATATTTCTCTATGCCACAGGATCTGAACTTTTAGTGAATTATCTGAGATGTTTGTGTAACCTAATAACATTTTTTAGTCAGTGAAAAAATATCGGATTTGTTCCATTTGTTTTGCTCAGAATTGGTTCTGTTATGCTTTGAGACACTGGTGTTCCAGTCAGGGTCAAGCAGCCTGATGAAATTCTTGGCTTCATGTTCTGTCTTATAGTCTTCATGTATTAGACTTTCATTTGGCAAATGCATGATAGAAGCATGGCAGAAGCACACAGAAGTCACCCCGGATACAAAATGGTGGCATGTATGTTTTTAGCCCGACAAAGAAACATGGCACATGGACACCAGAGACATTGGTGTTTATGTCTACGGCCACCAGACACTGTTCAAGTACAATTATCATTGTATCAATCAATCAATCAATCAACCCGCTTGCATGATGTACATAACAACTTTCGCGACCCTGGCTTGCTGAGAGGACCTTGGCCAGTCCTTAGCATTGCCTGATGCTGCTGGCCAGAAGAGGGGACGGCGGAAAAAGCGGTGCACGAGGAAGCTGACGGGGGTGTCCATGCCTAGTTAAAAAAAAACCCTATACCCTAGTTGGCCAGCACTCCATCCATTCTACTTGCCAAGTTTTCACTAAAAACTGGACTATATCCGGCTAAACTGGGACTATATCCAGCTCCAGCAGACTACAATGTGTGAATTTAAAGACTGCTGCGTCTTTGTTTTCATAAAAACATGGATCAGCAAGTACAGAAATGCAGCCAAGAGAATCAATGGCCACCTCCAGGACAGCAAAGACACTCTGCGCATATGGCAGGGCATTCAGACAATCAATAACTACAAGACAATTTCACCTGCTTGTGACAGTAAGACCCCACTTCCAGATGGGTTAACCGAATTCTACGCCTGGTTTAAAGACAACGCTTCAGAGAGGAAAACCATCCCTCCCAACGACCACAGAAGTCTGCTGAACCAGACTACATCCTCGGCAAAATACTCAGGGACTGCGCAGAATAACTAGCAGATGTCTTTACTGACATCTTCAACACTTCCTGTAGACCGCTGTCATTTCCACATGCCTCAAAACTACTACCATTGTCCCTGCTCCTTAGAAGTCTACAGTCTTCTGCCTCAATGACTACCTTCCAGTTGCACTCACACCCATCATGATGAAGTGCTTTGAAAGGCTTGTCACACATCATCCAAACCATTCCCTGAACTATGCCATTGCCACAACCATCCATCTGGTGCTCACACACACCTGGACAATAAAAACACATTCATATGAATGCTTTCCATAGACTTCAGTTCAGCATTCAGGCCTGCTGGGCCTGAACACCTCCCTCTGCAACTGAATTCTGGACTTGATGACTGGAGGACCTCAGTCAGTCCAGATGGGATGCAGCATCTCCTCCAGCAATACCACACTGAGCACTGGGGCCCCCTCAGGGCTGTGTGCTCAGGCTACTGCTGATTACACTGCTGACTTATGACTGTGTAGCAATGCACAGCTCAAATCACATTATAAAGTTTGCCTATGACACAACTCTGGTGGGTCTTATCAGCAAGAAAGACGAGTCAGCATACAGAGAGAGAAGGTACAACAGTCAACAGTCTGGTGTAGAGCCAACAACCTGTCTTTGAACGTCAACAAGACTAAGAAGATTGTGGTTGAATTAAAAAGAGCAAAGAGCAACCACTCTCTGCTGAACATCGACGTATCATCGGTACTGAACGTCAAGAGCCCCAAATCCTTTGGGGTTCACCTGGCGGAGAACCTTACCTGGTCACTTAACACCAGCTCCATCAGCAAAAAAGCCGAGCAGCGCATATTTTTGCTACAAAGGCTGAGAAACATCATAATAGAGCTCAAGTTATTGGTGATTCTATTGTATGGAATGTGAAAATAGAGACTCCAGCTACCATAGTCCAATTGTTACCGGGAGCCAGAGAATCTGACATCTTGACAAATTTAAAAGTGCTGGTTAATGCTAAGCTGAAATTCAGTAAGATTGTTATTCACGTCGGCGCTAATAATGTTCGACTTTGCCAGTCAGAGATCACTAAAAATAATTTAAGTATATAAAATAAGAGATGTGTAAATTCGCAAGTACGATGTCAGACACAGTAATCTGCTTTCGTGGTGACGAGATACATAGCAGATTGTCATCAATTAATAGTTGGATGTCCAAATGGTGCCTGCGAAATAGCTTTTTTATAAAAACTTGGGAGATTTTTGGGCAGACCTGACCTGAGATGGTATTCATATCTCCTGAGGTGGTGCCTCTTCTCTCTCTGGAAATTTGGCACATAGTCTTAAAGTTGCCACATGACTTACTGAAGTCCATGTAAGGAAGCAAACAGACTGGCTAACCCACCAACCACAAGCTAGCTGTCTCATCTCACAGGCCACACAGAATTCAGTTCAGAGACTCTTTTACACTTTTTTTCTCCCTATTAGTGTTAATGGACCTCAGTGCTGCGTTTGACACTGTCGACCACACTATTCTTTTAAACAGATTAGAAAGCTTTGTTGGCATCAGTGGAAGTGCGTTAGCTGACGGCCGACAATTTGTAGCAGTGAATAAAAAGGTATCATATCGCTCGCAAGTAAAGTATGGAGTACCCCAAGGCTCAGTTCTAGGACCGTTACTTTACAAGTTACCTCTGGGAGATATCATGGTGTTAGCTTACACTGCTATGCTGATGACTTAGCCCGGCGAAATTTACTAATTCAAACTGGATGACACAATTTCTTATTTCTAAATCCTGAAAAAACAGAGGTGTTTATTAAAGCCTCTGCCTGAAATAATCTAGATTACTGTCTAACACTTGATGGCTGCTCTTTCAATCCTTCATTGTTAGTTAGGAACTTAGGTGTGCTTTCTTACAGCAATCTTAAAGAGACACATTTTTATTACCTTAAAAATATATCTAAACTACGACCTATGCTCTTGAGGTTAAATGCAGAAATTTTAGTTTGTGTTCATGACCTCAAGATTAGACTATTGTAACGCTTTACTGGGTGATTGTTCTGCACGCCTAATAAACAAACTCCAGTTGGTCTAAAAAGCAGCTGCTACAGTTCTTACTAGAACCAAAAAGTATAATCATATTAGTCTGGTTCTGTAAAACACTGCAATGGCTCACTATTAAATATCTAATAGATTTTAAAATCTTCCGAAGTACTTATAAAGTCCTAAATGGTTTAGCACCTCAGAACATGAGTGAATCTTATCTAATCTAATCTTATTAAAGTCTTCCACGTCTGCTGTGCTCTCAGGGCTCAGATAATCTGATAATACCTGGAATAACAAAATTTAAAAGCAGGTGGCAGATCCTTTTCTTATCTAGCGCCTAAACTTCGCAATAATTTACCCTGCACTGTTCGGTAGGCAGACACACTGCCAGTCAGACACATCTCTTTAACCTGGCCTACATTTTTATTATTAAAATCTGTTAAAGGGTTGTTAGGCTGCAATAGTCAGGTCAACCGGAACCGGGAAACACCTCCAATAAAACACAATATATTTGTATAAGTTGAATGGCATCTACACTAAAATATGTCTGTGCTTTGTTATTTCGAGCTCGCCGTCGCCACCTGCACTTGGAGAAAATAGAGCAGTTTCTCATTGATATCTTATCTTCTAGCCATCTGGGCAAGACCACAGAAAATTGCATAAAATGGATAACCTACTGGTTTATCTGAGGCGGAGAACTGACCCCCGACTAAACCTGGTTTCTCCAAATTATTTTCCATTATGTCAATGATAGTGTTTTGGTTCCTTGCCGCTGTCACCTCTGGCTTGCTTAGTTGGGGACTGTAAATTGTAGATATCAATCAAATTGAGTTGTTTAGTTCAATTCAATTCAATTCAGTTTTATTTGTATAGCGCTTTTTACAATGGTGATTGTCACAAAGCAGCTTTACAATTGAAGAAATTATAAAACAGAAATAAACATAAATCAGTTTGTCCCTGATGAGCAAGCCGGGGCGACGGTGGCAAGGAAAAACTCCCTGAGATGAGATAGGAAGAAACCTTGAGAGGAACCAGACTCAACAGGGAACCCATCCTCATTTGGGTGAAAACAGGTAGCAGGGATCATGAGGTTACATCGTGTGTGTGTGTAAACAACTATAATCATCAGTCCTTAGCGAGCAGCCGGAACGTCTTTATGGCGAAGTGGGTCGTCCTAGATCGCCCGGTGATGCATCATCCGCTGGGCAGGTCACAGGGAAGGGACCCACAGGATGGGTCGGTGGTGCGGGACTGGATCACCGGCAGCTCCGTTGTGGCGTATGTAACTCAACAGTGAGAGAGAGAGAGAGAGAGAGAGAGAGAGAGAGAGAGAGAGAGAGGGAAAGGAAGGCAAAAAAGAAGGAGAAAAGTTAAGTGACAATGTAATCACACGGTTTGGATTGATTAAATGAATAATGTAGAGTGCAAGGATGGACTCCGGCAAGACTAACTAGGTCAGCATAACTAAAAGGAGAACCAGAGGGAAACACAGACATGAGGGCTCCCTGATATGTTAAGCAACCAGCCGCTCTCATCATCAACACCGTGATCAATAAGAGAGGGGAAGACAGCATCTAAACATACCAGATCACCATTAATACTCAACACCCATGAGTCCCCCGGATCTGCTCCTTTATCTAAGGGGAATCAAATACAAAAGGCTTGATTAAATAAGTATGTTTTTAACCTGGACTTAAACACTGAGACTGTGTCTGATTCCCGAACATACATAGGGAGGTTATTCCATAGCATAGGGGCCCTGTAAGAAAAGGCTCTGCCCCCTGCTGTAGTTTTTATAATACGCGGTACTGACAGGCAGCCTGCATCCTTTGATCGAAGTAGGCGTGGCGGAACGTAAGACACTAGAAGTTCGCTTAAGTACTGCGGTGCGAGACCATTTAGAGCTTTGTAAGTTAAAAGTAGTATTTTAAAATCGATCGATGCGGTGTCTCACTGGGAGCCAATGCAGTGCGGATAGGACCGGCGTGATGTGCTCGTATCTTTTAGTTTTAGTGAGGACTCTCGCTGCTGCTGAAGACACCTAGTTGAACATCCAGACAGTAAAGCGTTACAATAATCCAGCCTGGATGTGATAAACGCATGAACTAATTTTTTCGGCATCAGTAAGCGACAAGATATTTCTTATTTTAGCGATATTTCTGAGATGATAAAACGCTAACGCTATCCTGCTAATATTGTCGACATGGGCTTCAAATGAGAGATTGGAGTCTAAAATCACACCCAGATCTTTTACTGTTGCACTCGGTGAAACAGAAAGACTGTCTAGGGTTAAGGTGTGATCAGGAAGCTTACTTTTAGCTACCTGTGGTCCTAGAACCAGAACCTCCGTCTTGTCAGCGTTAAGCAAGAGGAAATTGCATAGCATCCAATCTCTTACTTCCTTCACACACATTGCTCAATGTTATTAAACTGGCCTTTCGCATCAGGCCTTGATGAGACGTATAACTGTGTGTCATCAGCGTAACAGTGGAACTGGAAACTGATATCATGCTTACGGATTATGTTTCCCAGAGGCAGCATGTAA
This sequence comes from Bagarius yarrelli, assembly GCA_005784505.1. Classification (NCBI taxonomy): domain Eukaryota; kingdom Metazoa; phylum Chordata; class Actinopteri; order Siluriformes; family Sisoridae; genus Bagarius; species Bagarius yarrelli. Next base: position 490,938 of record VCAZ01000220.1, read on the forward strand.
AGAGAGAAAAGAAGTGGGCCTAAAACCGAGCCCTGTGGAACACCATACTTTACAAGGGAGCACGCAGAATAATCACCATTTAAATCTACAAACTGGTAACGATCGGTTAAATAGGACCTGAGCCACGCAAGAGCTGTTCCTTTAATTCCTACTGATTTTTCTAATCTGTGAAGAAGAATATTGTGATCTATAGTGTCGAAGGCCGCACTAAGGTCAAGTAATATAAGCAACGAGACACAGCCTTGGTCGGATGCCAGTAAGAGGTCATTAGCTACTTTGACCAGTGCCGTCTCTGTGCTGTGGTGAGGCCTGAATCCTGATTGATAAAGTTCGTGTATGTTATTTCTTTGTAAGTATGAACATAGTTGTTGCGCAACTACCTTCTCTAGGATTTTAGAGACAAACGGAAGGTTAGATATCGGTCTATAGTTTGACAGCTCATTTTGGTCAAGGTTTGGTCAGGTTTCTTAATTAAAGGTTTAATCACTGCTAATTTAAAAGATTTAGGAACATACCCACTGCTGAGAGAAGAGTTAACTATTTTCAACAGGGGTTCTGATACTGCCGGTACAATTTGTTTAAGAAAGTGTGTTGGTATAGGATCTAACACACAAGTTGACGGTTTTGTGGAAGAGATGAGTGTGATTAGGTTTTTCTCTTCCAGAGGAGTGAAATTTTCTAAGTTCTGATCTGATGCGGTTAGTTGATCATCAGAATCATTCGAAAGGTCTGGTTTTAAAGCGTTAATTTTCTGCCTAATGTTTGCAATTTTATTATCAAAGAAGTTCATGAAATCCTCACTGCTGCACGCAGTTATGGTGCAGGTTTCTGAGGACGTCTTATTCCTAGTTAATTTTGCGACGGTATCGAATAGAAATCTAGGATTATTTTTATTATCTTCAATAAGGTTAGAAAGATACGTTGATCTATTTACACTAAGAGCTTTTTTATAAGCTAGAATTCCCTCTTTCCATGCTGCCTGGAAAACCAGCAATCTAGTTCGGCGCCATTTACGTTCTAGTTTACGGGCGCTCTGTTTTAAAGAGCGCGTGTGTTCATTATACCATGGAGCGAGTTTCTTATCTTTAATTATTTTTCTTTTAACTGGAGCCACGTTATCTAATGTAGAGCGGAATGCGGCATCTATATATTCAGTCGCCTGCTCGAGTTCTGTTGGATCAGACGGCGATCCAATGACAGAAGACAAGTCTGGAAGACAATTAATAAAGCTCTGAGCAGAAGTTGAAGTAAATGTACGTTTAAAGCGGTTGGTTAAAGCGGTTCGGTGGTAGCGCGGCGCTACATGTGCGCTATTAGCATGACGCATTTTAAACGATATAAGATGGTGATCAGAAATAATTTCGCACTGAGGAGTTGTTACTATATTACTTATACTTATTCCGAGAGATAGTATTAAATCTAACGTGTGACCAGCTTTATGAGTGGGTCCCATTACACACTGATTTACTCCCACTGAGTCGAGGAAGAGACATAAATGCTGTTCTCAGCGGGTCGTCTGAGTTTTCAAAATGAATATTAAAGTCTCCAGCAATTAACGCTTTATCGGCGGAGACAACCACAAGTTAGACAGGAAAATCTGCAAATTCACTAAGAAAATTCAGAGTACGGACCTGGGGGCCTGTAAATAAGAACTAGAGAAATTGATTGGCTCTGCTTATTATTTGTCTCTGCAGATGTAAGGTTACTGTAGAGAGCTTCAAATGAATTAAAATTACGTCCGTGTTTCTGTACGATAGTTAGATTATTATTAAAGATAACTGCGACGCCTCCACCTCTACCATTAGGGCGAGGCTGATGTATGTAGCTGAAAGCTGGAGGACTAGCTTCATTTAATGCTACATACTCGTCCGGTTTAGTCCAGGTTTCTGTTAAACATAAAATGTCAAAATCCAGATCTGAGATCATTTCATTAACCATAAGCGCTTTAGAAGTAAGAGATCTAATGTTTAACAATCCTAGCTTCAGATCCGAGGTGCAGGCTGTGTGTTCAGTATTCTCTGAGTTACGGATATCTATATTAATTAAATTACTAAAGCAAACATTTGGGGTTTTTCTATATTTATATTGTATAGCTCGGGGAACAGACACAGTCTCAATATTATGGACCCTGAGTGACGACTCTGTGCAGCTAGCAGACGGTCGGATTAGCCTGTTGGTCTGCTGCTTGGCCTGGGCTCTGGGTAGTCAACGATTAACTAGTCCTATTCTAAGACTATGAGCTATGTTACAAGACAGGAGAGCGGCTCCTTCCCGGGTGGGATGGACACCGTCCCGTCCTAACAGGCCAGCTTTGCCCTCAAAAGTTTTCCAATTGTCGATGTAGCCCACACTGTTTTCGGAGCACCACCTGGACATCCAGCGGTTCAGTGACCATAACCTGCTGTAAGCTATGTCACCACGTCGCATTGGTATGGGGCCAGAGCATACTACGACATCGGACATCATCGCCTTCACTAATTTAAACACCTCTATAAAGTTAGCCTTACTAGTTTCCGACTGGTCGAAGGCGTATATATCGTTAGCACCAGCATGAACCACTATCTTTGAAAACCTGTGCTGGCCTACAGCCCTAAGATTATCTGCTATGTCCGGTGCTCTGGCTCCTGGCAAACATCTAACTACTGCCGCTGGCGCCCCTAAAGGCCTAGCTAGTTTCACGTGCCTCACTATGGAATCTCCAATAACCAGAGTACCTTCAGGTTTCTCAGTGGGTGCTTCACTGAGGAGGGCAGATCTATTGGGCACGTGAAGCGTAGTGGCGTGCTCCGGTGGGTTAGCCTTAGCTTTAGCCTTAGCCGAAGCCTTAGCCGTAGCTTTGGGCTGCGCGAGTATGCCGCCGAGTCGTCACCCATTCGCCCCGCTGTGAGGGCTCTACTGCCGGAGTCGGGGGGCAGACTAGCTACGCCTGTAGCATCCAGACTCGCCGCTGGGGAGCTAATCGCTTCCTTGCTAACCCTCTCTAAAGTCTGGATGCGCTCCTCTAAGGCTAGGATCTTCTCCGCCAAAGTGCTAACTAACAAACATTTATCACAAATAAAAGTATCGCTAATGGCGGAAGAAGAAGTCTTGCTAAACATCCTGCACTCTACACACACTGAACGAGCTGAAAGTTTGCCATTTTACGTACCGTAAGTTGCTGATTTGTTGTTTCGTTTTCTTTAGTTCGTCGCTCGCTGTGCTCTCGTGCTCGCTCGCTGTGCTCTCGTGCTCGCTCGCTGTGCTCTCGTGCTCGCTCGCTGTGCTCTCGTGCTCGCTCGTGCTCGCTCGCTGCTGCTCTCTCGTGTGCTCGCTCGCTGTGCTCACTTAGTGAGTGTTTAATGTTTAACCTTAAAGTTCGCCTTTTATTAATCGGAATTGTTTTAAAGCAGCTTTACAGAATTCAGATGTAATTCTGTAAAGCTGCTTTAAAACAATTCCGATTAATAAAAGAGTTAAATAAAGGTGACTTGACCTAAACTACTTTATTATTGTTTAATTTGAAGCACTTAAAGTTGAATGCCTTGCAACATGTATTTCTGTTTTTGTTCTTTTCTACGTAATGCATGTATAATTGTGTGTATATCTATATATGTGTGTGTATGAGTATGTGTGTGTGTATGTGTGTGTGTGTGTGTATGGATATATAAATAAACAGATTCTACTGAAGTGTTACAGAGTCAGTAGAGTAATAACCTTAACGATAAGTGCCACCTTAATAAAAATTTTCAATATCCTGAAGTATTGAACTTGTTTTTTAAATTACAGCGTATCAACCCTTGTCTGCCATTTTACGTTAAACTTGAATTTCTTCTGTGAATTTAAATAAAGCCCCTTTCCTGCATTATGGATTTCTCATCAGATAATACGCTTACATTAATAAAATAAGCTTGTTTTAGCTAATAAATCCAGATAACACTAGCACTGATTATCTAGCAAAAGTAAATATTGCAAAATTAAACAGTAAAGTAAATAGTTATACAAAAGTTTACATTTATTTTTTCCTTCAGTTTTGACTACACTTAAAGCTGCACATTTTAGGTTTATATAACTTTTATTTGTACACGTTTTTTGGCTGAAAAAACGAGAGCAATCTTTACTGACACTTTAGTATTAATTCTGGGACTTTATCCGCCCCTGTAAAGTGCTGGGTAAAATATTGGATGGGCTGTAGTTTGGGGACCTCAGCTTTACACTATATGATATACTCTTAATATACCCTAATAGCAATAACCTAAACATACACTCAGTTGTATTTTAGAAATTGTTTGATTATATTTCATTTAAAAGGGAAAAATCATGCATTGAATTGAGAGTTTAAGAGTTTTGATTTATTAAAAACTCTACAGTGACAAGCAAAAATTATTTTTGATTAGTGTTTCTATAGAGTTTTTTAAAGAAAGAAATCCAACCCAAAATGTACATTTCACCCTAAACTAATTTAGCTCAGTATATCTTACTTTACCATAATATTCCCAAAAGTACCACACAATAACTATTATTTACATAAAGTATGTTTTTCTTCAGATAATTAGTAATATAAGTACTGTGCTATTAAATAGTATTATTACAAACCACTGTAACATTGTTAATATTTGCAGTATTACTATCAAAAAGAATTCTAACAGTTAAAACTTTCAATAAGAAACATTTCCTACTGTTTCTGACTTTTATATTTAATGAAACATGACAAAAAATTTGAAGCAGTCTACATGTCAACATGAAATATGAATATATTTTTTAATATATTTTAACCCTAATTTGAATTTGATTATCATTTCCTAGTGTCAGATATACTGCTAAACATTATGTAGTGTTTTTTACATTTTTTCAAATTTTCTACTGGGCGATTGTCTGGAGAGCTGTATTCACCCTGAGTGTTGTCTGTGGTGGAATTGGTGATGCTCCTCTTATTCAGGTTTCGCTTGTATGCAGGGTTAAGCGAACTTCTTCTAGTGTCTTACGTTCCGTCACGCCTACTTCGATCAAAGAACGCAGGCTGCTGCCTGTCAGTACCGCGCATTATAAAAACTACAGCAGGGTTTTCTTACAGAGCCCCAATGCTATGGAATAGCCTCCCTATGTATGTTCGGGAATCAGACACAGTCTCAGTGTTTAAGTCCAGGTTAAAAACGTACTTATTTAATCAAGCATTTTGTATTTGATTCCCCTTAGATAAAGGAGCAGATCTGGGGGACTCATGGGTGTTGAGTATTATGGGATGTTAGATGTCTTCCCCTCTCTTATTGATCACGGTGTTGATGATGAGAGCGGCTGGTTGCTTAACATATCAGGGAGCCCTCATGTCTGTGTTTCCCTCTGGTTCTCCTTTTAGTTATGCTGACCTAGTTAGTCTTGCCGGAGTCCATCCTTGCACTCTACATTATTCACTTAATCAATCCAAACCGTGTGATTACACTGTCACTTAACTGTTTTCCTTCTTTTTGCCTTCCTTTCCCTCTCTCTCTCTCTCTCTCTCTTTCTCTCTCTCTCACTGTTGAGTTACATACGCCACAACGGAGCTGCCGGTGATCCAGACCCCACCTCCGACCCGGTCCTGTGGGACCCTTCCCTGTGACCTGCCCAGCGGATGATGCATCACCAGGGCGATCTAGGACGACCCACTTCGCCATAAAGACGTTCCGGCTGCTCGCTAAGGACAAATGATTATAGTTGTTCACACACACACACAATGTGTAACCACATAATCCCTGCTACCTGTTTTCACCCAAATGAGGATGGGTTCCCTGTTGAGTCTGGTTCCTCTCAAGGTTTCTTCCTATCTCATCTCAGGGAGTTTTTCCTTGCCACCGTCGCCCCCCGGCTTGCTCATCAGGGACAAACTGATTTCTGTTTCATTTTCATCTTATAATTTCTTCAATTGTAAAGCTGCTTTGTGACAATCACCATTGTAAAAAGTGCCAAACAAATAAAACTGAATTAAATTGAATCCGATTTCCAGAAGTTTTTGTCTCGTTTTCCTTTTTTGGTAGCAGCTGGAAAAATAAATCTTTCAGTCAGTTTTTTTAAATCAAAGTAACAGTATTAATACTTCGTAAATTATATATTTCATCTCTTTATACATTTGCATTTAACACTTTCATTTCACTAACATTCATAACAAAAAAAAATATTTTACTAAACTAAATTCATTTATGTTCCTCTACATTAGACACATTAGAAGTGGCTGGATATCTGGAATAAAAATGCAGCGTTAAGCTGTGATAATAAATAAAGCTTTGAATAAAGAGACTAGATTTGTCCTGTATTTATGCTATTTTACACTTTGCTTTGTTGACACAACTATCAGTCATTTGTGCAATGAACATAAATCTGGTAAGTTATTTATTCTACTGTTATTTTTAAAATGAACAAGAGAAAAAAATAAAAGATTGAATAAATATATATCCAATCAAAGTACAAATTATATGAGGCAAGAGAACAGTACTGCATTTTTATTGTTAAGCATGTTTGCTATACAGGACAAAAAACGTCCAGCATGGATGCAATGTTGCAGAGCTGAAGATGTTGAGGTTTTATTTGGGAGTGATGAGGTTGGACTGGATTAGGAACGAGATCATCAGGGGGACAATTCATGTTAGATGTTTTGCGGAAAAAGTCAGGGAAGACAGATTGAGGTGGTTTGGACATGTACAGAGGAGGGATAGTGAATATATTGATAGCACTATATTGGTAAATATCACTCTGAATATCAGAGATAAATGATGAATAGATGAATATTAGAGAATATTAAAATATTAGAAAGAGATGATTCACTCTTTATCAGAAAGAGATGAATATCAGAAAGAGATGAATATCTCTGCATCTGCGAATAAATGCTGTAAATGTACAGAAAATTGTAAATTGAAACTAGAATCCAGAATATCAACATCCTCACCCTCAAACACCTCCTCACCCTCAGAAGGAGGTTCAATTAGAAGGGTATCAGCAGGCAGGGCATATTCACCAAATACTCTATAGGGACTGTAAAGTATTTATTTCCACCTGAAGTGAAAGCAGTTGGGTAGTGAGAGATGACTTTATCTAAAGTTTATCTATGAGTGAGTTTCATAGAACTATTAACATTCTTTACTATAAATCATTAAAGTAAATAGTCTATTGTTCATTCAAAACATTGTCATGTTTCACAGTAATTATTTAGATTTTGTAAAGCCAGTGTTACATTATAATGTTCTTTTCATTACTTTTAAGAGTAAAACAACAAATCAAAAAATTTACCTGAGGTAAGTGAAGCCACCAGATGTACATCACAATGTTCAGCATGTTTAACATTGTCAGAGTAACAATTTGGCCCCTAAACCACCACTGTTCTTTTTGTCACCAGAAAGGCCACTTCTTTCGAAACAGTTGGTTTGATGTCAATCAAAACTGTTGAACAAAAAGCACACGGTAAAACAAAGTCATGTACAAAAGAACATGTTTCATGGTTTATTGAAAATCAGATAAATATAATAAACATATACAAAATATATTTACTCCAAGATTCAGGAAAATACAGGATTAAACAACAGGTATCACATTCATTCATCTAAAAAGCAAACTGTTTAAGTTATATATGGAGAGACTTCATGATGTTCATTTAAATATTCATTCATTCATTAATTCATCTTCTATACCGCTTATTCCCTAATTCACGGTCACAGGGATCTGCTGGAGTCTATCCCAGCTGTCTCTGAAAGGAGAAAGTGGGGGTGGGGGGTGCAGGTCACCAGTCCATCACAGGACTATCATTTAAATATATTAGTAACAAATAAAGTATATAAATGAATTGCAAACAGCTTCTTCCAAAAATTTGTTAAATGGAAAGCAAACTTTAAAATTTACCACACAACTAAAAACATAAATATTAAATGTAGACTAAGAAAAGATACCTAATTTTGCATTTATGTGTCTATTATGAAATCTGCAACAGCGTCGATTGGGACAATCAGCTGAACATAGCATAATAATACTTCTGAAACCAGAAGTAGTTCTGCGTGGAAAAACATTAGTTCTTTTAATCACAAGATGGGCGACCATGACAGGACAGGTGGGAGGTGGGAAAGGGCCATGAAGGAAGGCTGGGCTCAGGATGGTGTCCTGGGACCTTAGGGTGAGACCAGAGGGGGAAGCGAGGAGCGCGGCGAGGCCAGAGGGGAAAGTGAGGAGCGTGGCATGGCCAGAGGGGGGAGCCAGGAGTGTGGAGTGGTACTCGTTTGCTAGCAATTAAGGACTGGTCTTAAGTGGAAATTAACATAGTTGTGCAAGAATAGTCTTTACAGAATACGGGTAATACGGGTACTGAACACCTTGAAAATATGGGACAATCACTGCTCCATATTAAAACTGTAAAAGTATATATTTTACTTAGGAAATGTAAAGTAAAATTTGACCGTTTTTCAAAAACGTAAGCAAAGTAAATATTTTTTCAAAAATATTATTAGTATTATTACTTTACACCTCTGATCATAAGATCATTAAATCTATAGTTTCTGGCCCCAAAAAATTGTGATTTTTTTTTTTTCTTTTTGTGGAAGCTGTACAAACAGACAGTTGCATGTCTTTGTGATCAGTAGCATTACAATTTTCCCTTTACTGGAACTAAGAACTTTCAATAGGTGTATAATGTCAGGCCCTAATGATGTGAAATGTTTTCCGAGTTTAAATTTCTTAGAATGAATGTCCTGACTCTGAAGTAATTTCTGTAAACACATTTGAGATGAGCTGAAACACAGACTTCACCCCGACCCAAAATCTCCTCACCTTCTCAAACTCTTACTTCACAAATTATTTCATAACTAAATAATAACAAATAAACAATTGTTCAACAAGCACATAAATGTGTGATGTCAGGTGTCCACAAACCTTTGACCATACAGGATAGATAGATAGATAGATAGATAGATAGATAGATAGATAGATAGATAGATAGATAGATAGATAGATAGATAGATAGATAGATAGATAGATAGATAGATAGACAGACAAGTAGATAAATGCAAAATAATTAATTTAAATGTTTGTTTAAATGTTAATTGGTCTTTATTTTTCCTCCAAAAGAAAAAAAGTTATTTTGGGAGATGGGTTGAATGTATTTCCTAAACATTTCCTTCAATTAAAGGTACAAAAAAATTAAATTTTTCTTTAAATTAGAATCAGTGGGGAAATAGAATTTTTACATTGCGTATAAACACGTTATTGTTATTTGTGCAAGAAATTTTCCACAAATATGAATAAATACACCATTAAAACCCATATACAATGTTTTTTAAATAACAAAAAGAGAGATAAAATACTTACCAACCGCACAGAAGACCTTACAGAGTATCGAAAAAAAACAAACAGCTGGCTAAGCAGAGCTTCATGTTGGAGTCGAGCATTGAAACACAGTCTTGTTGTTATGATAAGTTCTGAATCAAATCGGACCAATTCAAACACTTAAAAGCCTTAAGCCTTGCGTTTATTATAATAATTAATTATTATTATCATTACCTATAATTATATCATCCCCCCCAAGATAATATAGGGGTGTAACAGTAGTTGAGGGCAGTGGAGTGTGTGTGTTTATGTATTTTTTTGCATTTTAGTGAAAACTGGGAGGTGCAAATGACAATTTCCTGATTACACACAAGGAAGTTTTATTATCTGTTTGTATGTTTGGTAGGTGTTCAACTCACGGAATTAGGGCTATATGCAGTAAGTTAGCAATTTATATTTATTAACGATCTTAAATTATAATTAATTATAATAATTAAATAATAGAATGGTTTGGATCGAAGAATATTCATGTTAGAATGACTAAGTCAGTGCTTCTCAATTATTTATATTTTATTAATTATTATGTTACGTCCCCCTAGGAAGAAGAAAACATTTCGCGCCCCACAACTCTCCGCCGCGACTGTATATAGTATCATTTGTCTATAAAATTGTTATAAATACACCTCTGCACAACATTGTATACTTATTAACATTAAAGAGAACAAAAAAAAGAAAGAAAAAATATATAGATCAACTTACAACAAAGAATAACTTTATTAACACTGTTTTTTCTGTAACAGACTAAAAGACAAAGTGCATCAATTTGCCTTAAATTAAAAAATAATAATAATAATTTAAAGCGGGACGACTGTTGGCAATATTCGGCACGTTTTCGCTGAAAAAAAACTCACGCGGCTTATCAGCGTGATTTTGGGTGTAATGTCTTTAAGTGACGCCTTAATTTGTTTGGCTTCATGCTGTCCGCTGCCGACATTTTTAGACACAGTAAACATACCGGTCTTTCCTCGTCTCTCACCGCAGTCACAGTGAATCCAAGCGCTACATACGCTTCATCATATTTCCTCGTCTTAGCTTTCGGGAGACTTACGTTTGTCTCATTATCTCCGTCTCTCTCCGCCTTTCTTTTCATCCCTGTTAAATCTTTTTCCATGGTGTCTCTTAAGGGTTTGTTATCTGCACTTCATATCTCCTGCTCTGTGCTTGTTCGGTGCAAAAAAAAAAAAAAAAAACTCCCTGCGGCAAAACAGGCATGTTCCCCGGGGGCACACTGTCTTAACCTGTCCTCCTAACCACGTTAATTTTTTTCACAGCTACCATCACCGACATCCCAGTCATTACGGCAGTTGGTTTTAACACTGTGACCATTGAGAAGTGTTGAAAAATACTTAAAAATTGTGCAGGTGATAGACCGAGTATGATAATAACTAATAAATAGCTAATTATAAAATATATATATATATATATATAGGAGTAGCACTAAAAAGAGGAAATAAGAGTGAGCTAAGTATGATAATGGAAAAGGGAAAAAAAAAGAACAGGATGATGTGCTATCAAAAAGTTTTTCACCAAAAATATAACTAGTCATAGAAGTGTGTGCACAAATAAAGTAGTCTAGCTGTAATACAAAATCAAAATCAGAAAAAAAACACAGACACAGTGGTACAGAGTGGAACAGGTTTATTGGAAAAGCCCCATACGCTAATTAAAGTGAAATAACCATCAAATCAAACCTCGTCGGCAGTATGGCTGATAGGAGGAGACGGAGGAATCAGACTGGATGATGAATCGTCAGAGAAAAAACAACGGTGATGGCCTTGGGGAGACTGGTGGTGGAGGCGAGGCCCAACGAACCCGTTTGACCGGATTAGAGGGCCCAGCACTGTTAGTGAGATCCGGAGGGATCACACAGTCAGTTTGGGTTCCTGCATCACAGGTTCGAGGAGAGAAAGTTACACGCACAGGCGAAGTCTCGTTGAGTGTATGTAAATGGAAGAGACGATCCAGAAAAACACTGATTTCCCCACTTAGACAGGCTAGTTGAGAACGCCACATTCGTTCTGATGTACTCTCTACGTTCAGTAGTTAAGCGGGCTGCTAGAGATAAGAAAGGAAATTTAAGTGAGTACCACTGGTCATGATTTTTTCAATATAATAAACTCACAGAAAAATAGATAGTAGCTGTGTGTCAAAGTAACCTGAATTATTAAGAAGAATAATCTAAATAGGTGATTTTGTTTTAACTTGAGCACTAAAATATATACATATATAGCACTTATAAAAAGAGGAGTAAGAAAAAAATGGAACTTACGCATTGCTGAGTAGAAAAATATCACAGAAAATCCACAGAGTGAAATAAGGCCTCGATTTGTGTAAGTAAGCAGGAGGTGAACGGGTTTATATAAGAACTGTTGTTTTTTTTTTTTCAAACAAGAGGTCAGTCTTCGGTTCTAATGGTAAATCATTTTAAGGATGAATATCTTACAAAAATAATTGGTTCTAATGGTAAATCATTTTTAAGGAGGGACATCTTATAAAATAATTAGGGGTAATGGTAAAATCACTTTTAGGGATACATATCTTACAAAGATATTTAGTTTTAATGGTAAATCATTTTTAACTTCAAAGGTAGTGTAATTCTGGGATAAGGGAAAAGAAAAAAATAACCTACATTTACACTCAAGAAGGTTGAAAAATAATGGGAATTTTGTTAGTAAAAACAAAGGGGGGGGGGCTGAATGAAATTCGGCAGGTATAAAAGGGGCAGGATTGACAGTAGATTTTTGCATTTGCCTTGGTATTGTACTCTGGTGCAGAGATCTTTACTTTGCGTATGCCATTTAGTTGCTGATCAGATTGCCTTCTGTGGATCCTTTGAATGCTTGATGACTGCAATAAATTGGAGTTTTTTGCTCTTCTCACCTGGGACTCAAGATTCTTTATTTGTTTAAAAAGTTTATTATTTTCTTTGATAGTTTCAAGTTTAAAACATAGTGGTAATTGACTCAACACGAGGCACCCTTGCGAATGTGTCTGCTCGGAGACGGGCTCTGAGTTCCGACAGAAGCCATTTTGTTACTTTGACAGTTTTTTCATCAGATTGTCCTTCCGGATATTGTCCAGTATACCTGATTGCCTCACTTACTTCAGGTAATTTTTTAACTACTACATTAAATGTAATAAAACTAAATTAATACTAATAAAAAAATAATTACAAATATATTTTTTAAAGTTCTTTACCTGCTTCTAGACTGCTTTTACTTAACGTTTACCATTTGTTAACATATGTAAATTTCCATCTTTGCATAGCCTAATAGTTCCTTCAATCATGAGTAGTAGAGAATGTTTATTTTTTATCCATGAATCCCTCCCTAATTTCAATTTATTGACTACCATTATTCCAATATATCCTTAACATTTTTTAAACATTTTGTTTTTCTTCATAGCAACAAGCAAATATGACACAGACAAACTGACCGAACCGAAACCGTCTATGACTACACTGTGGCCTTTACTGCTACCGGAACTCCATTCTTTACAGTCTATCTCGGTTTTTGGCGTGACTTACCCTGTCCTGCTGCTGGCACTCCAGATGTTACAGTTGGAGCAGAAGGTGCTTGTACCACACGGCACTGCAATGGTGTGTTGCCTGACAGCAGGGATGTGAGGTAGTCGGAAAAAACTTTATTCTCCAAATCTTGTTTTATTTTAAACAATAAAAGTCAGTTAACCTAATTACACTTATGATCATTTTATTTTTATTCCCAATTTTAACCCTAGCTTTAAGTATTTAATGGAAAATAGTGAGAAAATTGTTGCAGAGACACCATGGACAGAAAAAAACGTTGCTTTACCAGTCAGTAAGTAATTGAATTCTCAAGAACAGGCTTTTTGCTTTGTTTAAAAAAGACTCGACATTCTCAATAAACCATCTTATGTAATTTTCTCCCTAATGTTTTTTTTCATTTTAGATAAATATAACACAATAAACCTTTCAATAATGACTATATTTTTATTAATATAATCCGTTTGTTTTTAATTTGTCTGTTCATCCAAGAGAAAATATGCCCAGTAACTGCAGTTGTAGCGTCTCAGCCTGGTGAAAGCAACAACACAGATGTAATTGTGAATTCAAGTTCTCTTTCATTTTATCTTGCTCAGAAAAACAAAGCTCAAAGTTTCTACTAAGAGCTAACCAGGGAACGTTCCCACAACTTTTGCTAACATTTATTAAAAGTTATCTGAATATTAGAAAAATAGATAATATTTTAAAAATAATGTTTATCAAATGTTTCATAATGTTTTTAATATTAAATATAAGGATTTGAAAGAGAAAATGGTCAAAAAATGTAACTGAAAGGTCCTTACTGTCCATAAAATAACTATTAAATAACAATCTGCCAACATTTAGAAAACTGGACATTTTCATGTTTTTGTAACACTTTCCCAAATGTTCTCAAAACCAGAAGCAAACTTCAGAAAACCATTGTAAGAAGATGAATGTGTTAGCTGGGTAAGTAGCTGCCTCGGTTGTTGTAGAGGTACAGCAGTACACAGGGATTGTCGTCCTCTGATAAATGGTCAGGATTTTGTTCCAGTGAAGGTTTATTGAATCCTTTATTTTTTGGCCCGAACCCTCCCATTTTTATTGTTAAAAAATTAACATAGCTTATTTTTGTCATGTCTATTATTTTACATACAGAATCTGGCCTTTATCTCTGAGTTTGGTTGAAAGAAATCATCTTGTTTACTTAATTTCTGATGATAAACCCTCATTAAACTCATTCACTGATTTACATTTACAGCATTTAGCAGACGTTCTTATCCAGAGCGACTTACATTTATCTTTTTTTTTTTTTTCACAACTAAGCAGTTTGGGGTTGAGAACCTTGCTCAGGGTCCCAGCAGTGGTGGTGCTGGGAATTGAGCTTGGATCTTCCAATGGGCGGTCCAACACCTTAACCACTGAGCTACCACTTCCCCTCAAATCTACCATCACTTAGATTTATGCTACATTTATTACATTCTTTAACAGTCAACTTTAACATGAATATTTAAGCTAGCAGTAATGTTACATCATCACCATTGGATATTTATACTCCCGCATTACTAACAGATTGATTTCCTAGTTTGTTTAAGCAAAAACTTATTTTAATTCAGGAACTTAGTCAGCATTTGTGTATTATTTTTTTTAATATATGCAGTTTATTAGAAAAGTTTATTAGTTTATTAGAATAAATTCCCTCAGTCCTAACAATAAAAAACAAGAAAAAAAAGTGTTTGCTAATGACAGTTTCTATTTGAAATCTTTACAAATTATAAAAAAAAAAAATCCTGTATTCGTTCATTCATTTTCTATACCCGCTAATTCCCTTAGTCAGGGGGATCTGCTGGAGTCTATCCCAGCCGTCTCTAAAAGGGTTAAAGACAGGAGGGAAGACCCTGGACAGGTCACCGGTCCATCACACGGCCACAAGCAAACTCCACACAGAAAGACCCCTGCAGGGGAATCAAACCTGGGACCTTCTTACTGTGAGGCAACAGTGCCAATCACTAACCCAGTGTGCCACCTGTATATTAAATATTCTATAATAAATATATCAATTTAAAATATGTCACTTGTTTTTGCACTTGATATTTACTTTCATCGATAAGAATGAAGTACAACACAATTTACATCAGCTTTTATACTAAAAAGTCTTATTATATTATATTAGAAAATCATGTTTTGATGGGAACTTTCTTAAACTATAATGTTTTTGTAAGAACATTTTAAAATAAGTTGACAATGGTTAAA
The DNA here is from genome assembly GCA_005784505.1 of Bagarius yarrelli. Classification (NCBI taxonomy): domain Eukaryota; kingdom Metazoa; phylum Chordata; class Actinopteri; order Siluriformes; family Sisoridae; genus Bagarius; species Bagarius yarrelli. The sequence goes on from VCAZ01000220.1 coordinate 506,008, forward strand.
TGTGAAACATGTTGTTTTTACATATTTAACCCTTTAAAGAAACTTTGGTAAAAAAAACAAAACAAAAAAAACATTACAAATATTTAATATTTATCAGATTTCCGATAGGCGATGGAATGTGATATTTAGCATAGATGTAACCTGTGTGTTTAACCTTATTTATTTTAATTTATTATTAACAGCTACAGTCGACTTCAAACCAACTGTTTCGACAGACTTGGCCATACCAGTCACTGTCGACACTGTGAACCTTCAGATGCCTTATTGTTACTTTGACAGTTTTACAAAGTGTCCTGACTCAAGCAAGTGTGAAGTGTGGCTGGTGTCTTCACTTACCTCAGGTGGATTTTCTTGTTTGTTTTCATAATGAAATTTAACCCTAACCTCAGCTTTAGTAAGAGAAAGACAGTCATGCTGTCATGGAAACGGACAAATATTTCTTTTGAAAGTTATATAAGCTACCAGTAAAAAAATATCTCCACACTAACTAATAACAAGCTGAAGTTAGATCTCCATCAGTTAACCTTTTAAAGTGATCTGATAAGTGGCATAAATTCCATAGCCTGATTAGTCATTATAATAATGTTGGTTAATGTCTGTCACTATGTTTAAATATTCTCCTCTTTATTTTTGTATCTTTTCTTCTTCCATAGCGAAAGAAAATTATGACACAAACTATTCCCCAGTTTTTTACTCCAACTACCAAACCGCTTTCACTTCTAATGGAATTAAATACTCCACCACTCTCATTAATTCTTTGGATAAAATACCCTGCCCTGCTACTGCCCCTCACAATTTCCTGGTTGGAGCAGATGGTGTCTGTTCTGAAGATTACTGTAATGGTGTGTTGCCTGAGACTGAGAATATGAGGTAATCCAGACATTTTTTTCTTATTGAAATATTGTTTTATTTACATTTACAGCATTTAGCAGAAGTCCTTATCCAGAGTGACAATAATCTAATTTCTACAGCTGTTGAGGTTTGGGAGACGTGTTTAGGCTTTGTTTTATTTGGAAATTAAGCTCATGCTGACCAAACATCACTGAGCCACCACTTACAGCACCACCCACAGGACATGTACAGTAACTGTTCAGTTAAATGAGTTAAATTGTAAATTGCTTCGGATAAGTTTGTCTTCTGAATGTCATTAAGTTTCATTCTGAAGAAATGCAAGTCATTCTTATTGTTAAAGTGCTGATCATTATCATAAATCACCTTTTGTTTCCCCTTTAGCTTTAAATATGTTCTTGTCATTGATAATGATGAAATTGCCGAGACAAAATGGTCAGACAACGTTCTTCTAAGAGAAAGTAAGGAATCAGTCCTTAAGTCTGGATATAGAAGTTATATATTTAAAAACTATTTGTTTACTCGAGATTAAAAAATAACAACACTTCCCTCTTTGTTTTTTTTGTAGGAAAAAGTCCAGACAGTCTTGGTAGTGGTTATGCTGGAAGGTCGAGTGCAACAGTGATCATCACTACAATTCTTTCCATTACCAGTTTTTTGCTCTTTTTATTGCTGCTCAGCACATTCATCCTGATCTGGTAGGTCAACAAGTACAAATTATTCAGATCTACTGCCCTTTTTTAAAACTTTACTGACCCCCCCATGTATATCAAACACTGAATAATTTTGATTATTATTATTATTGTATGGTGCATTTTTGTTGCGGATAAATGTAAATAATAATGTAAATGACTCTTGCTCTCATTTGCATAAATCTATATTTTTTTATATTGATTCATTAATTATAACAGGTTCTGATTATACATTATTTTAAACAATAAAATTCTATTTTGATTTTTTTTTCATATATTTTATATATAAATATTAGCTGAGTTATTAAATCAGAGTTTAAATTTTTTATCCTGTTCTTCATTAAAGAATTGAATGTAAATGATGTGCAAAAGAGAAAAATAAAGATTTACTTTGCCTGTATTTATGCTGTCACTCGGATTTAAAATACTGATAAAAAGTTTCTCTTCCAGCTGCTGCCAAAAAGGGAAAACAGAATCATACGGAATGGAACAGAAACCTTCGTTGGTCGAATCCCTTCCCGTCCCCAGCTATGAGGTGCATCACCTAAAGAACTCTTCTCCATATGACAACCCTGCATACGAGCAATATCTAAAGCAGAGGCCCCAGAAAACCACCACAACTATTAATCATTTGCAGTGCAGCTCTTCAGACAACATCACCCTGCACGAAATGTAAAAAAAAAAAAAAAAATATATATATATATATATATATATATATATATATATATATATATATATATAATTTTTAACAGCATTATATAAAGTAATATTAAATTCAGGGCTAAAAATGGAACAACATAGAAGATAACTAACTAATATCAGGTCTTCATCTCTCTTTGAAATTTAACAATTGTTTTTTAAATAATATGCATATCTGATCATCTGTTACAGACTTAAAGATTTTAACTGTTACAGTTCCCTATTATTGGAAATATAAATGTTACAAATATTAGAAATAATTATCTTTAAATAATATTAAATTTAAGTATAATAAAAAACTGACTGTCAGTTAAAAACGTATCTTTACTATATTTACTATATACTATACTATATTATATATTTTTGTTGTAAAATAATTACAGTTCAGGTGAGGTTAACATTTAAATTTAGGGGCAGGGTGGCTCAAATGGTTCTGGGCATCAGGTCAAATGGTAGGTTAGGTTGTTAATCTGAAGACCAGAAACACGTGGGTTCAAGCCCCACCTCCCCACCTGGCAAGTCAACCACTGTTGAGTCCAAGTCCACTGTTTTTATGAGTTTATATAATCAGAAGTTTCATGAAAAGTCTTTGTCTTTAAGATATTACTAAGGATTATATTCAAATTAGTGGTGGTATTGGGGATAAATAGGTGAACGCTGCACTAATCAGTGTACAAAGCAGCGAAGTAAAAAAAGTGTATACAGGTGGAGAGCGATAAAGTACTGAGAATTTATACCCAAGTGTGATATACTCGTAAATAATAATACAAGAAACATAGAATGAGTTGTGATTATTACCCAATTAAACGTATCCAGCTAAAACACGTGCTCAAATACACAAAGAAAAATATTCTAAAATTCACCAGGAACATTTTAAATTTAGTCAATGATACTGTCACCTGCAATTAGTCATAAAAGCAAGCTAACTGTAATCAGTATATCAGTATGGACAGAAGGTAATAATAAAAAAATAATAATAATAAATTTAAAAAATTAAGTATAATAATCCATGTGTATTTTCCACTATTTGGTTTATAAATCTTAAGTTTGTTTAGATCCACTGAAATAGATATTCTTCCTACTTCCTCTTTATCTTTTTCTTTAGTTACTGTAAGACTTTTCTGTGCTAATATACTATTGTAACTGGAAAAAGTCATATATATCAAATCTGTGAAATATCTGTATTGATGTTATGTCAGTGATGTTGCAGAAAAGAATAAAGTAGCTGTGTGTAAACTGTGAGCTGTTTGCTATATTACACATTTTGCAACACTGCCAAGCAGAAATGATTAGATATATTTCAGTCTAACTGGATATATAAACCACATCATTTACCACATTTCCTAAAAAAATAAAATAAACAGGACAGAGTAACCACTGAAACTTATTCCAACACAAAATCATTAAATCAAATTCAAGCAGAATTACAGAAGTTGGGTAATATAAGAATTTTGGTTTTTACAGAAATGCCTTGCAAAAATCTAGTGAAAAACTGCACTGGAATAAAGTAGGCTTTAAAAGTGAACATTTTAAAATTGACTGTCTGCAAGACAAATTGAATTTTTTTATGCTTTATCTCAAACACCAAAACTATTTATTTTTATTTTTATAGTCATAAAAAAACACAAGCCCGAAACAAAAAGGACTTTCATATCAAATAAAAGCACATTTTAATTCATTTAAAGAAGAAAAACATCCAGGGGGCAGATCTTATAAACCCCATAGTTATAAAACAACCTCCCAATTAGTGTTCAGGTAGAGGCTGAAAATACATTTATTTAGTAAAACCTTAACAACGTTTCTCCAGACTCTATGGTGCTACACAAAACAACACAGAATAACACAAAACGACAAAGACTAAATTATAGAGATGTGCAGATAGACATGGAGATGCGTGAGTAAACAGCAAGAAAACAGCAAGATTAGATTAAATTCAAAAACATTTAAAGTGTCTGTGCTTAAGAAAATGTTATTCTTGAGTTATTTTTCGTGTTTATGTGGTGCTCTAAACATCGATTTGTGTTAAGTGTGTTGTGTGTGTGTGTGTGTGTGTGTGTGTGTGTGTGTGTGTGTGTCAGTTGAGGTAGTTTAGTTCAGTTCAGTGTGTTGAGAAGCCTGGTGGCTTGAGGAAAGAAACTTACACATTCGGGTTGTGAGGGTCAAAATGCAACAGCACCTTTTTTCAGATGGCAGTAATATGGTCTGGATGGGGGGTGGAGATAGGCTTTTCTCAGCCTAGGCAGGAAGTAGAGGCGCTGCTGGGCTTTTTTGCTGAGTGACCAGGTGCTCTTGACAATCTCTACAAAGTCTCCGTCAACATTCGCTTTACGCAGACTAGTCACTCTTGCTGATGAGACCCACCATGGTCATGTCATCGGCGAACCTAACGATGTGATTTGAGCTGTGCAGCATGTGCATTACTTAAATGTAAGTCGCTTTGGATAAGGGCGTCTGCCAAATGTTGTAAAAGTCCAGTGTGGAATGCAGCAGGGTCTTAATGTACCTCATGTCAAGCCTTTTGAAGCACTTCACCACAATGGGTGTAAATACGATTAGACAGTAGTCATTGTGGCAGAAGACTGTCAACGTCTTCAGCACGGGGATGATAGTAGTGGTATTGAGGCACGTGGGAACAATAGCGGTGCACAGGGAAGTGTTTAAGATGTCAGTAAATACATCTGCTAGTTGTTCTGCACAGTGCTTGAGCACTCTGCCGGGGATGTTGTCCAGACCAGCAGACTTCTTTGGGTTAACTCTGCTTAAAGTCCTCCTCAAGTCAGCTGTGGTTAGACAGAGCACCTGGTCACTTTCCCCTGCCACATGAACCAAGTGGCTCCGCTGTCCTGGATGTGGCTGTGGATTTGTTTGGTGTATGAGTGCTTTGACTCTCTAATGGCTCGGGACAGTTTGGCTCTTGTTGTTTTCAGGGCTGTCTTGTCTTTTGCCCTGACAGTTTTGGAAACATCAGTGCACTTACTAATGTAGCTGGTCACTGATGTCATACACTTCTCAAGGTTAACAGTTGTCATTGGTTGCAGCCTGTAGCCTTGGGCCAGTGGAGCAGGGTAAGTCCCATTCTATCCACAAAGTTCCTTGAAATAGGGTAAAGGGGAGGAACCTGGTCGCTGTGTGGTAAGGAGCAGAACTGGAGTGATGATGGATACTGTAGAGTGTTTGGTAAACTGGGATATTTGTATGCTGTCATTTCTCCACTCTTAAATGTTCACTCATTTGAGAGTTTGTTGATGGTGGTGTGGTGGGCCGGCTCATATACCAGAGATCCCTCATGTCTGTGTTAACCTCTGACTCTCTATTTTAGTCATGCTGCCAAAGCAAGTCTTACTGGAGTCCCAAACTACACACAGCGACCAGTTTCCTGTTCCTTTTCTCGATTTTGGGGAGCTTTGAGGATGGACTGGGACTTACTCTGCTCCACTGGCCCAAGGCTATAATTTACATTTGATGATTACATTAAACTATAATTAACAATAGCATGTGGTGTCACCCACTTAAGAAGAATTGGTTTCCTATTGAATGTGGTTCATCTCAAGGTTTCCACTGTTACTGCATTCTGTGTATAGCTGCTTTAAGAAAATGACTTTTGTTAAAAGCGCAAAACAAATAAAATTGAATTGAGTGTCTGTTGCTGTTGTTCACCATGAGCTTTTTCAGGCACCACAGTTTCGAAAAACTCCTTATCTCCAAACTTTAGAAACTGTTATGTGTGTAAATCCAGGGTTATTAGCGGTGTTTTAAGTATTCTATATAAATGCACAGTGCTGCCACGATTGGCTGATCGGATAACTGTGTTTCTATCAACATTGGCTGTAAGTGAAACACAAGCTGAAAGTCACTGTAATATGCTACAGTAAAAAACAGCATTCATCTTTGACTCAAACGCCTTCAACTGATCCTCTTTTTACAAAATTAAACTCTTAAGATATTCGTTTTAGAAAACAGACTGAAGCAACAGCTTCTATGATAGTTAGACTGCTAATATCTGCCTTAATCACTGTACAAGCCACCAGATGAGAAAGTGTTTTTCAGGTCAGTTTACAGACAGTTAAACTTAACAAAATAATCTCGCCATTCTGTCATTCAACCCAAACTGATCTGATTGAGCGTCAGATGTGCAGAAGTTGTAGATTGCTTGTGTGTGTAAATGTTTTTTCACATTATGAGGATTAATTTTTCAATCCTAAAAATCAGATCACTATAAATAATCAAAGCAAACAGCTTAATCATTAAAAGTTCTAGTATTTATAATATCATATCATGTTTATAGACATAAACAGTAAACAAACTAGGGTCTGTGCCTAAAAAGAGATTTAGGTAACTCAAGTGAACATCACACCCATATGATATAGACAAGTTTGGGGAGGACACAGAACCCCGGTCTCAATGTGCATTGTCCCTGCAGCAACCTATAAACCTATAAAATCTCATTTCAGTAATCTCTTGAAGACAGTCAATGACTCGGCTGTTCTGACATTAATGGGAAGTTAAATGCACTAACTTGTCCTAGCTTGACAACATGACAACAACAGATGAGGTCAACCACCAAGAGGACACCAAAGAACACATCAGAAAAAAGTATAAAGTATGTTTTCAACCAGCAGTGAAGGCGATATTATTAGACACATAATAATGTGTGATAACCTGCTTCACTATAGAAAGTGTGCAAAAACAGATTGCTGGGTCAGCAAGAAGCCTCCAAATAAGAACTAGAAAGAAAGACGGCAATAATAAAAACCAACATAAAACCTGAAACACAGCTAAACACGGAGGAACAGAAAGAGGCTACCAAAGAAACAAAACCATTAGAGAGGAGATGCAGAAGGAATTCATGACAGATAAAGTAATGGACTGTGAAACCAGCGGTACAGTTAAAAACTTCTCACACCCAACATATTCTGACACTAAAATACAAAGACATAAAAGAGCATCTCAGGTACTAAGAGTCACATTAAAAACAAATAGAAAAATGGATTTATATGTACTACGTACTGTTTACGTTGAAGGCACTTGTGAATGGACAAAGGAGATTTCTGGCCACTTAACATACAGGATAAAGCCAATCAAACTAGAGCTTACGATTACCAATAAAAAAAAAGCACAGAACAAAACTGAAATGTGGAAAGGTGTGACTTGACTGTATAAAACTAAAGATGGAGGAGGCTTAGGAGACTTAAAATAAGTATACGAAAATCTGGACAAACATTAATAAATAACAGAAGTAAACTTTATAATTATTTCATTTTGACTGTCTGTATTGTAAATTATAAATATGGCAAATTACATACAAAATAATTATCAACCAACACCACATTCCTGCTAAAACAAAGCAAAACGATAAACAGGTGAATATGTAGAGTAATTAAAAATTGTTCTGGTAAATTAGAGAATAAGGAACACTAAGATCAGAGGAATAAATGGTACTGGCTATTACTCCTTCCAAAATAACTCGAAGATTAATATGAAGATTAATACCATTTATGGTAGTGACTCCTAAATACTGGACTACTTTTTTCACTGTAAATTCAGAAGGCATCTTTAAAGTTTCTAGATTTCAGCTAAAAACATTTTTAATGATCTTTTCAAGAGGAAAGGCCTTCAATTAACCTCCACATGTGTATTAACTTGAGAAATGTTATTTCTTATTAGTGGGATGACTTATCAAATGTAAGCAGTTTTATTATTATTTGTTCTTTTCTGATGTTTTTATTTTTTCTTTGTTTTAAATTAAAAAGATAATTCACCCAAATATGAAAATTACTCGATTAGTCACTCAAACTCATGGCGTCCTAAGTGTGGAAGAGTTTCTTCTTTCAGATGAATTTAATTTGAGTTATCTGTTTCTGCCCTGATTTCTGTGCCACATTTTTGTGTTGTGGGTTTTCTAAGGAGGTTTAACTGCACTCACCTTTCTTTGAAATATTTGGAAATGCTAGAGACATTGCAACTTCATTATAGGCTTAAGAACTTTCATTATATTGCATGGAAAGAGGGAATTCTAGCTTATAAAAAAGCTCTTAGTGTAACTAACTAGATCAACGTATCTTTCTAACCTTATTGAAAATAATAAAAAAAAAAAGATAATCCTAGATTTCTATTTGACACCGTCGCAAAATAACTAGGAATAAGACGACCTCAGAAACCTGCACCATAACTGCGTGCAGCAGTGAGGACTTCATCAACTTCTTTGATAATAAAATTGCAAACATTAGGCAGAAAATTCACGCTTTAAAACCAGACCTTTCGAATGATTCTGATGAACAACTAACCGCATCAGATCAGAACTTAGAAAATTTTACTCCTCTGGAAGAGAACAAACCTAATCGCACTCATCTCTTCCACAAAAACCATCAACTTGTGTTTAGATCCAATACCAACACACACTTTCTTAAGCAAATTGTACCGGAAGTATCAGAACCCCTGTTGAAAATAGTTAACTCTTCTCTCAGCAGTGGGTATGTTCCCAAATCTTTTAAATTAGCAGTGATTAAACCTTTAATTAAGAAACCTGACCTCGACCACAATGAGCTGTCAAACTACAGGCCGATATCTAACTTAACATTCCGTTTATCTCTAAAATCCTAGAGAAGGTAGTAGCGCAGCAGCCATGTTCATATTTACAAAGAAATAACATACACGAACTTTATCAATCAGGATTCAGGCCTCACCACAGCACAGAGACGGCACTGGTCAAAGTAGCTAATGACCTCTTACTGGCATCCGACCAAGGTTGTGTCTCGTTGCTTATATTACTTGACCTCAGTGAGGCTTTCAACACCATAGATCATGATATTCTTCTTCACAGATTAGAAAAATCAGTAGGAATTAAAGGAACAGGCTCTTGCGTGGCTCAGGTCCTATTTAACCGATCGCTGCCAGTTTGTAGGATTTAAATGGTGATTATTCTGCGTGCTCCCTTGTAAAGTATGGTGTTCCAAAGGGCTCGGTTTTAGGCCCACTTTTTTTCTCTCTTTACATGCTGCCTCTGGGAAACATAATTCGTAAGCATGATATCAGTTTCCACTGTTACGCCGATGACACACAGTTATCCGTCTCATCAAGGCCTGATGCGAAAGGCCAGTTTAATAAAATTGAGCAATGTGTGAAGAAAATAAGGAATTGGATGTTATGCAATTTCCTCTTACTTAACCCTGACAAGACGGAGGTTCTGGTTCTAGGACCACAGGTAGCTAAAAGTCAGCTTCCTGATCACACCTTAACCCTCGACAGTCTTTCTGTTTCACCAAGTGTAGCAGTAAAGGATCTGGGTGTGATTATAGACTCCAGTCTCTCATTTAAGGCCCATGTCGACAATATTACCAGGATAGCGTTCTATCATCTCAGAAATATCGCTAAAATAAAAAATATCTTGTTACTTAATGATGCCAAAAAATGAGTTCATGCGTTTATTACATCCAGGCTGGATTACTGTAACGCTTTACTGTTTGGATGTTCAACTAGGTGCATTAATAAACTTCAGTAGCGAGAGTCCTTACTAAGAGAGTCCTTACTAAAACTAAAAGATATGAGCACATCACGTCGGTCTTACCTACACTGCATTGGCTCAAAGTGAGATACTGCATTCATTTTAAAATACTACTGTTAACTTATAAAGCTCTAAATGGTCTCGCGCCGCAGTACCTAAGTGAACTTCTAGTGTCTTACGTTCCACCACGCCTACTTCCATCAAAGGATGCAGGCTGCCTGTCAGTACCGCGCATTATAAAAAATACCGCAGGGGGCGGAGCCTTTTCTTACAGAGCCCCAATGCTATGGAATAGCCTCCCTATGTATGTTCGAGAATCAGACACAGTCTCAGTGTTTAAGTCCAGGTTAAAAACGTATTTATTTAATCAAGCATTTTGTATTGATTCCCCTTAGATAAAGGAGCAGATCTGGGGGACTGATGGGTGTTGAGTATTATGGTGATCTGGTATGTTTAGATGCTGTCTTCCCCTCTCTTATTGATCACGGTGTTGATGATGAGAGCGGCTGGTTGCTTAACATATCAGGGAGCCCTCATGTCTGCGTTTCCCTCTGGTTCTCCTTTTAGTTATGCTGACCTTGTTAGTCTTGCCGGAGTCCATCCTTGCACTCTACATTATTCTTTAAATTAATCCAAACTGTGTGATTACATTGTCACTCAACTGTTTTCCTTCTTTTTTGTCTTCCTTTCCCTCTCTCTCTCTCTCTATCTCTCTCTCTCATTGTTGAGCAAAATATGCCACAATGGAGCTGCAGACCTGTTGGACCCTTCCCTGTGACCTGCTCCAGTGGATGATACATTACAAGGGTGACCAAGGACGTCTCACTCTGCCATAAAGACGTTCCAGCTGTTCTTTAAGGACTAATGATTTAAGTTGCTCACACACACACAATGTAACCACATAATTCCTGCTACCTGTTTTTCACCCAAATGAGGATGAGTTCTCTGTTGAGTCTGGTTCCTCTCAAGGTTTCTTCCTATTTTCAACTCAGGGAGATTTTCCTTGCCACCGTCGCCCCCAGCTTGCTCATCAGGGACGAACTGATTTCTGTTTCATTTTCATCTCATAATTTCTTTAATTGTGTAAAGTTGCTTTGTGACAATCGCCATTGTAAAAAGCGCTATACAAACAAAACTGAATTGAATTGAATTACATTGGACAAAATTGCTCTTTTTATAAGTGTCTTAGAGCAATAAAGACAGTTCTGTTTTTTTGTTGTATGTTTTGTATTTTTGAGGCTCCCAGGGCATTTAGCATCTTCAGCCATGGTGGTCCCACTAGGTCTGATGCACATGAGATCACTCCAGCATTGGGCTACTTTGCTGAACCCTCAGTCCTTGGAGGGACATTACATTCTTATGGGTATGTGTGCCCATGGAACAGGTGTCCAGTTGTGTCGTCATTACGACAAATGCGTCTACCGTGGGCTGGGGCGCCGTGTACAATGGGCAAGCAGCTGCTGGGCAATTGCATACTTCTTGGCAATTGCATACTGCAATTGCATACATCAATCAACAGGGTGGTGAACGCTCTCTGTGAATGTCAGAGCTGGCCTACCTTCTCCTGCTGTGGAGCCAACACAGGCTCAAGTCTGTGCATGCCACTCATATTCCTGGCAGCCTCAACGGTGTCGTGGATGCACTTCATGAAAGGGGTTTACCTTGCCCATTGGGGGTGAGAGCACACTCCACCAGGGGGTTGGCTGCCACATCAGCCCCAGGAAACAGGGCCTTACTAGCAGACATATGTAGAGCTGAAGGTTGGGCTAATCCCAATACATTCACCAGATTCTACAACCTGCAAATGGAACCCTCTAGAGTTGTGTGCAGTGCCATCAACTTAGACATAGGGTAGGTAGTAGAGTCTGCCACTAGCGTCCCCCCCTCTTTAGGGGTTCGGGTTGCGCCAATTTGGTCCAAGATGGATTCTGTTGTATTTCAAGCAGCACATATTTCAAGCAGCACATCCCATCCCAGTTGGTCCAGCAGAGTGGGGCTTACCCTATGTCGTACTGCCTTTTGTCAGTCTTTAAGTGAGTCTTCATATGCTACCACTAAGATGGTGGGATGTGATTTCCATAGGCCCCCTGTTCCTTGGCCTGGTCCCAGCATAGCAGAATATTTAAAGCTGAGTATTAAAAAAGGCTATCGCTGAGGATCTTCGCCTATGCTATATCTTCCCCCTTGTAGAGAGAAATGAGGTGTTCCTGCACGCTGGTAGGTCATGAGGTTGAGTAAGCCTACGCTTCGACAGGCTGGTTCCTGTCTGCACTGACCTTTGGTAGACCCCTGGGTGTCAGCTGTCTGGGATGCTAATTCACAAATTAAATCATCTATGAATTACTTTATGTCGTAGCTTCGCAAAGTGTTTGAGTATCCAGTGGGGGCCTAGATATCTCAAACCAGTGTCTCGCCAGGGTGAACTATCTACTTAAAACTATGCTATTCATTTTTGTACAATGGCTGTAAAAGTGGATGGAATGAGGTGGCACTTAAGTGTGTATTTGAAGATGGTTTGAACACAGGCCTTCAGGCTGAACTTGCCTGTCGTGATGACTCTGGGTTGTTCTCTTAATATGTCACCATGGCGGTGCGGCCGGACAATTTACTGCACAATAGCCCTCATGTGCAGCATGGAGCCACGACACGAGCTCTGTGCACCACAATGGCAAAGATTCATGATGATTCAGAACCCGTGCAGGCGGGGTTTACCAAGCTAACCCCCCAGAAGTGTCAGCGCAGACTGCAAGCTAGGCTGTGTTTCTACTGTGGGGGCCCAAACCATTTCAGTGCCACATGCCCAAAGAAAGCCACGCCTCGCCCCGCCAGAAAGTTATTTTCTATGCACTTTTCATCTGCTATGTGTCTCTCAGTGACCACTTATTTCGTCAAAATCCCATCATCCTGGGGTTTCCTTAATTTCAGACGCACAACCCCACTATCTCCTAGACAGAGAGAGAGAAAGTTCTCAAGGAGTATCATGACTTCATTGAAGCGTTCAGCAAGGCCGAAACCTCAGAATTATATCCTCATAAACCTGGGGACTGCCCCATTGAGCTACTTTCTAATGCTGTCCCCCCAGAAGCCGGGTATATCCTCTATCCCAGCCTGAAAGCCAAGCCATGGAGAATTACATTAACGAGGCACTAGTCACCGCCTTCGTCTTCCCTTTTATGTCTTCATCCGACTCAGGGTTTTTTTTTTTTTTTTTATTAATGACATTTTAGAGATCCGCATCTATTCATATTTTCTCTCTCAGCATATACAGCATGGGCGTACTGTATTTGTCTCCAAGAGCACAAACTGTTTGTTAACTGTTCTTAGCTATCACATTGCTCCCTGTTAAATTACAAATTTATAAAATGTTAAATCTAGGTTCTAATATAATAATATATAAACTGGCAAAATTGATAACAAAGACAATAACATTTTGAAAAGATCAAGTCAAGCAGCCCAGGTGTCTGAGATAATAACTTTTTGTCTCTAGGCACTTCCTGACCATTAGGCAAGTTTTATTTAATGATGAGAGATCATGGGTCAGAACGCGAGACATATTGGACCCAAGGTTTCATGATTTCAATCTATGTTCTGTTCCTGGCTTTGTTTTCTGTGTTTGTTTTGTATCTGTTTTTTTTTTTTTTTTTTTTTGGCTTATATTGGATTACTGTGTACCGACTTCTTTCAAAATCATAGTCTTTGACTATGATTTTGAACTGTCCTACTTTATTTAATTAAGTCATTCATCGCAAAATGATTTTTTCTCTGACATTTTCCTCACAGTTGTCTTGCGAAACTTAATCCAGGTATATTAACCTGCCCATAATGTGGCTAATATGTGTGGTTACTGGAGGTTTTGTGGTTTAGAAAAAAAAAAGTCTGTGTATAATGTTGTCCTATTATAAATTTGCAGACCCCCAGTTTTGCAGACCCCCAATGTACACGGATGTTGTCTATCTGTGCCTTCAGGAATGCCAAATGCCCCTTATATTACCCATTTTAATTTTGGGGCAGGAAAGCAGAAGTGATCATTTTCAGCCTTACAATATTATAAGTTGACTTATAGATGCCAACTTATAATAAAAGTGACTTATAGATGCCACCTTATAAATATAAGGTGACTTATAGACGCCACCTTATAATAAGTGACTTATAGACACCACTTTATAACAATAAGTTACTAATAGATGCCACTTTATAATAATAATTGACCTACAGACGCCACCTTATAAAAATAATTGACTTATTTACCTCCCCTAAAATAATAAGTGACTTATAAATGCCAACTTACAATAATAATTGACTTATTGACGCCACCTTAAAATAATAGGTGACTTACGGTGTCACGGTCACAAGCCGCAGTCCTCCGTTGAAACCGCTAGATGACAGTAAAAGTACTGTTTTCTATGTTTCAAAAGACTTTCGGTTTTGTGTTTTGATTTCACGTCTTTGTTTAGAAACTGTTCTTAGGTGTTTTTAGTTTCCATGTTGATTTATGTTAGTAAAAATTTTACGTTTTGACGTCCCTACTTTGCTCTGCGTTATTTTGGTTATGTGGTTGCGTGTTTCCTGTTCCGTGTTTCAAGTTCCAAGCACAGGAATGCCAACGTCAGCTGCAGGTGAGACTTTTCTCAGCACTGCATGTCCTGAGAAAATACCTAAAGTAGCAGGCTCTTTTCTTTACCTGGTTTAGCAGCCAGGAAGCAAAAACTGTAAAGCCCACGCCCTTTCCCATCAACATGATCCACCCGTGCAAGAGGAGTGGACAAAGCCCATTCTCAATCTGTATATTGTCCTTGGTCCCATATTGGCCACATTCGCCACTCAGCTGTTCCAGTACGTTTTCAGGAACTTTGGCATCCCAGATGATTTTGTCCCCAACAGAGGACCTTAATTTACCTCTTGGCTCTGGGCAAAGTTCTGTAAGCACTTAGATATTAACGTTACTCTGACTTCTGGTTACCACCCCCAATCCAATAGCCAAGTGGAACGTCTAAATTAGAAACTGGGGAAGTATCTGCGGTCCTACTGCTTCAGAGAACAATCTCGGTGGAGCGAATTCCTACCTTTGGCCGAATATACCCAAAACTCCTCTACAGGCCTCACCCCATTCCAGTGTGTTTTTGGCTATCAACCAAAACACTTCCCTGGTCAGGGGAGCCTTCTTCTGTGCCAGCGGTAGAAAACTGGATGCAGTGCAACACACAGCTCTGGGAGAGTGCCCATGTCAGATTGCAAAACCCAGACCCATGACCAGCAGCACCGCCTGCCCCCATAGAAGTGGAGGAAACACCGGCCTATCACATCCTTGGGCACCCTGGTGATGTATCATCCACTGGAGCAGGTCACAGGGAAGGGTCCAACAGATCCGGGGTGGAGATGGGGTCTGGATCACCGGCAGCTCCATTGTAGCATATGGAGAGAGAGAGAGAGAGAGAGAGAGAGGGAAATGAAGACAAAAAAGAAGGAAAACAGTTAAGTGACCATGTAATCACACGGTTTGGATTGATTAAATGAGTAATGTAGAGTGCAAGGATGAACTCCGGCAAGACTAACTAGCAGGCAAGACTCCCTGATATGTTAAGCAACCAGCCGCTGTCATCATTATTACCGTGATCAATAAGAGAGGGGAAGACAGCATCTAAACATACCAGATCACCATAATACTCAACACCCATGAGTCCTCCAGATCTGCTCCTTTATCTAAGGGGAATCAATACAAAATGCTTGATTAAATAAATAAATTTTTAACCTGTGTCTGATTCCCGACATACTGGAGGTTATTCCATAGCATTGGGGTCTGTAAAAAAACATACATAGAGGTTATTCCAAGGGGGCTCTGTAAGAAAAGGCTCCGCCCCCTGCTGTAGAAGTAGGCACTGGGAGGTTAGCCATAGCCTGCGGCGCGAGACCATTTTGGCTTTATAGTAACAATGCGAGAGCATTTAGGCTAGAAAAGGCTGATTTTAGAGGTCCTGCGGCGCGATGCAGAGCCGGCGTTTAAGACCGCGTATGTGCTCGTAGTTAACAATAGTATTTTACGGCTGCGTTCTGGACTGGGAGCCAATGAAGTTTTTTAGGTTAAACCTCACCATGGCACAGAGACAGAATTTTTAAAGGTTAAAGTGGTAAATGACCTGTTATTAGACTTTTACTGGTGGAATATTTTGACATGATTGATTATATACGACCTGCGGTTTCTGAAATAATAAAATGTAATGATTAAACTGATCACCTTTAAATAATAATGGATTATGCTGTGTTAACACGTTTCCTTGCTAGTCATTACCTCTTTTTTAAACAATTTCATCATAGGTTACTTGATGTTAACTTACCTCTTTTTTTATTTAAAATACACATACATTTAATTAACAACGTGCACCTTTTAGCACCATTAATAGTTCAAGTTATAGCACCTGACACTATTGATAACAAACCAAAATACCCTCCTTGATAGACTAGAAAAGATACCTCTGAGAAAAACCTAACCATGAAAAAAAAAAAATTTTATAATATAAACAAATGAAAAAAAAAAAAATTTTTCAAACCTTTAGTATCAAGAAAATAAACATTACAGAAAAGCTAACAAAATTTAGTGCAACACTGAGGTAAGTCGTTAAAATATAGGGAAAAACAAACTCGGAGGCGGATAATTAAGAAACGGGGGGAATCAGCTATCTCCTGGCTTAGGTTAAACTGAAAAATAAAACACAAAACAACAATCAACCCCTTTAAAAATACCTTTAATCAGATATCCAAAAGTAATTAAACCTATTAAACACTGACTAATTCTTTTAAACTGGCATTTATCAACCCCTGAATTAAAATACAGATGATCGTTATGAGTTGATGATACACAGTTGTATGTTTTAGACCTTTTATAAGTCAGCTTTATGAGACTTATTAGGGACCTTTGACACTGTTGTCAAAATTTTGAAAATATAGGGAACAGCTATCTCCTGGCTTAGGTCTATTGACTTGATCTGGCACAGTTTGTTAAGCCAGATGAAAAAGGTCCATTTATGACTGAACCTCATGAGTGAACACAGTTGACCAGATTGAGAAAGGTCATCTTAATGTTGGGGAGTGTGTATAGGACATAAAACAGTGGAATTTTCAGATTATGTAGTCTCATTAGATGGCTTTCAGAATTAATCAACCCCATACTTTCTGTGGCATCTTAGCGAGTATTTAACAGCAGCTGGGCAATTTATGCTCCCCTGCGTGTACTGCCGTCAGAGACAGAATGACATACTCATCAGTAGACTTTTAAAGTGGTAACTTGAAAATGTGATGAGACAGAGACCTTAATGTGATTGTTGACTCTAGTCTTTCCTTTGAGGCTCTTGTAAATAACTTTACCAGAATCATCTTTCACCTTAGATATATTGCCAAATGTAGAAATATGAATTTGTTACGGGTTGCAGAAAAACTAGTTCATGTCTTTATTACTTCTCGATTAGATGACTGTAACACGCTACTGTCTGGGTGTTCTAGTAAGTGTATAAATAAGGCTCTAGTTAGACCAAAATGAAGCAGCAAGAGTACTTACTAGATCGAGAAAATATGACATCAACCCTGTTTATCAGTCTACACTGGCTTCCCATTTAATCCTGCATTGATTATAAATTATTACTACTGACATATGAAGTACTTGACAGTGCATCAGTATCTAAGTGAACTTCTGTAACATTATGATCCTCCACGCCCACTTAGATCAAAAGGTGCAGGTTAGTTGTTGGTACCATGAATAATAGACCACAGCAGACTACAGCTTTCTTTTACAAAGCCTCAATATTATAAAACAACCTTCCAGTTACTGTTTAAGACTTCATCTCAGTGTTTAAGTTGCGGCTGTTTGGTTAACTGGGATATTTGTATGCTGTCGTTCTTCCACTCTTACACGTTCACTTAGGTCTTTGTGGGTGGTGCTGTGGTGGGCTGTTTCCTTTTAGGGGTCACCACAGCGAATCATCTGTCTCCACCTAACCCTATCCTCTACATCCTCTTCACTCACTCACACTGTTTATCACATCCATATACCCCTTGTAGCTTAATTTCTAAAATTCTCCTATTAATATATTCACCATCCTTTTCTGTACATATCCAAACCACCTTAATCTGGCTTTCCTGAGTTTCCCCTCAAAACATCTAACATGAGCCATACCCCCAATGAACTCATTTCTAATTCTGTCCAACTTCGTCACTCCCAAAGAAAATCTTAAATTCTTCAGCTCTGCTAGTTCCAGCTCTGCCACATGTCTCTTCTCCGTGCCACTGCCTCTAAACCATACATCATAGCTGGTCCTGCGACTGTCCTGTATTTCTCTAGGAATAGACGGTTTCGAGAAATGTAAAATACTGTTTATAGAAATAGGCAGTTAATAGAATAGGTGGTTTATAGGAATAGGCGGTTTATAGGAATGGGGTTTTTTTTTTAGGAATCGAAGGGTTATAGCAATAAGAATTTAAATAGACGTTTTTTATTAATAGGCGGTTTATAGGAATAGACTGTTTATATCAATAAGCAGTTTCTGGAATAGGCAGTTTATAGGTATAGATAGTTTATAGGAACACGTGTTTTTTCCGGAATAGGCGGTTTTTAGGAATAGGTGATTTATAGGAATAGGAGGTTTATTGAAATAAACGGTTTATAGTTATAGGTGTTTTTTTAGGAATAGAGGATTTGTAGGAATAGCAGGTTTATAGTAATAGGTGGTTTTCAGGAATAGGCGGTTTTTAGGAATAGGTGGTTTATAGGTATAAGAGGTTTATTGGAATAAACTGTTTATAGGAATAGGTTTTTTTTTTAGTAATAGACGGTTTGTAGGATTAGGAGGTTTATAGTAAAAGACTGTTTAGCGGAATAGGTGTTTTAGAGGAATAGGCTGTTTATAGAAAAAAAGGCGGTTTATATGAATAGACAGAGTTTGGAAGAATAGGGAGTTTAGAGAAATAGGCGGTTCAAAGGAATAGGATGTTTATAAAATAGGATGTTAAGAATATGCAGTTTATTCAATTTCAATTCAATTAAATTTTATTTGTATAGCGCTTTTTACAATGGTCATTGTCACAAAGCAGCTTTACACAATCAAAGAAATGATAAGATGAAAATTAAACAAAAATCAGTTTAAAGCTAAGTCCCTGATGAGCAAGCCGGGGGTGACGGTGACAAGGAAAAAACTCCCTGGAATGGAATAGTAAGAAACCTTGAGAGGAGGAACCAGACTCATTTGGGTGAAAAAAAGTTAGCAGGAATTATGTGGTTACACTTTGTATGTGAGCAACTTAAATCATAAGTCCTTAAAGAACAGCTGGAATGTCTTTATGGCAAAGTGGAATGTCCTTGGTCACCCTGGTGATGTAATCATCAACTGGAGCAGGTCACAGGAAAGGGTCTGACAGGGCTGGAGTGGAGATGGGGTCTGGATTACTGGCAGCTCCGTTGTGTCATATGTATCTCGACAGTGAGGGGGGGGCACCAAAAAGAAGGAAAACGGTTAAGTGACATTGTAATCACAGTGTATGTAGTGATTAAGTATTTAATGTAGAGTGCAAGCATGGACTCTGGCAAGACTAACTGGGACAGCATAACTAAAAGGAGAACCAGAGAAAAACACAGAGGTGAGGGCTTCCTGATATGTTAAACAACCAGCCGCTCTCGTCATCAACAATGTAATCAATAAGAGTGGGGAAGACAGCATTTAAATATACCAGATCACCATAATACTCAACATCCATCAGTCCCCCAGATCTACTCCTTTATCTAAGGTGAATTAATAGAAAATGCTTGACTATATAAATAAGTTTTTAGCCTGGAAACTTAAACACTAAGACTGTCTTTGATTCACAAACATTCGTAGGGAGGCTATTTCATAACTTTGGGGATCTGTAAGAAAAGGCTCTGTAGTTTTTATAATGCGTGGTACTGACAGGCAGCCTGCATCTTTGATTGTAGTAGGCGTGGCGGAACGTAAGACACTAGAAGTTCACTTAGGTACTGCGGCGCGAGACCATTAGGAGTTTTTTAGGTTAGAAGTAATATTTTAAAATCAATACGGTGTCTCACTGGGAGCCAATGCAGTGTGGATAAGACCGGCGTGATGTGCTCGTATCTTTTAGTTTTAGTGAGGACTTTCGCTGCTGCGTTCTGAACTAACTGAAGTTTATTAATGCACCTAGTTGAACATCCAGACAGTAAAGCGTTACAGTAATCCAGCCTGGATGTAATAAACGCATGAACTAATTTTTCTGCATCATTTAGTGACAAGATTTTTTTTTTTTATTTTAGCGATTTTTCTGAGATGATAGAATGCTATCCTAGTAATATTATCGACATGGGCTTCAAATGAGAGATTGGAGTCTATAATCACACCCAGATCTTTTACTGTTGCACTTGGTAAAACAGAAAGACTGTCTAGGGTTAAGGTGTGATCAGGAAGCTTACTTTTAGCTACCTGCGGGCCTAAAACCAGAACCTCAGTCTTGTCAGGGTTAAGCAAGAGGAAATTGCATAACATCCAATCCCTTACTTCCTTCACACATTATTATCAACTTTATTAAACTGGCCTTTCGCATCAGGACTTGATGAGACGCATAAACTGTGTGTCCTCAGCGTAACAATAAAAACTGATATCATGTCTACAATTATGTTTCCCAGAGGAAGAATGTAAAGAGAAAAAAGAAGTGGGCCTAAAACCAAGCCCTGTGGAACACGTACAATAATTACCGTTTAAATATACGAACTGATAGCGATCGTTCAAATAGAACCTGAGCTACGCAAGAGCCGTTCCTTTAATTCCTACTAACTTTTCTAATCTGTGAAGCAGAATATTGTGATCTATGGTGTCAAAAGCCGCACTGAGGTCAAGTAATAAAAGCAACAAGTCACAGCCTTGAGCGGTTGACAATAAGAGGTCATTTGCTACTTTAACAAGTACTGTCTCTGTGCTGTGATGAGGCCTGAATCCTGATTGATACAGTTCGTGTATGTTATTTCTTTGGAATGATGAACATAACTGCTGCGCTACTACCTTCTCTAGGATTTTGGAAATAAACTGAAGGTTTAATATCAGCGTGTAGTTCGACAGCTCACTGGGGTCAGGTTCCTTAATTAAAGGTTTAATAACTGCTAATTTCGGAACATACCCACTGCTAAATGAAGAGTTAACTTTTTTTAACAGGGGTTCTGATAGTGCTGGTACTATCTGCTTAAGAAAATGTGTTGGTATAGTTCTCTTCCAGAGGAGTAAAAGTTCTGATCTGATGTGGTTAGTTTATCATCAGAATAATTCAAAAGGTCTAGTTTCAAGGCCTGAATTTTGTGCCTAATGTTTGCAATTTTATTATCAAAAAAAGTTCATGAATTCTTCACTGCTGCACACATGGTGCAGATTTCTGAACTCGTCTTATTGCTAGTTAATTATGCAACAGTGTCAAATAAAAATCTAGGATTATTTTTATCATTTTTCAATAAGGTTGGAGAGATATGTAGTTATCTAGTTACACTAAGCTTTTTATATGTCAGGATTCTCTCTTTTCATGCTGCCTGGAAAACTAACAATCAAGTTTGGCACCATTTGAGTTCTAGTTTACAGGCGCTCTGTTTTAAATAACATGTGTGTTCATTATACCAGGGAGTGAGTTTCTTATCTTTAATTATTTTTTTTTTAACTGTAGCCACATTATCTAATGTATAGCGGAATCCGGCATCTAAATATTCAGTCGCCTGTTCTGTTGGATCAGGCGATGATCCAATCATAGAGGACCATTCTTGGAGATAGCTAATAAAGCTCTGAGCATAAGCTGATGTAAGTGTACGTTTACAGCGTACTTATATACCCAGTTCTTATATACCTGTGGAATTTAGTCCTTCCCCTTTCTTAACCAATAAATTTCCATTATTTCCAAATTTATCCAATCAGATTTATCCAACTGTGTGAAGTAATTACCATTATGTTGCAGCTTCCCCATTGTGATGTAAGTTACCCTTATTTCAGAATGATGTAATTGTAATTGTATATTGTGACATACGTTACATTGTGAGGTAACAATACCTGTGGTCTGGGTTGCATTGTGATGCAATTTCTCCCATTGTGAGATATTTTCCTATTAAAGTCGACTTTGACTTCCTGTTTGGAAAAAAAAAATATGTTGTCAATATAAAAGCCTATTCTCTTTCTTTCTGATTTTTTCACACTTGGCTTGCCTGCGAACCGAGACCCTTATCGCTGTGGAATTTTTTGACTCTTCCAATTTTTGAACATTCATCTGCTGACAATGCATGAGTTTAATTAATTTTTTTATTTACTCTTCTCTTTTATAAACGGTTTATAGATTTTTTGTTTTTGTTGTTGCTTAAAGTACTTCTAAGTTATATTTTAAAATCACCTATTTAGTCTTACCATTTAATGATTTGTTAGTTCACTCTAGAATCACCTTTTTTGTTTATCTTTAATGATTTCTTTTATTTCTGCACTCAGTTGTTTAAATAGTTTATGATTACTTATCTACTTTTAAGACTGTATTATATAAAAATCATGACCAGTGGTACTTCATTCTTTTAAACACTTTCCATTTTTCTTTTTAGCCCGTTTAACTGTTAAACATAGGGAATACATCCGACGGGTGTAGCGTTCCCAACTGGCCTGACTGGGGAGATTGGTGTTTTTCTAGACCGTCTCATCCATCTACACACTCTGGAAGAAAATATCTCGCCTGTGCATGTAGATTTTCCTCCCCGAACCTGTGATGTCGGAACACAAACCGACACTGTTATTCATCCTGATACCACTGAAAAAGCTGGTCCCTCTACTGGTGTTAAAAATTTTTGTTGGAAATTGTCACAGGCTCCAATATGCAGGGTGTCTCCTCTCTTCATACTATCGCCACCCCTATTTTCTTCTGACGAATCCTCTCTTCCATCTATTCTTCCACCTTTTCCTTCACCCCTATTTATTCCTTCTACCCCCACACTTGAGGATGTAGTCATACCCCTTAATTAGCTGTGGGGATATTCAATAAACTTGCCTCTCAGTACCACTGTGTCTAAAGTGTGATTTTTGTACTTTATTTATGCTAATTTGTTCACATACACACCTTTATTTGGTTATATTGTATTTTATATTTGTCTTCTCATCTGCCCTAATTTTATATCAGGCTTAGCTTCATTTCATTCTTCCTTTTAGTGCTACTCCTAATATGTGTATATTATCGCCAGTTATGAATTATTGCTCTATTTTACTTATGTGTTGCTCGCGCCACCCTTATTCTTAGCATTTTTCCCAACATCATTCCCCCGTCTGGAACTCTAAAGTTCCATATAATCAATAATCAATCAATAATCACTAACTTAGCACTTGATGTCAAGTACCCCTTCACATAGTATATCACATACCAAAAAAAGGTGAAAAACCAAAATTAAACAGAAATTAAAGCAATAAACACAAAAATTAAACATTAAAAAACCAACATCATTTCCCCCAATGAAGTCAGTAAATGACTGTAGTAATTTGCTCATTCTCAAAAAGGGTGAACAAGGAGTGGGTGAAAAACCCTTTCAAAACCCATTTCGAGGGAAAATTCCCATTCTGCCCGCTGTTTGCGTGACAGTGAGTATTCTCACCAAGGCCACCTCAGTGATGACATAGTATAATATTTACATGGAAAGATAAATAAATCAATTATAAAAAATAAAAAGGAAAACAAAATAAAAACAAGATCCATTAAAAATATGCCGACTTAAGCAGAGTTCTGTTTGTCCGTGGTAGCCTACCAGTACCAGGTATGTGGTGGATGCTTAATTCAAAAAGGTAGACGAATGTGTAGTTTCCTGCCCTCTCGTAGAGCAGCCCATATCTTCTTACACAGTCTGCGATTGTGTCGCTCGTACGCATGCACAATGGCTATAGTGTCATTACAAGTGTTGATTGCATAATACAGTGGCCATCGTGACAAGTTCCGTAGCCATGTCAGTGATGACTTCGACTGTGATGTCCATAACTCATATCCACAAAAGGACACCGTTACAACATAGAAAATTGTTCGTTGTTGAATATGACGTGACAACAAAAAGCATGTCCTGCACGAGTTCCATACGCATGCTCCAAAGAGTACTGTAAATGTCTGTACCTCAAGACTCAGTCCTTTCTCTAGCCAATACGTATCCTTCTGTTCATGGTGCTGATATCTGATTATATCTGCATGTCGAAAAAGTAAGGACAGAGGCCGCAGGTCCTCCGGTAAAGTATCCCACTGGAAAAGTTCCTGTTCATTCGGGTAGGAATACCACACATTTTGCACAATTCCGTCATGTCCTGGTTCAACTGCTATCATCTGGCAGGCCTTGCAACTTTGAACAAGAGGTCCCTTGTCCTCAGCCACCCTGTACAGGAAACCATCTGAGCAGGGTTCCATTTGAACACAGGAGCGTCTCAGGATGTGCTGCGGGCGGTGCAGTCTCTGGGACATCGGCGTTAACTGCATAAAACACTTACAGCACAACATCAAAGAAATACTATATACCCATGAAATCAAATCTTAATCAACTCTTAATCATAAAAACTAGGTAATATTTGATTAGATGTTAATCTATACATTCTTTGTGTTATTTACAATAATAATTAAATCATTAATTTAAATCTTAGTGCATGCTTGGTTTTATCAGTTCTTCTTTCATGTCTACCACAATGTCATCTATTATTTCTGTAACAGGCATTGTATCTGGATCTTTCACATGCATAATGCCATACTGACCGAACATTCTTTGAGCTGTTTTAGCAATTACTAATGGAACTTCACAACAGCCTATAAGTGCAATCAAGACAAGTACAATGAGAATGATTGTGCCTATTTGAGCAAGTTCTGCTAGCCAGTCTGTTGAGAAAAGCCAGTGGAACCAATCTGGTTCTTTGTCCGCGTTGTTCCTCACCATCTCATCCCTTTGGGCTGTCATACGTTCCAGCAGTTGGTCAATAGGTCCAGCCGGACCGGTATTTAGTGGAACTATGATGCAGCATTCCTCCTGAAATGTGGCAAACTCCTTGCTCTGGTCCAAGCATCATGACTAATGCGAAGCGGTTTTGAACTGTCATCATGGTAGTAGCGTGTAATTGTTCTGAGATTAGACCTAGTGCGGTTATAGTATGATTAATATAGCGTTGTTGATAATACCATATGTAATTAATTCATTTGACATTGCATGCTATCTGGGCATGTGGTAGAAAGAAGTCTCTGTGCATAATGGCCTTCAGGAACACCAACCGGTATCCCTCTCCATTGTTCAATTTCAGTGGACTTGCCTGGTTTTAAGTATTTCTTGTATGTAGTATTTCCCCCTATTTCTGTAATCATTCTAGCTACTTCTTCCACCCCTCTATTATGTCTATGTTGGTTTTTAGATCTTTCCTGTTCAGGAGCCAGTAGTTCTGCAATTTTCTCATTATCTAATGGTAATACAGTCAGTCTTCCTCTAATACTACTGGGGCACATAAACCATGCCAGAGATGTGGAAGCACTTGCATTACTATATTGCTTCCACAATACCAAAATACGTCAGCTATGGGCAGTGTACCTGCTCTTAGGCTTGATATAGCCAAGCTAATTAGTTTAGATGTATCACATGCACCCTTCTTATTTTTGCAATTTGACTTTATGTAGATAGCTGGGTGCTTCCCCACCAGAATCTTCTCACAAGCATCATTTAGAAGAAAACCCACCAATCTATTTCCACTGGATCGAATGCACAAAGGAAAGGTCTGAGCTGGTTGTTTTCGCATGTAAATATTTTCATTACTCTGTGTGCTAGCTGGATGAAAGATGCACAAGGAACTATACTTCTGCATCCATTCTGCTCCATGGGACTTGGCGGCTGATCCTATTAAGCAAAATGATGGACACAGGTTATGAATATGATATGGTGGACCTTTACATTCTTTCAGGCCTCGAGTTGGCATTACACTTAATTTGCTGTGGTCACGCATGTGACACACTACACATGTTATTTTCAGTTACCTGTCGTGCAGAGTCATATAGCCATTGTTTATAAAGATTGGTATCTAACTGTTCTTCCTTCTCTATGGTAAAACCTGTATTAATCAAAGTGACATTCATTAGTCATTAGCTTTTTCTTGTTAATTGAGGTCATTTTCTTACAGTGTCTAGTCTACTATGGCTTTCAATTCAGGATATATTTTTTCTGTCGGTTCTGTCATAAATGGGCTTAAGGTAAATTCTGGACCAGGGTTATAATCTAAAATTTCTTTGTGTAAATCTACAGTTACTTCTTCAGGATCTGCCACGTGTGTTTGACTTTCCACTTTCTGGGGTTCAATTCCAGATTTTTCACTAGGCTTGTCACTTTGTTCTGTAGTTATTCCACTAGGCCCTGCAATTTGTTCGTCTGGTTGATCACTTGCGACTGTCTGTTCAGTGACAGGTTGTGTTTCTTTTCCCTCCAGCTTTTCTGTTTGTTCAGTGGTGGGCTGAACTTCCTCTTCTTTTCCTTGTTCTTTTAGTTCATCAGCAGCGAGTTTGGCTTCTTTTCGCTTTTTGCTCGTGTGTGCCTTGCTGGGCCTCCTCTATTTGAGGGACCTGATCTATCGCTGTCACTGTCTGAATCAGTGTCTGTATCAGGCCGTGTTTTTTTTTTTTTTTTATCTGCCTTTCTTGTTCCTGCCCTGGCACTGGGGCACGACAGCAGTGATTAAGATGGTACCAGTGTTCTTTACCTTCTACTTTGACTGAAGTGGTTGTTGCATGCACTGCGTCTTTGACCTGTGAATACAAAGTTCTGTGTATTTTGGTCAGTTGTTGCATGTAGCTAGTCATTTCACCTTCCAGCTGCTCCAATGGAGGGCCTTCAAAAGGTTCCCTGACCGCCGGAACAGACATTGGTCAACCTGTTAACATTTCATGTGGGGCAATTTTCACTTTCAATACCCCATTGGCTCTTTCTACCATTCCCTGTGACTGGGGATGATAGACACACCCCATGCGTCTTTTCATAAAAAGTGCCTCTGCAATTGCTTTAATTACATCATTTACGAAATGTGCTTCATTGTCTGAACTTAATTTATCTGGAATTCCAAATCTTGGGATTACTTCCCTGCACAGAAATATAGCCACCGTTGTGGCATTATTTTTAGCTGTAGCAATTGCTTCCACACATCTACTAAATCGATCCACTATTACTAAAATCTATCTCTTTCCCTTTTTCCTGTCTACCATGTCAACAGAATCTACCATAAGATGCCTGAAGGGTCCCTGTGGTTGTGGAATGTGACTTATTGGAGCTGTAAAATGTTTTTGCACATTCCGTGTTGCACAAATTTCACAAATCCAAATTTGTGAAAAAATCAAAATCAAATTTGTCTATCATTGCTGACCACCACTCTTTCCTAATTTTAGTTGCAACCTCCCTTTTATTGCAGTGGTCTACTCCGTGTGCATCTTTTGTTCCTTTACTATGTTTTTCATTTCCTTTCTCTCATCCTGTACGTCTTCAGGTATCATTTTAACTCCTCCATGTATTTTCATCCATCTTCCGGCATTCTCTACTGCACACCCTTCTTCTTCCTCACTTCCCTGACTCTCTTGAGTTTTTCTGTCTGGTCTCTCCAGTTTCCTATCTCTCCTTCATTCTCTGCTCCTTGTTCTGTCATTTGTTCTTTATTCTGTTTCTGTGTCTGATGTCTGTTGAGTCTTTGTTGTACTTCTTCATGTGATATTTCACGCCAGACTGGTAGTTTTGGTGTATTTCTAGGTACATTCTTAGTCTGTTTATTTGGGGTACTTTGAGTAATTGGTTTTATTGACTGTTGTATTTGGTTTTCTATTCTCCACCAATCCTCATCAGAGTAATCATTTACTCTGTTTGGATCTGAGCTGGCTATTTGGCTTCTCATTTCTTCTGGGCTTCCATTTGAATGGGTCTCAGGTCTCTCTGCTGCTTTCTGTGTTATTCTTCCCACAATACTTCCTGACAATATCTCCATGCCTATTTCTTCTCCTGAGTCCTCGTCTATCCTGTTCAAAACAGGGTATAACCCCACTGGCCTTAGTGTATGGCCTTCATTATATGGTGGTGGTTTGAACTGCTCCCCACGTATCCCCAACGGTGGGGGCAGATCTCTTCACTTCTTTTTCATTTTCCTTTTCTCTTTGTCTTTCTCGCCTTTCTTGTCCTTCTGTTTCAACCCACTCTACAATCTGCAGCTTTTTTCCTGTTTTTGTTTCTTTGCCTCACCCCAACATTCAATTCTGGATTTCATTTTTTGACATACATTTTCATTAAATGTTCCACTTTCTGGACATCTCTTTAGTTAGATCTTTCCATGTCTTCATATATTTTTTAAAGTCTTTTTCAGCTTCTTTATGTTTTATTATTACAATGTTCACTGGAGTGAACTCAGATTGTTCTTTACTAATGATGCACCCTGGTCTTGCTTCTGCTTGCTTTATATCTGTGTCCTAGGATACTTTTTCGCGTTGACCACGTCAATTTAACGTGTATTCGTTTTACAGTTAATGCAGGTTGCTCTGGACTCTCTAATGAATTTATTCTATCTCCTGGGCCCCTTTCCCAGTGTACCTCTCGTGGTTTCACTACAACAGTTGCTGTCAAACCTGAGCAATAATTATCTTGGGCAGGTTTATCTCCAAAAACCTTTGCTTCCTCGTCATTCGGGTCTTTAATAAATTCAAACAATTTAAATGAGGAGCTTCTAGCAGGGTACGCAGTATAAGGCCTACCAAATGAGGTTTTCAAATTCCCTTAATGGCTTCGTACCACTCTATCTCTGGAATTGTATTTATTAATGTAAATAAACTCTGATCAAATCTAGTCAACACCCACAATTTATCAGAAATTTGTTTCTCTGTTTGCCACCTCTCAACACCGTTACAATCTTTGTAAGTTCTCTCTTCCCAAAAATGTTTTCTTGTACCCCTAGTTTCTATTTCTAAATCAAATAATGGCATTCAACATTCACTATTATTTTTATCCTGGCCTTAGCTACTCCTCGTCTATCCTTTACTGTAGTCTAGAAATGTATGTTTGTCATTATGGGTAAGTGTGTATGTCTAGTCAGTGCATGTTAATAAGGGTTAATATGTGTATGCAGGTGTGTGTATAATTACCTTCATTCCTCCCTAGCTTAACACTCCAAAATCCACCAAATAGCTCCAAAACCTTCTAGCTATGCGTTTACAATAGCCAACACTTCAATCAGAGCCAATATCTCTCTTAACATTCTATTAGTACATAAAGAAAAAATACATCCTAACCAATAATTTTCCGGGTCCCACCCCACATTCAAATGCAGCCTGCCACTCTGCACTCACTGTGGTGACGCTTCGCAACACAATTTACTCAATATTCTCTTTACTCGGGTCCTACCCCATCTCTAATAGACGGTGACTCTCCGCACTTTTTACTTCACTTTATTGGGTCCCACCCCGTCTCTAATAGATGGTGACTCTCCGATAGGGGCCCCCCCCATTCACACAATTACTACACATGCTGAGATTTTTTAGTTCTCCCATTAAGTCTCATATTATGTCTATCATATATTAATTTTTCTATCACACCCCTTAAATTATTTTAGCCCGAGGCCAGCTGCCTTCCCCCTCCCCAGGGCTACCTCTCCCTTTTTCAGGCCACATATAAACTATACACAGACTTTGAGTTTAACAGGTGTCTGCTTACTTTGCTTTTAGATGTGCCGGCTTCTGTGACCCAACGGGTAAGAGGTCCTAGTTCAGGTTCACGGCGTTACGCAGACTGTCCCTTCGTGATCGCCAATTAAATATGTCAGAACTCAAAGCCCTCCTCCAAGCGGACACATTCATAGGGGTGTCACAAGTTGAGCCAATTTTCACTATGTCCAAATTAAACTATCAAAGAAAATAATAAACTTCCAAAAGGAGTCTTGAGTCCAAGGTGACAAGAGCAAAAATCTCCAATTTATTGCTGTCAGAAAGCATTCAGAGGATCCAACAGAAGGCAGTCTTTCCAACAATAAATGGCACAAGCAAAAAGCAAAACCTCCGTAAAGAGTATAATCCCAAAAGCAAGTGCAAAGATTCTCTGAAAATCCAGTCCTTTTATACCCGTGGAATTTAATCCCTCCCCTTTCTTAACCAATGAATTTCCATTATTTTCAAATTTATCCAATCAGATTCATCCAATTATGATTTAATTACCATTATTTCGCAACTTCCCCATTGTGATGTAAATTACCCTTATTTCAGAATGATGTAATTGTATATTGTGACATACGTTACATTGTGAGGTAACAATACCTGTGGTCTGGGTTTCATTGTGAACTAATTTTTCCCATTATGAAATATTTTCCTATTAAAGTCGACTTTGACTTCCTGTTTGTAAAATATGTTGTCAATATAAAAGCCTATTCTCTTCCTGACTTTTTCACACTTGGCTTGCCTGCGAACTGAGACCCTTTTCGCTGTGGAATTTTTTGACTCTTCCAATTTTTGAACATTCATCTGCTGACAATGCGTAAGTTTAATTTTTATTTACTCTTCTATTCACTCTAGAATCACCTGTTTTGTTTATCTTTAATGATTTCTTTTATTTCTGCACTCAGTTGTTTACACAGTTTATATGATTACTTATCTACTTTTAAGACTGTATTATATAAAAATCATGACCAGTGGTACTTCATTCCTTTAAACTCTTTTCTCCATTTCTTTTTTCTAGCTCGTATAACTGCTAGACGGGTGTGGCGTTCCCAACTGGCCTGCCTGACTGGGGAGATTTTCCAGACCGTCTCATCCATCTACGCACTCTGGAGGAAAATACCTCACTTGTGCGTGTAGTTTTTCCTCCCCTAACCTGTGATGTCGGAACACAAACCGACACTGTTGTTCTTCCCGATACCACTGAAAAAGCTGGTACCTCTACTGGTGTTAAACATCTCTGTTGAAAATTGTCACAGGTTCCAATAAACAGTATGTCTTCTCTCTCTATACTATCGCCACTCCTGCTTTCTTTTGAAGAATCTTCTCTTCCATCTATTCTTCCACCTTTTCCTTCACCCCTATTTATCCCTTCTAGCCTCACTGCTAAGGATGAAATTTTTCCAGTTGATTAGTTGTGGGGCCTTTCAATAAATAAACTGTGTCTAGAGTGTGATTGTTGTACTCTGTTTATGATAATTTGTTGTTTTTCACACACACACACACACACACACACACCTATATTTTGTTATATTGCAGTTTTTGATAGCACACTGTTCCTATTTGTCTTCTTATCTGCCCTAATTTACATCAGGTATTAGCTTCATTTCATTTTTCCTTTTAGCGCTACTCCTAATATGTATATATTATCGCCAGTTATTAGTTATTGCTCTATTAGGTCACTTCCTGTTTGCGGTGGAATGTCACTTTCTGTTTGCGGTGCTGCTGCGCGGTTTGCTAGTATAGTTTTGCTAAGCTTTGCTTTTGTTTATTTTTTAAATTATCTTCACTCTCTGTCGATTATATTAACAAAAAATAACTTAAATCCCACTATTTTTCTAATATCAAAACTTTTTTGATGATCGCTGTTAATTTTAATCCTTGTGTGTAGCGTGTTAGCATTGTTTGACCGTTCTGTCAACACTGCACTGGCTCGCTATTAAATATCGAATAGATCTTTATAAAATCTTATTATTTACTTATAAACCCTAAATAGTTTAGCACCTCAGTACCTGAGTGAGCTCCTATCCTATTATAGTCCTCCACATTTGATTATACCTAGAATAACTAAATCAACTGCAGGTGGCAGATCCATTTCTTATTTAATGCCTAAACTTTGGAATAACTCAGCTTGCACTGTTCGGGAGTCAGACACACTCTGCCAGTTTAAAACTAGATTAAACCTGGCCTACACATAATACACACATTTTTGTTATTCAAATCCGTTAAAGGATTATCAGGCAGCAATAATCGGGTCAACCGGAACTGGGAAACACCACCAATAACACATAATGTATTTGTTTAGTCGAATTGCATCTACGCTAACATAGTCTGTTCTATGTTATTCCAAGCTCACCGTCGCCACCATCACTTGGAGATAATAAGGCAGTTTCTCTTGTCTTCTAAGCGGCCACCTGGACAAAACAACAGAAACTTTACTGCAGCACCGGTAACCTACTGGTTTATCTGGTCAGAGGATAACTGACCCCCCGACTGAGCCTGGTTCTCCCAAGGTTTTTTTCTCCATTTTGTCACCGATGGAGTTTTGGTTCTACTCCGCCGTCACCTCTGGCTTGCTTAGTTGGGGACTCTAAATTTATAGATATCAATCAAATTGACTGTTTTAATGAATGTTTAATATTGTTGTTTCTGAGGTTTTTCTGTAAAACTGCTTTGAAACAATCCTGATTGTTAAAAGCGCTAAATAAATAAAGGGGACTTGACTTGACTATTACACCTGTGTTGTTCACGCCACCCTCATTTAAAAAAATTTTCCCAACATGTTAATATCTGTTTAATGTGTAATAACAGCATTTGTACCATTTTAAGGTGTATTAACAGCGTTAATATTGGTTTAAGGTGTAATAACTGTGTTAATCCCGTTTTAAGGTGTGATGACAGTGTTATTATTGATTTAAGGTTTAATAACTGCGATAATACAGTTTTTAGGTGTAATAACTAAGTTAATATTGTTTTCAGGTGTAATAACAGCATTGATATCATTTTACGGTGTAATAACAGCGTTTATGTTGTTTTAAAGTATAATAACTGCGTTAATAACGTTTTAAGGTATATTAACCGCATTTATACCATTTTAATGTGTAACAACTGGGTTAATATCTGTTCCTGGTGTAATAACAGCGTTAATACCGTTTTAAGGTTTAGTAACTTTGTTAATACCGTTTTAAGTTTTTTATTTTAAGGTGTAATAACAGCGTTAATATCTTTTTAAGGTGTAATAACCGCATTTATACCGTTTTAAGGTTTTACAACCGCGTTAATATCTCTTTAAGGTGTAATTACAGCATTAATACCATTTTAAGTTTTAGTAACTGCGATAAATCTGTTTAAGGTTTAGTAACATCGATGATACAATTTTATTGTGTAATAAAAGTGTTAATAATGTTTTATGCTGTAATAACAAAGTTAATACCATTTTAAAGTGTAATAACAGCATTAATATCTGTTTAAGGTTTAATAACTGTTTATATTGTTTAAGGTGTAATAACTGCGTTAATACTGTTTTATGGGGTAATTACTGTGTTAATATAGTTTTAATGTGTAATAACCGCGTTAACGTTAATACTGTTTCAAGGGGTAATTACTGCGTTAATATCAATTTAAGCTGTAATAACAAACCCCAGCGGATGATGCATCACCATGGTGACCTAGGACGACCCACTTCGCCATAAAGACGTTCCAGCTGCTCTTTAAGGACGAATGATTTAAGTTGTTTACACACACAATGTAACCACATAATCCCTGCTACCTGTTTTTCACCCAAATGAGAATGGGTTCTCTCAAGGTTTCTTCCTATTAATATCTGTTTAAGGTCTAGTAACTGCGTTAATACCGTTTTAAGGTGTAATAACAGTGTTAATATCTGTTAAAGTTTGTTAAAGGTGTAATAACTGCATTAATATAGTTTTTTATTACAGTTTTAAGGGTAATTACTGTATTATAATATCGTTTTAAGGTGTAATAACCATGTTTATACTGTTTTAAGTATTAGTAACTGCGATAAGTCTGTTTAGGGTTTAGAAACATTGTTACTGTTTTAAGGTTTAATAACCGTGTTAATATTGTTTTATGGTGTAATAACTGCATTAATATCATTGAAAGGTGTAATAACACGGTTAATATCTGTTTAAAGTCTAGTAACTGCGTTAATACCGTTTTAAGGTGTAATAACAGTGTTAATATTTACTTAAAGTGTAATACTGTTAATACCGTTTTAAGGTGTAATAACAGCGTTAGTATCTGTTTTAAGGTTTAATAACCGTGTTAATATTGTTTTATGGTGTAATAACTGCATTAATATCTGTTTAATGTGTAATTACAGTGTAAAAATCGTTTAATAACCGTTAATATTGTTAATATATGTGTAAGGTGTAATAATCTCATAATATCATTTTAACATGTAAAAAACAGTGTTAATACCGTTTCAAGGTGTATAAACCTAGTTTTTAATAGTTTTTGAGGTATAATCCTGCGTTAGTACCGGTTTAACTGCATAACTTAAGTAATTTTAGGTTTAATAATCACATTAATACTGATGTAAAAACAGCGTCGATGTGCTATCAAAATTTACAATATAAACAAAATATAGGTGTGTGTGTGTGTGTGTGCAGAAACAAACAAATTAGCATAGATAAAGTACAAAAATCACACTTAAGACACAGTGGTACTGAGAGGCAATTTAATTGAAAGGACCCACAACTAATCAACAGGAATAACTTCATCCTCAGCAGTGGGGCTAGAGAGGATAGATAGGGGCGAAGGAAAGAGTGAAGAATAGATGGAAGAGAAGATTCATTGGAAGAAAGCAGGGGTGGCGATAGTATGGGGAGTATGGAGGTATCATGAAGAACAACAGCGCCGGTCTGTGTTCCGACATCACAGGTTCAGGGAGGAAAAACTACACGCACAGGTGAGGTATTTTCCTCCAGAGTGTGTAGATGGATGAGACGGTCTAGAAAAACACCAATCTTCCCAGTCAGGCAGGCCAGTTGGGAACGCCACACCCGTCGGATGTATTCCCTGCGTCTAGCAGTTAAACGAGCTAGAGAGAGAAATGGAGAAAAGAGTTTAAAGGAATGAAGTACCACTGGTCATGATTTTTATATAATACAGTCTTAAAAGTAGATAAGTAATCATAAACTGTGTAAACAACTGAGTACTGAAGTAAAAGAAATCATTAAAGAGACAAAATAGGTAATTCTAGAGTGAACTGACAAATCATTAAATGGTAGTTTAAGCAACATATATATAATTTTTTTATAAAAGGGAAGAGTAAATAAAAAATTAAACTTGCGCATTGTCAGCAGATAAATGTTCAAAAAATCCACAGCGAAAGGGTCTCAGTTTGAAGGCAAGCCATGTGTAAAAAAATCAGGAAGAGAAAAGCTTTTATATTGACAAACCCTTTTTTTATTTTTACAAACAGGAAGTCAAGTTCGATTTTAATATAAAATTATCTCACAATGAATTGTTATTGTTAACTCACAATGTAACGTGCATCACAATGTACTATTACATCATCCTGAAATAAGGGTAACTCACATCACAATGGGGAAGTTGTGAAATAATGGTAACTACATCACAATTGGATAAATCTGATTGGATAAATTTGGAAATAATGGAAATTCATTGGTTAAGATATGGGCGGGACTAAAATTCCACGGGTATAAAAGGACCGGGTTTTTAGAGAATCTTTGCACTTGCTTTTGGGATTAAACTCTTTACAGAGGTTTTGCTTTTCGCTTGTGCCATTTATTGTTGGAAATATTGCCTTCTGTCTTCTCCTCTGAATGCTTTCTGAATTTTTGCTCTTCTCACCTTGGACTCAAGACTTTTTATTCTTTTTAGAGGTTTATTATTATCTTTGATAATTTCATTAGAACATAGTGAAAATCAGCTCAGCATTTGACACCCCTGCGAATGTGTCCGCTCGGAGGAGGGCTCTGAGTTCCGACAGGGGAGCTGATGCACAAGAATCATCAATCTTAGCAGAAATTCGAAATGAGTTAACAGCACCATTTCTGATTGACACAGGTGCAACATTCACTAGTATAGGCAAAGAATGCTCTAAGCTTCCACTCTTAGATCAATGAAAACAGTTGGCTTCTCCGAAAAAACACAGACATTACAATTTACAGAGCCTCAAGACATAACAGTTGAAGGACTTACAGTACAATCCCCCTTACTTTATTCATCAGGTGC
The DNA here is from genome assembly GCA_005784505.1 of Bagarius yarrelli. Classification (NCBI taxonomy): domain Eukaryota; kingdom Metazoa; phylum Chordata; class Actinopteri; order Siluriformes; family Sisoridae; genus Bagarius; species Bagarius yarrelli. Next base: position 541,666 of record VCAZ01000220.1, read on the forward strand.
ACCAGCAAACTTACTAGGAAGAGATGTACTCTGTAAATTAGGAGCAGAACTCGAACTGACCTGCCACCAGAGATCAAAGACTGGTATCAAGTACAAAATGCTGCTCCACATGTCACCTTGATGATCGGGCAATGTTTTGAATCGAAAGATTTAGGACAAATGGTTAGAGATTTAGGACAGGTGAGAGAGTGGACACTAACAAATAACCCATACATACATCCATCACCAGACAAAAAGTACCTTTCACCACAGAATGCACAACAGCCACACAAGTGATTGTTAGCAGGAAAGTAGGGATTCAGACAGAGACAGAAGCACAAATGTAACAACAAACAGAAGAACAAGAATGAACTGAACAAGAGAAAGAGGAAGCATTGTGAGGTGAGATTCAAGAGAAATTATGGACAAAACACCAAACAGCAGGGTAAGTAAAAATACAAACAAAACCGAATGTGAAACTACCTTACCAGAGGCAATACCCGTTATCACAACAAGCATTGTATGGCATTCGTCCTACAATAGAATGTTTAGTATAGGCAGAAGTTTTAATATCCACTAGAAGCCCTTTCAACACTCCAATTTTTCCAGTAAAAAAAACAAATTCAGACTAATGGCATTTAGTACATGATTTAAGACCAGTAAATCAAGTGGTAGTGGCAGAAACACCGGTGGTACCAGATCCACATACACTATTGTCAAATATTCCAGATGGAACAAAATGGTACACCCTGATAAATTTATGCTTAGCATTCTTCAGCATTCCATTGCACCCTGAGTCACAAACTCTGTTTGCATTCACTTATGAAGAAAAACAGTACACTTATACCAGATTACCACAAGGCTATTGTGAAAGCCCATCAATTTTCAACCAGGTGTTATCTCAAGATTTAGCAAATTTGCATATTACAAGTCGTCTTCTATTTCGCCAGCACATATTTTAGCAATTCGAAATGCTCCAAAACCCCAAACTGTAAGGCAGTTGTTGTCATTCCTTGGCGTGGCAGGGTTTAGTAGGCCGTGGATATGTGATTTTGCATTAAAATTACAACCACTAAGAGATATGTCTTAGTGGTCATGTTCTGCACAATTAGCAGAATTGCTAGCCCAAAATCACCAGTAATTTAGAGGAATTGGCTATAACAAATCACTATATATGTGCACTGAGTTTGCTAACCGCCGCGTACAAGGACCACAAAATCCCTAACAATTACTCAACTTTAGTCTCATACACTGTCAAATACAATGGACCACCTATGCCCGAACCACCATCAGTTGCATAAACAGGGTGGTATCACATAGATGCCTGGATGGCCAGAGCTTTTTGGGCCTCACAGTGGGACTAACAGTGACAGGGCATCCGATAAACGACACATGTAAGACAATCCTTCCCCTATGGAATTTTGGTGTGGACATGGACAACAATCAAACATTTCATAATATGATTCAAAACAAACAATTCAATGTAACAGTATACCTATCACAATAGCAAAAAGGGAAAGGTGTACAACAAATTATAATTGACTTATGGGCCAAATGCACCTCTGAAAAAGGAGGTGTATGCAAACCCATGACAAAGCTAACAAAATAGAGAACCACCACTGTTGGACCCCTGAGCAAGGCCCTTAACCCCCAATTGCTCAGTTGTATAACAAGGAATATTGTAAGTCGCTCTGGATAAGGGCGTCTGCCAAATGCTGCAAATGTAAATAACCAGACTAATGAATGTCACTTTGATTAATACAGGTTCTACCGTGGAAAAGGATATACAGTTAGATACCAATCTTCATAAACAATGACTATATGATTCCGCATGACAGGTAACTAAAAATAGCACATGTGTAGACCGCAGCTCATTAAGGGTAATGTCAACTCGAGGCCTAAAAGAATGTAATGCTTCACCATATCATATCAATAACTTGTGCCTGGCATTTTGCTTAATATGATCAGCCACCAAGTCCTATGAAGCAGAACGAATGAGTTATAGAGTTATAGACCCTTATGCACCTTTTATCCAGCTAGCACACAGAGTAATGAAAATATTTATATACAAAAACAGCCAGTTCAGACCTTTCTATTGTGCATTCGCTCCCGTGGAAATAGATTGGTGGGTTTTCTTCCAAATGATGCTTGTGAGGAGATTCTGGTGGAGAAGCACTCAGCAATCTATGTAAAATCAAGTTGCAAAAATAAAAAGGCTGACTGTTGTACATCTAAACTAGTTAGGTTGGCTATACCAAGCCTAAGAGCAGGTACACTGCCCATAGCTGACGTATTTTGCTATTGTGAAGGTTATATAGTAATGCAAGCGCTTCTACATTTCTGGCATGGTTTATGTGCCCCAGAAGTATTGAAAGGAAGACTGACTGTATTCCCACTAAATAATGAGAAAATTGCAGCACTACTGGCTCCTAAACAGAAAAGACCTAAAACCCATCCTAGACATAAGAGGGGTGTTAAAGAGGTAGCTAAAATGATTAAAGAAATAGGCAGCAATACTACATACAAGAAATACTTAAAACCAGGCAAGTCCATTGAAATTGAACTATGGGGACCAGACCCAAATATATATGTTGAATGGCGAGGGATACCAGTTGGTGTTGGTCTTTCTAACCTTATTGAAAATAATAAAAATAATCCTAGATTTCTATTTGACACCGTCGCAAAATTAACTAGGAATAAGACGACCTCAGAAACCTGCACCATAACTGCGTGCAGCACTGAGGATTTCATGAACTTTTTTAATAATAAAATTGCAAACATTAGGCAGAAAATCCACGCTTTAAAACCGGACCTTTTGAATGATTCTGATGATCAACTAACCGCATCAGATCAGAACTTAGAAAATTTCACTCCTCTGGAAGAGAAAAACTTAATCGCACTCATCTCTTCCACAAAACCGTCAACTTGTGTGTTAGATCCGATACCAACACACTTCCTTAAGCAGATATCGTACCGGCAGTATCAGAACCCCTGTTGAAAATAGTTAACTCTTCTCTCAGCAGTGGGTGTGTTCCTAAATCTTTTAAATTAGCAGTGATTAAACCTTTAATTAAGAAACCTGACCTCGACCACAATGAGCTGTGGAACTACAGGCCGATATCTAACCTTCCGTTTATCTCTAAAATCCTAGAGAAGGTAGTAGCGCAACAACTACTGTTGGATTACCAACCCGAAGGTTGTGGGTTCGATTCCCAGCTCCGGCAAGCCACCACTGTTGGACCCCTGAGCAAGGCCCTTAACCCTCAATTGCTCAGTTGTATAACAAAGAATATTGTAAGTCGCTCTGGATAAGGGCGTCTGCCAAATACTGCAAATGTAAACAACTTTGTTCATATTTACAATTAAATAACATACACAAACTTTATCAATCAGGATTCATTGACAAACTGATTTCTGTTTCATTTTATCTCATAATTTCTTCAATTGTGTAAAGCTGCTATGTGACAATCACCACTGTAAAAAGCGCCAAACAAATAAAACTGAATTGAATTAAACCAAATATGTGTCTCGGGGGGAGGGTACTGGTGGTAAATAACTTAGTGGCCTCAATGCTGTGGCATCACTTAGCTTGCCTAGAGCCCTATACTGGGTTAATTGTAAAGGTACAAGCTCTATCAGTTAATTTTGTGTGGGACAAACTGCACTGTGTACCTAAAAGTATTTTATTTCTCCCCAAAGAAGAAAGAGGTCAAGGATTGATAGATATAAAAAGTAGAACCACAAAGTTCTGTTTTCAGACAGTACAATAAACCTTTCTAGCTCTGATTTCCTGGTCTGGGAAGTGTCACAAATTTTATTTTTAAAAAAGAGTCAATAACTTTGATTGCGATTGCACCTTATTTTTAAGGAACCCAATTGTTTTAAATGTTTCTACCGTGTAATTTTTAATTTTTAAGTGTTTTTTAAAGCATAGACCTTGTTTAAACTTGGATCTCACGGATCCCTGCCGCCTCTCTGCACTGGCTCCTAGAAGAGCCCTCAATGGGAGGAGGTCGTATGGACATGAAGAACAGTCTGCCAGGTTCTACACGCATCACACTAACACACTAGTTTATCAGGGGGAGGCTCAAGTTAGATGTTTTAGGGAAAAAGTCAGGGAAGCCAGGTTAAGGTGGTTTGGACATGTATGGAGAAGGAATAGCGAATATATTGGTATCTCATCAGGACCAACCGCCTTTCCTCTTTTCATCCTTTTCAAAGTCATTCTAACTTCGCATGTACTGATCTTTTTAACTTCCTGCTCCACACTCTTTATCTCTTTTACCCTTTTCTCCCTTTCATTTTGTATGTCTTGTAAGCACATTTCCATCCAGATTTGTCTAAAGAAAATGTTGTTTCATAATAAATGCCCGAAATACCTCTGATCTATTTTAAAAAGGCCAATGAAATTGGATGAGCATAATTTGCATAGCCGGTAATGCCCCAAACTTTTGGTATAAATGAACCGGCTGCAATACTGCTCATCGTTCTGTCCGGAGGAGCTGAATGATGCCTCCGCAGGGGCAGTCCGGCACAGTAGCATGAGGGTTACCATACTTAACTGGGAGGGGGAGGGCTAACATAGGCAAAATCTACAGCATTAGCGTTTTCATTACACTCACCTTGTAGGCCTCAAGGATCACTTCCAATATCCAGTGGGACATCCTCTGTTTGGAGGCGGCGTTTCCTTTCCGCTTTTCACCGTAGCAGATGAAGAGCTGATTAGAGTGTCTAAAGCTCCTGCAGCCCCCTTGGTACCAGTTTACCAAATTGTGCCTCCCCACCGATCTACCCCCTATCGTGTTGTGGCCTGCTGAGATAGCAGCGACATACACCTTGATAGTAGAGGCAGAAAGGCGCTCATCAGTCGACGAAGATACGCCAATTCAGTTTATACATCCGCCTGGTGGAGGGAGTTCTGGCCTAAATGATGGTGTTCACCACAGAGGGTGACAGATCACCTAAGACCTTCTGGTCGTGTCCAGGGACCACAAATAGAGACTTCAAAGATCTGGGCGTGGGTGCCATATCGTGCACAACAAGCAGCAGCTGCTCCTGGTCCTCCCTGACCTTGCACAGAACCTGTGCCATGAGGCTCAATGGGGAAAATGCATACAGTTCCTTGGGCCAGCTGTGTGCCAGTTCAACTGTGCCGAGGGGGGCCTCGGACAGGGAATACTACAACTGGCAGTGAGTTTGATTCTGTAGAAAAAAAGTAGAAAAAAAAATTGACTTTTAAATATATATGTTACTTTAAAGTTATTTAGAAGCAATTTAGAAAGATCTGCTGATTTGGGGAAACTGTTTAGCTATTTTATTTACAATAGCATAAAATATATGAAGTTAAAACTCATAACTAGTAGGCAATAAGGAATTTATATTAATAGCTGATTTTAGAGTTTTATTTTAAATGAATAACTTAATCTATATAAAAGTTCATCATCTGTTTTAAAAGTTTATCAACATCTGTTTTTCTTTTTAATGCCACATGATATAAACTGTAATTATTGAACCTCTTTACACTGCAAATAAGGATGTAAACTTTAGAGATTATTATTATTATAGAGGTTATTTTTTTTTTATTGGCAGTGTTGTATAATACTTAACACTGCATTTATTCATTTATTTATTCATTTGTGTATATTACTGTTTATCACATCATTATTCAATAAAATTCTAATTTACTGCCTGAATTTTCCACTGTGTCTGTGATCTTTATTATTGTAAAAATCATGTTTGTCTTTAATTATTTATTGAGGAAAATCCTCTCTGATAACCTCAGTGTTCAGGTGATGTGTGTATCATTCAGTCAATGGTGGGATTGAACAGCACAGGCTAACGTAACACTTAAGAATACTCGCCCTTCTTTAATTAATAAATACTCAGGAACAAATGATTAACACAAGATTATCAATCTTTTAACTATAGTTAATTTACAAAAAATTAACAAATAAGTAAATAATAACACACAGATTACACTAATACTTCACTAGTTTCTAATCACTAACTACTATCTTTTCATTCTATTTAGTGAATTGTTGAGAAAATGTCAGTAATGCAGGACAAATAGTGTTTTCCTCAATGGTGTCACCTCAGTTGTGGTATTAATGGTGGAAGAGAGCGCTCATCATTTACTCCACCAGCACCGAGACTTAAACCCACAACCTTACAGTTACAAACCTGACTCCCATGACTACATTTAAGTGTGTGTGTGTGTGTGTGTGTGTACAGGTTTATTCATCCTGGTGGGGACCTAAACCTAAATACACACAAACTCATGAGGACTCGTGTCATTGTGGGTCAAATTGAGGTCTCCAAGGGTAGAAAAGCTTCGAAATCATACAGGATGAGATTAAAAAAAAAAAAAAAAAATGCAGTTAGGTTTAGCGTAGGGTTAAGGTTAGGTTATTTAAAAAAGCAGGGGGGCCCCCCCTTAAAAAAAGCAAGCCTAATTAAAGCACGCTTAATAAACAAGATCCAAAACAAGATCCAGCTGGTCCAAAACAAAACGCAGCAGCTAGAAAAAGGAAGTACCAAAAAGAACAATCATATAAGCCTGGATCCGCAAACACTGCAATGGCTTCCTATTAAATATCGAATGGATTTTAAAATCTTGTTGATTACTTATAAAGCCCTAAATGGTTTAGCACCTCAGTACCTGAGTGAGTTTCTATTCTATTTTAGTTCCCAACGTCTGCTGCGCTCTCAGGACTCAGGCAATCTGATGATACCTAGAATAACAAAATCAAAATCAACTGCAGACGGCAGATCCTTTTCTTATCTAACGCCTAAAACTTTAGAATAATTTACCCTGCACTGTTCGAGAGGCTGAGGCCTGAACACACTTTAGTTTAAAACTAGATTAAAGACACATCTCTTTAACCTGGCCTAGACATAATACAGACATTTTTATTATTCAAATCTGTTAAAGGAACCGGGAAACACCACCAATAACACACACACACTGTATTTGTTTATCACAAGTCGAATGGCATCTACACTAACATACGTCTGTTCTTTGTCTGTTCTTCACTTGGAGACAATAAAGCAGTTTCTCAGTAATCTATTGTCTTCTAAACAGCCATCCGTATGTATGTATATGTATGTATGTATGTATGTATGTAGGTGTATATGTGTGTGTATGTATGTGTATGTATTATGTATCTATGTATGTATGTTTGTTTGTATGTATATGTAGATAGAGAGATAGATAGATAGATAGACAGACAGACAGATAGATAGATAGATAGATAAATAGTATAAGTATATTCAATTCATTGTCATTGTGCAAGGTACGTGTACAGAGCCAATGAAATGCATTTTTCGCATATCCCATCTTAGTAAGTTGGGGTCAGAGCGCAGGGTCAGCTATGATACAGCGCCCCTGGAGCAGGAGGGGTTAAGGGTCTTGCTCAAGGACCCAACAGTGGTTGACTTGCCGGAGGTGGGGCTTGAATCCAGGTGTTTCTGGTCTTCAGATTAACAACTCAGCACCTTAACCATTTGAGCCATCCTGCCCCCCTGTCTGGAAATAGATATAGATAGATGGATGGATGGATGGATGGATGGATGGATGGATGGATGGATGGATGGATGGATGGATGGATGGATGGATGGATGGATGGATGGATGGATGGATGGATATTTAATGGACATTAACATACAGTTGGATGAAAACAATAGGTTTACTACAATTAGTGACAAAACTGGAAACTATTGAAAAAGAAAGCTTTAGTACAAAAGTGTGAACTGAGAGAATTCCTGAATTTATGTTCCTCTACATTAGACACATTGAAAAGTGTCTGGATATCTGGAATGAAATGGCCTTGATTCTGTGAAAGTGACGTGACTTATCATGCTCTTCTTCGCGGCGAAGTTTTCTGTAATTGGAGGAAAATGCTTGTGAGGGTGCTGTGAGAGTGAAGTGTCTAAATGAAACAACTCCTGAAAGTGTGCTCCTTCAACAGGGCCTATTAAATTCTGGAATTCAGGAATATAAAAAAGCACATTTCTGTATAAGTTCCTTTAAATGTGATCTGGATGAATGAGAATATCAAGTAAATGACTGGAATGTAATGAAGATGTATATTTATGATGGCCTGAAGACTGCGGGCGCGTGAAAAGATGCCATCGGATATCTGGAATAAAAATGCCCTGCTGATAAATGTTTGGTCTGATAATTACTGATAGGTGAATAGCTGAGAATAATGTTTCGGAATGAAAATCGGAAAGCTGTGATACTTAACTTAATGGATTGGACAATGGAGTGTCCGAGCTGATCCTTAAAGACTTTGCGAAAATGCAGTGAGGCTGATAGTATAAAGCTGAATGAATAATAAAAACTGAGATGGATAAAGTCTGGGTGATCTGGCACAGAATGGAGCGGTGTGGGATAAATAATAACAGATGCCTATCTGAATACTTCAAGTATGATAATAATAAAATTTCCGGATATCTGGTTGATGAAATAAAAAAAGCTGTGATTGAAATGTAGATGGAGGATGAAATGGAATGAAATGTGAGGTGATTAGATGTCCTGATAATGGAATGAAAATGCAGGATGGAGATTGGTGATCAAATCTGGATATCTGGAATGCCCAGAGTAAAATCATATGAAGCATAAATGAAACTGCAGATGAACCGAGATAATAAATTGGATGGCAAAACTGGAAAATCAAGCAAAAATGAGAGTGAAGCTGTTGGAAATAATGGATCGGAACTTCAGAGCTGTGTTAAAAAGCTGTCTGATAAGGTGCATGCTAAATAACATAATTGAATACAGTTCTGCCTGCAACTGCATGAAGATGAAGGCAATAATCAAGATGTCCAGTGTCTGGATATATGATTAAACCGCGGGGCCCCGATTTTGGACATGACCGAAAATGCATAAAAAATTTTCTGGGAATCTGTGAAAAAATATTAAATATTCCTGCTGATATTTTAAAACTGAAATTATGAAAAAGAGTAATGGTTAAGCATAGGTAAAAAGTATAATGAATAGACTGAATAGCGGAAAACATCGGGAGATTGTGGAAGCCTTTGATAACGGCGCCCTCTGTGAGGCAAGTGTTAAATGCCTGGATATTTATAATGTTGATAAAAGGTGCATATAGAGTGAAGAAAAATCTGGGAAGATATTGTCATGTAATAAAGTCTATAATTATAAAAATGAGGATGAAAACTGCTGTGAGGAGCAGTTTTTTCTAAAAAGTGATATTAATACATATTGGATGTTTTTTTTGGTGGAAAATGGAAAGTTCTTTAAGGCTGCTGATAAACAAATATAATCAATATATAAAACGAATCGGAATCAGGAAGAATGAATGCAGAGGCTGGATAGAAAATGTTGTTGGAATAAATTGTGATAATAAATGCAGAGTGAAAGTACTGTGATAATCAATTAATGTCTGGATATCAAGGAATGAAAATGATATGAATATTAAAATTGTCTGGAGTATCAAAGCGTAGCATCAAAATAATGCAGATAAAAATACAGAGTGTGATAATAAATTAAATGATATCTGAATAAATGCAGAGTGATATAATATTAAATATTAATGTAAATGAAAAAATGAAATGTGATATAGAATAAAAGCAGATATCTGGATGAACAAGCTGTGATAATATAAAATTGCGAAACATGCAGACTCTGGAATAAATATAAATGTCTTGGATATCAGCATATAACAATATTAAAATCTGGATTCTGGAATGTCGGATAATAAAATAAAATATCTGGATACTGAATTGCCGGGTAATATACGAAATATTGGAATGATATGGAATGAAAATAATATTAAATGACTGATATGAATATAAATGTAGGATGAAAATGTGATTTAATATGTCTGATGAAATGAATTTGAGTGCAGCTTTGTGGATTTTTATAAGTTGGATATCTGGAATGAAATGCAGCACAGTGAAGCTGGATATAAATTTAAATGTCTATTATATGGACTCTCGTGAAAATGATGTGAAATGTGATTAAATGTTACAGATAACCTTAAGCATGAGTGAATGTGATAGAAGGAATATGAAATGTAATAAATTATGGAATGAATTTCTGTGATATCTGACCTATTAATATGTGTTGAATGAAAATGCAGAGTTAAGCTGTAATAAAATATTAAATATAAAATGGAATTAAAATGCAGCGTAAAGCGTGATCATAAATATGGAACGTGTAATGGTGATAGCTGTATACATTGGATAAAATATTAACTATTAAATGTCTGGGATGATTGTCCCTATTTGCGGAAATATAAAACAGGGTAAAGCTTTGATAATAAATTTAAATGAAATGTATGAATGTTGAACATGCAGAGAAAGCTGTGTATGTCGGATGAAAATGCAGAGTGAAGCTGATAAATATTAAATGTCTAGCTGGAATGCAGATCTGTGATAATCATTAAGTGAAAATGCCTGAGTGAAGCTGTGATAATAAATATAAATGTTGGATATCAGCGTAAAGCTGATAACATGTCTGGAGATCTGTGATGCAGAGTGAAGCGGCTGTGATAATAAAATATTAAATATCTGGATTCTGGTGCAGAGTTACACTGTGATAATAACTGATGATCTAATATGAAAATGCTCATAATAAATGGTGGATTCTGGAATGGCAGAGTGAAGCTGTGATACGGATACGGATATCTGCAGCGTCTCGGCGGGGTGCTGATGATAATAATCATATAATGTTTATCAGGAATGAAAATGCGAAGATGCTTGTGATAATAAAATGTCCGGATACAATATAAATATTCTGATGAAGCTGTGATGGTGTCAAAATGCAGCGTATTGTATTAAATGTCTCAGAGTGAAGCTGTGAGCTGAATCTGGTCTGGCAATATACCGCCAGAGTGCAGCTTGTTGACTGTCTGGATATTGCAGAGTGAAAGCTGTGCAACTCTGAATGAAAGGCAGAGTGAGCTGTGATAATAAATATTAAAGGTCTGGTATCTGAAGAAAATGCAGATGAAATACTAATGCAAGTGGGATATTCTGAATGGAAGCATGAGATAATAAATAGTAAAGGTCTGCAGAGGAAAGGGTGATATTAATTTAATGTCTGTGTGAAACTGGATATTCTGGGAATGAAAATGAATATACTGTGATATATAAATATAAAATGTCTGGAGATCTGGAATGATAATAAATATTAAATGTCTCAGAGTGAACCCCCCCTGTGATTAATTTAAATATGCGGAATGAAATGTAAGAGGTAACTGTGATATCATTAAATGTCTGGCTATGAAAATGCTGTGATAATAAATATTAAATGTGTGGATATCTAAAGCTGTGATCTTGTCTGGGATATCTGCTGACTAAAGCTGGAAGGATGGTCTGGATGAAAATGCAAGAGTGTGATGTGGATAAATATTAAGCTGGATGGATATGGATTATGTTGAAAATGCAGTAAGCATAAATATCCTCTGGATTCGGATGAAAATGCACATACAGCTGTAGATAATCTGGTATTATTTAAAGATCTGGCTATGAAAATGCAAATTAATATCAGTCTGGAATGAAAATGCAGGAAAAGCTGTGAAATAAATTCTGGATATCTGGAATGGCTGCCGATAATAAATATTAAATGTCGGAATGAATGCAGAAAACTGTGATAATAAATATAAAGTCGGATATCTGAATGAAAAGCAGCGTAAGCTGGATAATATATATTAAAGTCTGGATATCTGGAATGAAAAAGGACACTAAGCTATAACATCTGGAGATCAGCATTTGATACATAAATATTACTGTCGATCAGCAATGTCTAATAAATATTTAAATGCAGCTGAAAGCTGTGCTAATAAATATTAAAACTGTCTGGATTATCTCAATGAAAATGCAGATGAAGCAAATAAATATTAAGTCTGGATATCTGGAAATAATGAAAGCATAAAGCTTGATAATAAATATTAAATGTTGGATATCTGGAATGAAAATGCAGAGCGGTGGTGCTATATAAAATATGTTTAAATGTCTGGATATCTGGAATGAAAAAATGCAGAGTGAAGCTGTGATAATAAATATTAAATGTCTGGATATCAGGAATGAAAATGCAGAGTGAAGCTGTGATAATAAATATTAAATGTCTGGATATCAGGAATGAAAATGCAGAGTGAAGCTGTGATAATAAATATTAAATGTCTGGATATCTGGAATGAAAATGCAGAGTATAAAATATTAAAGTCTGGATGTGATAGAGTAAGCTGTAATAATAATATAAATGTCGGATATTGGAATGAAAATGCAGAGTGAAGCTGTGATAATAAAATGTTATTTGCATGGATATCTGGAATGAAAATGCAGCATAAAGCTGTGATAATAAATATTAAGTGTCTGGATTAGCACAGTTTTGGATAAAGGCACTAGATTTGTCCTCTATTTGCGCTATTTTACACTTTGCATTGTTGACAGAACTATCAGTCATGTGTGCAATGAACATGAATCTGGTAAATTATTATTCTGCTGTTATTTTTAAAATAAAAAGAGGAAAATACTAAAAAAAGACTGACTGAATATATATCCACAGTACAGATTATATAAGAGACAACTGAACAGAACTGCCTTTTTATTGTTCAGCATGTTTACTATTCAGGACAAAATACTTCCAGCATTGCAGTGTAGTGGTGATACATTTAAGAATGTAGCTGCCTTTAAAAAGGTTTTTAATAGAAAAACATTAAAACTTTTTCCGGTGCTTAACAATAAAATCTTCTTTATAAGGCTGCTAATAACATTTAGCATTTATTATAACAGCCATTAATCACAGGAAATATTAAATGTTTTTATCTGTTGACCTACCAGACCCGGATGAAGGTAGCGAGCAGCAATATAAAAAGCAAAAACTGAGGTGATGGTAAGAATTGTTGTGATGACACGTTTCAGCCAGACTTCCAGCGTAAACCACCATCAAGACTTTCTGGACTTTTCACTAAAAAGAAAAATATATTTTCTTAATTTTTAATGAATTTTCTTTTAGAACTAAACTTAAAAACTGAAGATTCCTTACATTTTTTTAGAGGAATGTTGTCTGACCATTGTGTCTCTGCCATAACATGTGCACCAGAGCTCATAATGTACTTAAAGCTGAAAGAGATGAATATCACTCTGAATATCAGAAAGAGCTGAATATCACTCTGAATATCACTCTGAATATCAGAAAGAGATGAATATCACTCTGAATATCAGAAATATCAGAAAGAGATGAATATCACTCTGAATATCACTCTGAATATCACTCTGATATCCGAAATATCAGAAAGAGATGAATATCACTCTGAATATCAGAAAGAGCTGAATTATCACTCTGAATATCACTCTGAATATCAGAAATATCAGAAAGAGATGAATATCACTCTGAATCTCACTCTGAATATCAGAAATATCAGAAATTATTATTAATGTTTAAACTGATTTGAATAAGTGATAAAAGCTCAATTACAGCCCGATTATTGAGACGTAAAGAAAATGACGGCGCTCCCATTTCCCTCTTGTTGTTTAAAAGACAATAAAAACTGAACACATTGTAGCTAGAGAAAAACTTTTTTTTTTTTTTTTTTTTTGGCATACAAATTAAGAGAAGTTAGACTTGGAATGACGCTAAAAACCGCTCTCTAATGAGTGCGCGCAACCTGCGCAAATCTAAAAACAACAAAAATACTTAAAAACACCACTAGGCGGCGGTGTAAACGTTATCTATAGATCTGCGGATCCCATAATGCACTACGCTTCCGTTAACTAGGACTACACGTTTTGTCGCGTCGATGCCGTCATAATGTGCGACATACTCAATACATCCAGCGTTGTCCTCTCCTATTATTTTTGCATTCTCGTTATTTCTATTTTTTTTCTACCCCCCACTTTTATTTCTTTTTAATTAACTGTAGTTAATTGATTGACAATCTTAGTGTTAATCATTTGTTCCTGTGTATTTATTAATTAATGAAGGAACAGTTATCTTAAGCCTGTGCTGTTCAATCCCACCATTGACTGAATGATACACACATCACCTGAACACTGAGGTTATCAGAGAGGATTTTCCTCAATAAATAATTAAACTTTTACAGTTTTAATCAGTTACAATAGTTACAAACTATTTATGTTTTTAGCCCGACCAAAAACCGCCAACACGGACACCGAAAGCATTGGTGTTCATGTATACGCTTTTAGAGAATAATAATAATCATGCAGCAACATACCAGCATAAAGATCTACGGAACAAACTTCACAACCTCGGCTTGCTACGAGGACCAGGCCCCCAGCCCTCGGCATCACCTGATGCTCTGTGCGGTAAGACTCGCGGTGGTGGCGGCTGTGTTTACATCAACACTGAATGGCGCGAGAGCTCTGTGATCGTTTCTACTTTCTGTTCATGGCTAGTGGAGTTTTGGCCATTTTATTTACCACGGGAATTCACCGCTGTTTTCATTATCGGAGTGTACATGCCACCGAGCGCTAATGCTAAGGAGGCGCTTTATGTGCTGTACGCGGCTATTAGCGACCTGCAGAATGCAAACCCGACGGAGTACACGGCATCAGTGGTCAGCTATATCGGCAAGTGCATTGATGACGTGACTGTCTCCAGAACCAACACACCACGCTCCAACCAGATGGATGACCACAGAGGTGCGTGCGCTGCTAAAGGCCAGGGACTCCGCCTTCAGGGCAAAGGACAAGTCGGCCCTAAAAACAGCCATGGCCAAACTGTCCAAAGCCATCAGAGAGGCAAAGCGCAGCAGAGACACTCAGCGCATGTTGCAGGGCATCCAGACGATCGCCAACTACAAGACAACTCCACCTGCTTGTAACAGTGACGCCTCCCTCCAAGATGCGCTGAACGATTTCTGTGATCCGTTTGAGGTGTAGAACAACGTGGCAGCAAGGAAGACCACCCCTCCTCCCAACGTCCAGGTGCTCTGTCTAACCACGGCTGATGTAAGGAGAACTTTAAGAAAAGTTAACTGACATCTTCAACACTTCCCTGTGCACCGCTGTCGTTCCCAGGTGCGTCAAAACTGCTACCATCATCCCAGTGCCGAAAAAGTCAGCAGTCTCCTGCCTCAATGACTACCGTCCCGTCGCACTCACACCTATTCTGAATATCACGAAATGCTTCGAAAGGCTCGTCATGAGGCACATTAAGACCCTGCTGCCCCCCCACACTGGACTCATTACAGTTTGCGTACCGTCCAAACCGTTCCACGGACGACGCTATTGCCACAACTCTCCACCTGGCTCTAAAACACCGCTGGACAATAAAGACACATACAGTATGTACGAATGCTGTTCATAGACTTTAGTTCAGCATGTAACACAATCATCCCTCAGCATCTGATCGAGAAGCTCAGCCTGCTGGGCCTGAACACCTCCATCTGCAACTGGATCCTGGAC
This sequence comes from Bagarius yarrelli, assembly GCA_005784505.1. Lineage (NCBI taxonomy): Eukaryota > Metazoa > Chordata > Actinopteri > Siluriformes > Sisoridae > Bagarius > Bagarius yarrelli. The sequence goes on from VCAZ01000220.1 coordinate 557,041, forward strand.
TTTCTGACGGGAAGACCTCAGTCAGTCCGGATTAGAAGCAGCATCTCCAGCACCACCACACTGAGCACTGGGGCCCCACAGGGGTTGTGTGCTGAGTCCACTGCTTTTCACTCTGCTGACTCATGACTGTGCAGCAATGCACAGATCAAATCACATCGTCAAGTTCGCCGATGACACGACCGTGGCTGGTCTCATCAGCAAGAACGACGAGTCAGCATACAGAGTATAAGTATATTCAATTCATTGTGCAAGGTACATGTACAGAGCCCAATGAAATGCATTTTTCACATATCCCATCTTAGTAAGTTGGGGGTCAGAGAGCAGGGTCAGCTATGATACAGCGCCCCTGGAGCAGGAGGTGTTAAGGGTCTTGCTCAAGGACCCAACAGTGGTTGACTTGCCAGAGGTGGGGCTTGAACCCAGGTGTTTCTGGTCTTCAGATTAACAACTCAGCACCATAACCATTTGAGCCACCCTGAAACAGCTAACAGCTTGGTGTAAAGCCAATACCTGTCTCTGAACGTTGACAAGACTAAGGAGATAGTTGTTGACTTCAGAAAAACAAAGAGCGACCACTCTCCGCTGAACATTCGACGGCTCCTCAGTAGAGATCGTCAAGGACACTAAATTTCTTGGTGTCCACCTGACGAAGAACCTCACCTGGTCACTCAACACCAGCTCCATTAGCAAAAAAGTCCAGCAGCGTCTCTACTTCCTGCGAAGACGGAGGAAAGCCCACCTTCCACCTCCCGTCCTGACAATGTTCTGCAGAGGGACCATCGAGAGCATTCTGAGCAGCTGCATCACTGCCTGGTTCGGGAACTGCACCGTTTCGGATCGCAAGACCCTGCAGAGGACAGTGAGTCTCTCTTCGCTCTATAACAGACATCTACACCACACGCTGCATCTGCAAAGCTAACAGCATTGTGAAGGACCCCCCACAAACCCCTCACACACCCCTCACACTCACTCTTCACACTCCTGCCCTCTGGGAAAAGATACCGCAGCATTCGGACCCTCACAACCCGAATGTGTAACAGTTTCTTTCCTCAAGCTATCAGGCTGCTCAACACACTGAACTGAACTACCTCAACTCTCGCACGCACACACACACACATTCAACACAAGTAGACGGGAAAAAAAAAACCTCTTTTTGTTAAGCACAGTCAATTTATAATGCTATTTGCACAATATTGCTGTTAATTTGCACATTCCATGTCTTACCTGAACATTTAACAATTATTTAAATTTTTCTTTTGCAATTTTGTAATGTCTGTATTGTTTATCGCACTGTCTGTTTCTGCACTGTCTGCACCAGGTTGCACACTTGCACATTATGTCTATCCTGTTCAGTGGCTCTTTGTTGTTTTGTAAAATCTATGTTTTGTGTAGCACCAGGAAGGTCCTGGAGAAACGTTATTTCATCTCACTGTGTACTGCATCTGCTATATATGGTTGAAATGACAATAAAGCTCCTTGAACTTGAATCTAGGAGGAAAAAAATATCTGAGAGTAACACAAACAGACAAGTGTAATTATTGTGGTAAATTTGGCCCCTGGGCAAAAGACTGTAGGAAAAAGCAGCAGGACGTAAGGAGAAATCTGCAGTAAAATCGCATGCCTAGTCAGCCTGCTTATAACCCCAGTGTTGTACCCACACTTTCCACCGAACGTCTAGGACAACTTGCTCAGGTGCTTCTGAGGGCACAGCAGGGACAGGCAGAGCAGGAAAAACAAAACAATTGTTGGGGCCGTGAGTGCCTACCCCGGTTATGTAGGATAATGATAAAAGATTGTTTGTCAAAGGTACGATACAACAGAAGAAGGCTGATATTCTTTTAGATACTGGTGCTGAAATATCTGTAATTCTGATTAACCTTGCAGATAAACAGAAAATTCTATACCAGAAAACAAAACTTTGTGTAACAGGAGTAGTAGGCAATGATGCTAGTTTGTATGAAACTTCCCCCATCAAAGTACACTTAAGTCCGGCGTAATATATCTGATCCAGAATGTCCGTTTATACGGACTACTTTAAATCAGCATGTTGATGATATTTTAACTGCATCATCCGATGATGAGATACAAAAATCTGAGCTGGGGTTTAAAGACAGAACTCAGTAAAATAAAGCATAAAATTAAAACCGATCACAGAATTCTCTGTAACACCATGATTATTTTCAACAACTACTTAAAAACTTAGTCAAAAATAAGTCAAATTTGACCGGAAAACAACAACAAGGTTTAGATACATAAGAAAAAAAAAACTAATATGAAAAGGAAAACTAATATTCAGTGGAAAAGACACCAGCAGGTCTCCTACACAACAAGTAGACGACTTTATTTCAGAATTTAGCAGTAAGTAAACGTTAAAAATACTGTAGTACAACATTCTGTGTGGATCAAACCGGGAAGTTTGTGGCACAATTACACACCTTAAGGTATTATAATTAACATACAGCTTTTAATAACTAACGCTCTCACATTCCATAATATTCTTAGCAGCTATTTTAGGCTGGGTGAGGTTTAAGCTTTTAATTATGCAATCAAATAAACCATTAGACAAACAGGATGAACCTGGAAGGAACAAACATTGCATGACAATATGAGGAAAATATCACCAAACAGAAAAAACAAATACTTTTAAAGGACAAGTCAACAGTGTGCGCCAATAATCATTCTATTTAATGTAAAAAAAATAATAAGTTCTGTATTTCCAAAACACAATCTCTGAATTTCCCATTCCAAAAACACATCAATACCTTCCACATAACGTATAGTTATTGTGTCAGGCAGTGCTTATGTCACATGCTCTTCTGTTATTTAACTTTTTTTTTTTAAATACAAATCTCAAACTTCTTAACATTGTTACATTAACATAGACAAGAATCCTCTGGTATTCATACAGATTTTGGTAGGCTGTCCTTCAGGCTGTTTTGTGGAGACCTTGATGACCACAGAACTCCTGAGTGTGTTATCATTTCAATAAAAGATTACCATACTCNATAAATTCTTAGCAGCTCTTTAGGATGGTGGGTTATGATTTAATTATGCAATTAAATTATCATTAGATAAAAGGATGAACATGAAACGAACAAACATTTGTGCCTGACAGTATGAGTAAAATATATCAAAGCAGAAAAAAAACAAATACTTTTAAAGGAAGAAGCCTACGTGTGTTCCAGAATCATTCTACTTAATGTAAAAAAAAAAGGGTGCTCGAAAAATTCTGACCTGTAGGGATAAAAGTCAGCCACTAGATGGCAGTCAAAGACCAGAAATCATCCCTTTTTATCGACTTCCTCAATGGGCAGTAAAGCCTTAAACAGTAAGAATTATTTCAATAAGTTCTTGACAAAGGGGGAAACCCTACCGAATCATTTCATACTGAAAAAGTAATAATTTAAAAGATCTATTAATTAAACGCCAATTAGAAATGCAGTAATACTAATGTGTCCACAAGAGGGAAACCGCTAAAAGTCATGTCCATATATATAAGCCAAAAATATAAAAACATATATATTAAAACAACGTGCAATAGAAATTTGGATAATTTTAATGTAATTAACGTTTAATTTTGTTTATTTGGTGCTGTTTGTTGTTGCGTCCTAACAAATACAGTGTTATATTACAGTAACGTTTTAGTGATAAAAACAGTGAATAAAATAATATTCATGGAGACTTAAATTGGAATTAAATAGAAAATCAGTCTTTTTATTTACAACCGCGTTTTCCAGTAAAACACTTAAACTTGGATTCCTGACAGGGGGGGGGGGGGAAAGGGATTCTACTTTTATACCAGGTTAAAAATTGTAAACTCATTCAAAATATTCGGTTAAGAAGGGATCATGATTCGGAAGGGTTAGGGTTTAATTATTTAATTTAGTCGCAGCTTGACGAACAGTAGAAATAAAGTCAAAAGCACAAACCAAAAGGGTGAATGTTTCTGCAAACTGAAGTTTCCTACAAACTTTAACAAGTACAGCACACTTAATAGCGCATTTTTTAAATTAGCGCTAAACCCGAGTTTTCTAGAAAGAAGTAAAAATGTGCGAAACGTCGCACCTTAAAAAAAAAAAAAAAAAATATTATACACCACAGATAAATTTTGCAATTAAGAGGTGACATTAAAAGGTGCAAAGATCGCGTCCGTGTTCCCAGAAAGATTTCTGCACTGGCAGCCATTTATGCAACAACGACCCGATCCGCTTTATGCACACGACCCCTGTCTCATCTTGCAAGGATCAGCTTCCCCCCCCCCCCAGTTAACCGTGAAGAGGGGGGGGGGGAAGAAGGAAGAAAAAAAAAAAAAAAAAAAAAAAAAAACTCTTTAATGCAAACGGCAATTTAATAGATTAATATTCAGCAAGAAACTTTTTAAAACGCTAAAACAAAATTACATTAGCAGTCCCTTCAATACATTAAAAAACATGAAAATAATTGAATTATAAACTGCGTTTGAGCAGCACGCTGCGGTACAGGGACGTTCCTCTCGCTTGGATAAAAGTTACAGTGAGTTTTTTCTCAGTGACCTCCATGTGAACAAAGCCGCCAAGTGTAGAGGATTTTCCCGTGAAGAACTTCAGAGAGTCTCGAGGAACAGAGTTCCGATGTCTCATGTCTGGGTCAATGAAGTTTCCCGCACCACTCACAACATAACCGACACCAGACTCCTTAAAATACTGAAACAAATACCTACAGTCACATTTTTTTATATATATATTATAATATATTATAGAACTTCACATTATTGATGAATTATTGTTACAAAAACATCTGTAGGTTAGAAAAAAAAAGTTACACCCACAACCAAGACAAGCCTTGAAGACTGCCATTACAACCCCAAGCTTCTGCAAGTGTATAAACTTACCTGGAGGTTGTGATCATGTCCACACAGGTAAGCTGTAGCCTTGTACTTCACCAACAGCGGGTGAAGCTTTCTCAGCAGGCAGTCAGTGGGTCCATGTTTGGACACTGACCAGACAGGATAATGACCAGCCACAAGCAGGAAGTCTGCTGTGGAGCGGTGCAGTCTGTCCTGCAGCCACACTAGTTGGCGGTTGGCCAACGCGCTGCTCGCTGGTCCGTTCGGCTTTCCATCTTGGAAGTCATCAGTGTTTCCACAAAGAAGCACGGTGTCCAGCATGAGAACTTGCAAAGTGGCAGTTGTGTGAGGGATGCGAAAGTTTAGTTCATAGTAATAATACGGGAAATTCCTGTAAAATCAAAGTTTAAAAAGGTTTTAATAAAAACATTAGTGGGGGCAGGAAAGTGCAAAACAGTTAGACAATAAACAGGCGCTTGAACTATTGACACCCATTAACATCTTCAAGCACAAACTAATCACTCAAAAAATAAAATGAAAGTCTGGAGCTTAAGCTGATAGTTGGATGCTTTATTGCACTATTTAAACTCAAGATAAGCAGCTCAAGAAAGTTCCACCAACTCTCTATCCCACCCACCAGGACTGGTCTACAGTTACAGCATTTTGGCAGATGCCCTTATCCAGAACATCTGTTCAGGGCCTTGGTGCTGGAAGACAAACCCCGAGCCAATTGGCAGTCCAACACCTTAACCAATATGCTACCGTTGGTGAATAAATGCACAAGTCATTGAAATTAACTGCACCCGTGTAAACAAGTGAAAAACTGGGCTGACCATCGCCTGGACATTTTGCTGTACTGGATCTGGGCACGAACATTTCCCGCGTGGTCATGGTTGCCAGCAACCACATACCAGGGAATATTGAGAGACTTGGCAGTGTAGACGTTCTCAAACGTTTCCTAAAAAAAAAGCAAGAAAATTTAACAGGTTTAAATTTTAAAATGTTGACAAAAAAAAAAAAAAAAAAAAAAAAAAAAAAAAAAAAAAAAAAAAAAGGGTGGGGGGGGGGTGGGGTATTTATTTCACGCTACACGGAAGGTTAAAAATATTCCTTCAGTTTCTTAAGCAAAGTCAAATCTAACATTTACTTTTAAAATTAAGGTGATCAGTGAGGTTTGTGAACACACACACACACACACACACCTGAAACCTGGGATCATCCACACTCCTCACACCTCTATAATAAAAATTATCTCCAAGCGCTAAAACAAAATCCGCTCCGAGCTGCTCAGCAGTTCGGCCCATTTCCCGCGCCGTGGCCCATTCGACCGGGGTGACAAAAGGCGCATTGGGCACCCCGCCCCAGTCCCCCACCACCAGGAACCGGACGCACGAGCCATTAACTGCAAAACACAAACACTTTCAGCACTTTTACACGGAGGACAAAAATCTTATGACAGGTGACCCGAACTACCGACAGCAAATTAATGACAAACACCAAGCCGAAAAGTCGGACAGCAAAAAATAAAGGCGGCGGTGAGAAAAGTCCGTCTTTCCCAAACGCGCAACAACATTTCAGAAATTATTTTTACACAAAGCAAAAAAAAAAATAAATATTCGTGTCCAGAGACAAAAAAATAAAAATCCTTAAAGCCATTTAGAGTTCAGTCCAATTCAAACTTACCGCTTTCGGCCACCGGACCACCAAATGACGGGGAACAGAGAAGAACCGGAAGCGTGAACAGGAGAACAGAGAGCGCGTGACGAGCCATCTGTATAAACAAACAAACAAAAACAACAAGACATTTAAAAACAACGGGAAATAAATAAACAGACATTTGTTTTACATCAACAGCTAAAAATCACAGGCTTAAATTTAAACTTGTAAATATTTTACACACGCAGAATAAAAAAAAAATTAAAATAAAACTTACCAAAGAAAAATTCACCATCAAGCTCAATACACACAACTTCCTGTTCACCCCGCGCGCTTTACAACCGCAAACAGACGCCACGCATTACTTACGTCGTTTCTTTTTATACATTTCTGACCCCCCCCCTCACCCCTTACCCCCTCCCCTGCCCCTCCCCTCCCCCTCCCCCCTCCCCTTCCCCTCCTCCTCCCTCCCTCTCTCCCCTCCCTCCCTCATCCTCCCTCTCCCTCCCTCCCATCCTCCCTCCTCCTCTCCCTTCTCTCCCCCTCTCTCCCTCTCTCTCTCCCCCCTCTCTCTCTCCCTCTCTCCCCCTCTCTCTCTCTCATCTCCCCTCTCTCTCCCTCTCTCTCCTCTCTCTCCCTCTCTCTCTCTCCCCTCTCGCATCTCTCTCCTCTCTCCCTCTCTCTCTCTCTCTCTCTCTCTCTCTATATCTATATCTATCTATCTATCTATCTATCTATCTCACGCACGCACACACACAGCTGAAACCACTCAGCTGTTCATTATCTCTGTTTCTCTTAAACACACACACAACATACACTCTTTCTCTCTCACCCCCCCCCCCCCAGTAACTCCTGGAAGCACCGATAGACACGATTTTTCTTTATGATTTAATCTGTAAAATAATTTCATCAGTTTCTTGATTATTTTATTAAAACATTAATGAAAAAATATGATGAAAACTTTTCTTGAGTGTTTTCTGTGGTTTAAGTTTGTTTTCCTCTGATCGTTCAGAATAAACAACACACACACACACACACCTGAGCACAAAGATTCGTTATCAGTCGCAGCTTTGATGTGTAAAAAGTTCTAAATAATAATAATAATAATAATAATAATAATCTCACACACCTGCGGCGCGGGACCTGACCGTCTCACCTCTCAGTTACACTGCAGTAACATATCACACACCTACCGCTTACCGCAACTCTATATAAAGTGTGTGTGTGTGTGTGTTGGAGAGAGAGAAAGAAAAAATATGAATGTGTGAATCAGCAGGCATGCTTCATTTTCCATCCTGCTGCTACTCCGACACCTGTGTGTGTGTGTATCATCTGTTTGACTGTTAAAGGTCAAATCATTTTACAATTATTCTAATTTTTATCACATCTGCTGAAGCAAAAATCACGACTTCTTCTGATGCACCTGCTGGAATCTTTTCAGTAAATGTGTTTTATCATAGATTATAGGATGTTTTTATAAACACAATAAAACGTGTGTGTGTGTGTGAGACAGGACAGCACTGAGTAGGGAACATGCTTCATGGTTTACATTGGACATGTTAAAAAATTAAACTGGCAAAATCTGGTTTAGGTTTAAAAATAGAAAGATTTATTCTTACAGTCAGTGACGAACTGAACTGAAAGTCACAGTTACACAAAAGGACAAAAAATAAAAACTAATTTTAAAGACATTAAAATTAGTACATGATTCGACTTCACACTCTCTTTGGAAAGATGAAATAAATATTCCACTTCCTCTATTATCAGACGCTCAGTCTGAATCTCACACACACACACACACACACACACACACACACACACACACACACACACACACACACACACACTCTGAGATTAACCAAGCATGTGCTAAAGAAGACACGCCAACGAGATGTGCTTACAAAGACATTGTAACAAAATCACAAGCGAGTCTCAACAAACACTACAATGAAAGAGTGAGACACAGAAGTAGTGAGTGTACAGGAGCTGAGGACGTGACGTCTACTGGGACAGAACGCATGTGGTAAAATAACCTGGAGACAAGGCTGAGAAATGATGATGATGATGATGAGAACCCTAACCCTCCTCTACAGTAGTAACAGGAGGAAGCTCCACCCCCCTGACTCTGAAACGATGCCCCACCCCCTGAACAGGTGTTTATTTGTAGCTGTAGTTTGTGCTGCTGTAGTTTCCGGGGTTGGTGTAGGATCTCTGCTGATACCCATAATTCTCGGCTGTAGTTCCACCGGTTCCAAATGTAGAATGATTAGCAGATGCTGGAGAAAGAGAGACAGAGGCAATCAGCTGTGAGGCTGATGAACACAGACAGCATGTTTGTGCACAACAGGCCTCACAAACCAGCACTGACTCACTGTAGTGCGTGTCTCACCTCCATAGTTATAGTTGTGGGTATTCTGGTAGCCATATCCATAATCAGGTCCAACAAGTGACTCCTGGTTCTGCCCCAAGTTCTGGTTCTGAGGGTTTTTTCGGTACTGGCCGTATTCGTGACTGTGCTGGCTGTAGTAGCCGCTGGCGGGTGGAGGGACGGCCTGATACACCTGTGTGTGTGTGTCTGACATGCTCTGATCCTCCTGAGAAGCTGCAGTGTTCAACTCTTCACTGACGGAGAACCCAGGGGAACTGCTAACTGCTGTACACACACACACACACACACACACACACACACACACACACACACACAACTCAAGGACAGATTTAAGGCAGCAACAAGGAGATGAACTGTAACAACCAGCATAAAACAGCAAAACACCAGCTGTGTGTGTGTGTGTGTGTGTTTGTGCCCAGCCTCTTGTAAGATGGACCAAAAATGTGATGTCTTACTTTTAAAATTAGAGCCCTTAGTGTTGAATCCCCGGCCACGCCCCCTTCCTCGACCACGCCCAGCACTGTATGAAGCTCCACCCATTCCACCATAACTCTAAAACACATTAAATCATACACACGGTAGGACACAGGATAGGTGTAGATACAACTATGCTGTGTGTGTGTGTGTGTGTGTGTGTGTGTGTGTGTGTGTGTTTATGTATACCATTGGTGTAAATTTCTTCTTCTTTTGGTTATCAGGGTCATCATTGGGGAAAAGTTTCTCCAGCGCAGCCAGAGCTGCATTCGCCTTCGCTAACTTCTTATTAGAGCCTGAACCCTGAAATTTCTGTCCATCTACTTCCACCTATAAAACACACACACACAGAGTTAGTTTTGTATAATTCTAGGTGAAGTTCCGTGTGCCCTGTGTGATCGTTTGCTGATATTCAGAGAGAGTGAGACAGGTTGCGGACACACACCTCAATTGTAAATATTTTGTCATTAAATCGTCCTCGCACAGAGACGACCTCATATTTTAGACTCCGCCTCTTTTCGTTCAGTTCCATCACAGGGTTTTTCCCGTGTTTAGTGAGAATTGGACCCCCTTGTAGTGAAGCCTAGACACACACACAGCTGTAATTAAATAAAACTTTTAAAAATGTATCACTCTGTGTGTGTGTGTTTATGTGTGTGTGCGCGTGCGTGCGTGCGTGCGTGCGTGTGTGTCGGTTGTGTTACCTCTGCTTCATCGCCCCCAGAAGCTGCAGTTTTGTTGCTTTCAGTGTCAACGGTCTCCTGACCTTCCTTCTGTTCAGGTGCAGCTTTAGTCTCTGTGGCTGCTGTAACCACTATTCCCAAAGCCTGTAGGGCCTCCACACACACACACACACACACACACACACACACACACACACACACACACACACAAATAAAGTGAACAGTATATTTCAACTCTGCTGTTGTGTTTTCAGCAAAAACACAGTGAGAAAAATGTGATACTAAAAGTGTGTGTGGTATGTTTGTGTGTGTGGGGGGGCTGTATGCGATGGTTTAATAACACACTTTTTGGGCGACGAGCAGTTTGGCGTTGCGTTTGGAGGGTCCTGTTGCCTGGTAGGTTTTTCCCTTCACTTCAACGGTCATGGTAAAGTGTGGATTGTGTTCAGGACCCGTTTGAGACACCAGACGATATAGTAACCCAGGATACAACTGATTTAACGTCATTACAGCATTACTGGGTTCAACTACCATCTCTGTACACACACACACACACACACACACACACACACACACACACACACTTAAATTAAAAAACACTTAATCTAAGAAATTGTAATGCCATAAAAGCGAGTTTCAGCAGATGATGATGAGGTGAAGAGACTGTAGACAAAAGAGGACAGACAGAGATAGAGACAGACAGAGAGAGAGACAGACAGAGAGAGAGACAGCAGAGAGAGAGAGACAGAGAGAGAGACAGACAGAGAGAGAGACAGACAGACAGAGATAGAGACAGACAGAGAGAGAGACAGACATACCTTTGCGTGGAACTTTACTGCTGCCCGACTCTTCATCTGTAGCTGACTCAATCGGACGCTTCATCACACAGAGTCCTGGAACTGTATTCTGGGCTGCACAATGCGCGCACACACACACACACACACACACACACACACACACACACACACACACAGAACAAGGCTGTGTATGCAACACTGTCTTCTATAGGGTTGTTCACGTGTCTTTTGCAAGCTCTCTTTTATTGTTTTAAATGTAGACGCGTGTAAGTAGTTAGCGACCTAAGCCACACTCATCACATGGCTTACTCCAAGTCATGTGACAAGAACCAACCAATCAGCTTCCTCAACCTCAGCAGTAAAATTTATTTTTTTTCTTTTCCTCCTGAATAAACGTTGTAGTGTTACAGGACGGGGTTTCCGTGGTGTAGCTGATGGTTGCTTAGCAACGGCATACGCCTACACAGCACCTAGAGCATCGGATCTGCAGACAGGAAGATGTGTAACGTGTGTGTTTGTTTGTGGCTTACGGATGAGTGTGTCACTGTATATGTGACCCATTTTAGGTGACAGGCGGTCCATTCCCAACACTTTGTGAATCTGTCCAAACGCCATCAGCCGCAAAGCAAACTGGGAAATAGAGAGAATATTAATCACTTAAGGACACACACACACACACACACACACACACCTCAATGGAGATCATTCACACAATGCAGAACTGTTCTTAAGAACATTTTAGATATCAGCGCTACAACGCCCCTCAGTCCCCGAGTCCGACGGCCCCCAGTCCCCGACGGCCCCCAGTCCACGAGTCCGACGGCCCCCAGTCCCCGTCTCCCATTTTATTCTGGCTGAGATTTGTACCTGTGCACTCTGAGTAATGTCTTCTCTCTCTTGGGAGGTAAGATAACCGCTTGCATCCACAGCTTCCCTCTCACATGGGTCAGAAATACCAGGACCATCTACGCGCACACACACACTGATATATCTATACAAAAACACAATATACAGACTATGGAAACACAAAAAAACGTGTGTGTGTGTGTGTGTGTGTGTGTGTGTATTCACCTTCCAGTAGTATTCCAGATGCGATACATTCCAGCGCTCTCCTCAGAGCCTCTCCTGGTCCCATTGGTCGCTCACTCGTTGATATCGCTTTCTCACACAACAGTTCCAACACCTTCACACATAAAATTATATACAACTTCACAACACTAAAAACATTTAACACACACACACACAAACACACACTCACCCATCCTTTAAGAGGGGCCCAAGTAGGGACACGGGTACACAGATCTCTCAGGATTCGAATGACGATCACACTTGAATGCAGGTTGTTAACTTTAGCCTGTGAGCCGCCGCCACACACACACACCCACACACACACACACACACACACACACACACTAATAAGATCACTGTATGACCAACACAGATCTGTTAAACTGTCTGTCTGTCTGTCTGTCTGTCACATGGTGAAGGCTTTTTGACTGTTTTTGTGGCTGATTTGACTGTTAAAGACTGTTTAGCAGGTGTGGTTTTTTTTCAGGTGTTTGTGAATGAGTTTATAGTTTTTACATTCTCGGTGTGTTTGCTTTAAACTCTAAACACTTCAGGGATCTGTTTAAACTTTAGATTCAGATGTGTGGGACGCTGTTGTGTGTGACTGTGTTAATAACTAGCGACTGCAACATTTTAAACCGTCCCTGATGGAGAGAATAAACTATTTTAATCCTTCAGATAGTCTTTCTGTCCATCTGTACAGCTACACACACACACACACACACACACACACACTCACACTCTCTCTCCATGGAAGCAGTGGTGTTTGAGTGGAACATTTACATCTTTCAGTGTTTTTAAAAGCACCTTGTGAACATTTTAACAGTCAAATTTGTAATTAATTTAGGTCGTTAGATTAGAAAGCGAGGTGCAAACCTGGAACCACTTGGTGTGGCGCAGAGACGCGAGAGACTCCAGGCATTTGTTTGTGTCCAGAGCGCCGGGCGGAGCTTCTATCAGACCAAACACAAGGCACAGTTTGACCAAGGGGCACTCGGACCTCTTCTAGGGGGCGGAGCTAACATACTACTGCTATATTATACTATAGAATATACTAATATCCTTTCTGCTCATAGGGGTGGGGTCACTTTAAAACAAGGATACACGTTGACCCACATCACTACCACACACACACACAAACTCCATAAAAGTCCAGAAAAAAAAAGGTGAAACGAATTTTAATGGAACCCAGTGAGAAACTGTTTTCCATCCGAAAAAGAAAAGAGAAGTACAGACAAGAAGACCGCTTGCTAACACGCCCGCTTGCTAACACGCCCGCTTGCTAACACGCCCGCTTGCTAACACGCCCGCTTGCTAACACCCACACTCTATTGCCCCACCCTAACTGTCTGTGTGTACACACTTTTTATCCAGTGTGTATCGCTCTATATGATCAGCATCGGGAGTCCCGCCCCCAGAGATCAGTTGCTCCGCCCCTTCAAGAGTCCAAGAGCTTCCGGTTGGTCAAAACTCCACCGCCCCTAAAAACTCACACACTTAAAATCACAAGTAAAACAGAAAAATATCTGATTTTAATTTAAATTTTTCGCAGAAACAGGGTGAAGAACTGCAGCAAAACCCGACGAGTGAAACAATCCAATTATCAATAAATCACTCAGTGTGTTGCAGTGTGTCACCAGCATGTCACGAGTGTGTGTCAGCAGTGTGTTGTCAGTGTGTGTCATGATCGTGTCATGAGTTTGTGTCGAGAGTGTGTGTGGCAGTGCGTCGCTCCACTTCATCAATTCATTCAATTAACGAGTTCGTGTGTGTTTCAGTCTGTGTTGCAGTGTGTCGTCAGTGTGTGTGGATCAGGTCATTAACATGGTGCCCCCTTGTGTAAACACAGGGTCTGAACTCATCTCCTGCTCTGGAGGGTTTGAGCTTTACAGTGTGTCACATCATCAGCCGGACAAAAAAATTCAACTGAATTCAAAAAAGAGTTTGTAATATCGTCTGTTTTACATTTACAGCATTTAGCAGATGTTTTTATCCAGAGCAACTTAACATTTCTCTCTTTTATACATCTGAGCAATTGGAGGGTTAAGGGCCTCAGGCAGGGGCCCAACAGTGGTTATTTGGTGTTGCTAGGAATCGAACCCCGGTCTTTCAGGTATCAGTCCAACACCTTACCACTGAGCCACCACTTCCCAGAGGTCACAGGAGAGACAATACACACACACACACACACACAGAGCATTCAGAGATTCCGAGACATGAATAAGACGTCAGATGTGTGTGAAGATGATTAAACACAAGGTAAATTTTTCACTTATTAATTCACTTCCTGGTTTTTGCTGCAAAACAACTCCCTTTTTATTATTATAACACGCACGCCTGCAAGTCTCTTTAAACAGCGAAAGGTGTGTGCGTGTGTGTGTGCGCGTGTGTGTGTGTGCGTGTACCTTTCTTCTGCTCCACACACTCCCTCACCACTGGTGATGTGAGGTGGATCTTCATGTTTAACACCGGTTCTGTTACAGTTCTAATCGTTACTGCAGCTTCATCCATCACTGCGCTGATCACATACTCCATCTGACTCTGCACACGCACACACACACACACACACACACACACACACACACACACACACACACACACACACACACACACAGAGGTCAGTGCTGGAGAGGGGGTGTGTGTGTGTGTGTGTGTGTGTGTGTGTGTGTGGGCCCTGCTCACCATCACTTCCTGCAGTTTGTTGGTGATGCTGCTCAACAGTGTGTGTGTTGGTGTGTCGCTGCAGAGCAGGACGAGTTCCAGGTCCATATCCTGCTTCAGTAACAAACCTTTGGCCACCAAACCCACTCTTTGCACCCCTTTCAGTTTATTACCCCCACTGTAACACACACACAGGTTCTGTACAGTCGTTACCCCGCAGTGTTCCGTGTTACCTTGGAGGTCAGTGCAGTTGTGTCTCACCTCACAGCGTCCTGTCTGTTCAGCCAATCAGCGACGGTCTTCAGCCCGTTCTCCAGATGAGACACGATGTTCTGCACAGCCTGCAGCTCCTCAGCACACGGATACACACTCGCATGTTTCACCTTCACATGACGATCCTCAATAACAAACAGACGCTGAGGGAGCAATTTCTCCTGTTCTCTCTCACACACACACACACACACACACAGTCAGTCAATAACACACATTACAGTCAAACCTTCACACTCCAACACTCCACCGTGTGTAATGATATAACACACACACATTAATAATAATAATAATAATGATGATGATGATGATGATGATGAAGAGAGCTGCGAGTTTAACTTACAGGATCAGGAGGAAGTTCGGCCTCTCTCTGCTTCATCTCAGCCACACAGGCGTGATACTGTCTCAACTGATCCTCATAACACACACACTCATACCAGTACCGCAGCTCCTCATACCTCACACACACACACACTTCACATAAAAATCTATAACAAATGTGAATTATACCAGGAAGTAGAGAGAGCACAGCTGTGTAAACTCTGTGTGTGTGTGTGTGTGTTACCTGTTGTAGTCACGTGGGTGAAGTGTGTGTCCTTCCTGAATCAATGAATCCCAATACAGCAGCTCATCATACGCCTCTTGTTCATCCCACACACACTGCATGCTGTAAACTCACTTACTGAACCCGCAACCTGAAACACTGTTAGATTAATCAGTATCATCAGTGTGTGTGTTGTTGTTGTTGTTACTATGGAAACACTAGCAAATCAGAGCGCGTGTATCTTGCGTTACTGTCAAAACTGCTATTCTAAAGAATTCAACAAACTGTTGACCAATCAGACAACAGCATTTACCAACAGCCGCTGACCAATCAGAGAGCAGAACACAGCACAGAAATACGTTTAGATCTGAAGCGCGATGTTTCTCGTTAATTAGCTTAGCTTTGCTAGCATCTCAGTTAGTGTTGTGACTGCTTTATCGGATCCACATTATTAGTATATTTTCTCACTAATTTATAATTAACGTTTAATTGTGAGAGATTTCACGTTTGGATCTTAAATGCTTGAGGACTTAAATGGCGCACAAACACGTAAGAATCAGTAAAATATCAAATCATTTATAATAAATTCACTACAAATATTTTGCTCCATTTCAGTGATGAACGCTCACCTCACCGCGGGAACAGCACTGCGCTCCAAAGAAAAGAACTCGATGAGGTGCTTCCGGTGGTCAACAATAGGTTCCGGGTCACCACGGCAAGCGTTTATTCCGCCTACAGAACCGGAAATTAAAATATTTCAATTTGAATGATCGCCTTTATTTTCGTTTATTATTGTTATTATTACATTTGTAAATTTTACTTAACAATGGTCCCACAAACACGTTTTTTTGCTGCTGGAATGAACTTCCCATCAGTATCAGAACAGCAGTCTTTAAAGCCGTCTAAAGATAAACCTTTTCTTTACATTAATCACTTATTAAAGAATTAATAATAATAATATTTCTTCTTTCGTCAGCCCCCCCCCCCACAGCAGCAACAATCAACTTTTTTTGCACTTTTTAATTTTAAGTTTTTTTGTAAAAACTTTAAGTAAAATATTTTTTGATACTCAAAGAACTTTTTGTACTGCTCTAAATTAAGGCATCTGCCCCCCCCAAACACACACGCACATACCCACAGGTGTGTAAAAAAGAGTTTATTGTGTTCTCGCACTCCATAAAAACTTTTAATAAACATTCCCACATAGTGAGGTAAAAATGCAGTGTAAAGAGTGGTGTACATTCAGATGCACCCTTTGTAGTCTTCCTCAGTAGTGTCCATCACATCACTAACCCTAAATCTGTTTTTTCTACATAAAAAAACCTGAATATAAAATAGAGAATAAAAACCATGGGGTTACACTGGCCCCACCCCACTATACAGCTTGGCCAATTAGCTGAGCAGACTCAATGGGGGCGGAGCTATGATCCGGTTTGAGATTAAGGATGTGATGTCGCAGATGGATAAGCCAGTCTTCCTGCACAGAGAGGGGTCCGCTAAAACACCTGCTCACAGAACCTACACACACACACACACACACACACACTCAGATAGGGCTCTGTGTTTATATTTCTGTATGTGTGTGTATATAGCTCACCTGCACTTCAGTGAATAAATCTTTCCCACCAATTTGACCAGACTGGTTTCAGGTGGGCGGGGCACTAGTGAGGGGGCATTACTCACACGCTTCAGAGACTCCGCCCCCTCTCGGCTAAAAGGGAATAGTTTGGAGGTCTGACGAACAGAACCTGTATAAAAACATAATACATAATAATTCACACTGCAATGTCTGATTTAGTTACATGTACACAGTGTGTGTTGTGTGTGTGTGTGTGTGTGAGAGAGTTAAAGAGAAAACAGTAACACTGGGGGGTGGAGAAGCTGTTAGTCTAACACTAACCCTAGTGCACTAAAGTAGAGACGTGTAAAATGTCCATTTGTTGTTAAAATTCTAACTGAACAGGAAGTGAGGTCACCATTTTTTATTACCGTGCTCATTAGCTGAGTGGGGGGCGGGGCGATGGGACAACAACTTCCTCTGTGAAGCAGAAGAGCAGGCAAGACCTGCACCAGTTTTACCCTGCTGAGCTGAAGAAGACAGGCGACTTCCACCAGAGCGGCTAGAGTCAGCATCAGACGAGCGGAATGGAGAGCAAGCACGCCTCTGTTTCACACACACACACACACTGAGTTTCCATGTTTCTGGTATTTCTACAGGAGTGTCCTGTGGTTATGTGTGTGTACCTTGCGGATCTGCGGTAACGTCCCCTGCATGTAGAGCTGATGAAGAGCGGCGACTTTCTCTGGCTCTCGATTCATCCACAGGCTGAGAGCAGCGATCGGAGATTGACTGGAGCTCCACTGCTCCCCCTGCTGCCGGAGGTGTGCACGTGCATGGCTGGCTAAAGCCTTTCTGTTCTCAAAGTCGAACCCACAGAGCTCACACGTCGCATCACATGCTGTATAAACACACACACCAAAAATTTGTATTACAATGAAAACTTTTTTAGTTAAAATTTTGGGTCTATTTTTTCTTTGATATTTGTTCTGTATTATTTTAGGTGTCACCAAACCTGCCATGATTTAGAGAAATATAAATTGCACACACACACACTTTGAGTGAGATGATTGGCAGTGCAGCTGTAGCTGGTGGTTAATAAGTTAAAAAATCCCACCGAGATGCTAGTGTTTAACCCTTAAAAAAATAAAAGTCCCACCCAGATTTAGGCATCTTTAGGGTGGTTCTTGGTTCACAGCTTCCTGGATTTAAACCCTGCAGATGTGATGCAGATGTACTCAGATGTACTAACCTGCACTGTCTGTCTCTGTTTTCTCTCTGCAGGTGTCCACAGGTGGGGGCGTGTCTAATGACTCCTGCCCTCTGCCCTCTCTGATCATCAGCTGGCGCAGTGTGTCAATGGGGGAAGCGAATGGCGCCCATTTCACACCCAGCTGGCGCAGGTGAGCGCGGGCGTGGCACGATAGAGCTTTACGGCTGTCAAACAGATCGTCGCAGTAATCACACTTTACAGGCTTGGCCATGCCCACCTCCACCTGGGGGTCTAATACACACACACACACACACACACACAAACATTTGTGGCGTCAGGTGTGTGTTGATGTTATATGAATCACACTAACGTTAGGATTTTCACACATTTCAGCAATCAAAATGTTTTACCCTGATTGGCTGGAGCTGTAGTGTGATCAGCAGCTGATTGGTCAGTGGGTAGTTTAGCTGGAGGAGGTTTCGTGGGTTGTCCATTAGCGATGTTTAACTCCACCGGTTCGTCCTTCGGTTTGGACACGGCCATCCTCCAGCCTTTTTTAGCTTTTGGCACTCGGACAGGGGTGGCACATGGCACAGGAGTAGACAGAGCTTCAGATCCAGGATTGGGTACTTGAACAGAAATGGAGCTTATTGCTATAGTGGGCGGAGCTTCAGATGAAGGATTGGGTACTTGGACAGAGGTGAAGCCTGTTGCTGGAGTGGGCGGGGCTTCAGATAGAGGACCAGATTGGGGTGAAGTAAGGGTTTGAGTAGACTGTAAACTACTACAGCTACGACGAGCCATCAGCTCTCTAAGTGTCGCCATCGGTGAGCCGTGAGCCGTCCAATCAGTAACCCCGAGCTGACGCAGGTGAGAGCGGGCGTGGCTCGCCAAACTCTGAGTCTTCTTAAAATTCTCTCCACAAAACTCACAATTTGCAATCTTCAATGAATCACCTGTCAGGAAATAACATGACATCAGTCTTACAGCACCTACTCTTACACACACACACACACACACACACACACACTCACTGTCTCTCTGTGTTTTCTTTTTTGCTGGTGAGAGCTTGCTCTTTTTAAAAGGAGGCGGGGTTAACAAAGAGGTGGGCGTGTCCTCCTGATGCAGGACCTGAATGGGCGCAGCTTTAGTCTCCAGCTCCACTCCATAATAGTGAAGGTGAATTCGAGTGTGACTGGCCAGACCCTTCTTCGTCTCATACCACGCGCCACACAGCTCACATACATGTACAGAATCACGCTGGGACAAGCCTGACATCTCCTCTGAGATTAAACACACACACAAAGTTAGACCAGAGACATTTTTACATTCTTTAAACGCTTTTCATCTGCAAGCTGCTACACAAACACACTTCGATACTGCAGCATAGAATCTGTGTGTGTGTGTGTGTGCTTACTCAGGTCGAGGGAAGCGTCTGTTTTCTGTGAATCCTCCAGTGTGGGTGGAGTTCTGGGTGGTCTGTGGTGATGGAGTGTAGATGATGATGATGATGAGGAAGGAAAGGAAGAAGAATCTTTCAGTGCAGCAGGGACAGAAACACACGGTCTCTTCACCAACTCACCGATTTTAATCTTCAGCTTAGTTCCTGAACTGTGTTTAACTGTGTGTTTAACTGTGTGTTTAACTGTGTGTTTAACTGTGTGTTTGATTCCGTGTTTAAGTCTGTGTTTAAGTCTGTGTTTGATTCTGTGTTTAAGGGCGTGTTTGGAGTGTGTTGCGTTCATGTTAGTGCTGCTGTGTGTGTGTTTGGGTGTAAAGGGTAAAGCCCCGTCCCGCTCAGTGATCAGTTTATACAGCAGGCTGATGGGGGCGCCACTGCTCTCTGACATACACACACCCAGTTGGCGCAGGTGAGAGCGGGCGTGGCTCGATAACCCTCGCCTCGTCTCAAAACACGTTCCACACACTTCACACACATGTGGAGCTGCTGTGGAAGCAAACACACACACACAAAATCTGACATATGTACCACAGGGTTAACATGAAATTAGAGCTCAGAAAACACGCTGAACCCCAGTCAGCCTTCTAGTGAAACGTCTGTGTGTGTGTGTGTGTGTGTGTGTGTAGAGTCTCACCACCTGTTTGCTGTTCACTAATCGCAGTCACAGGAGTGCTGTTTTCTGCTGTTTGTTCACTGGTTTCTGCAGCTCCATGTTTCTCTGTGACTTTCTGAAGAATCCTGTTTTCCTCCAGGACGTCACTGTCCATCATCTCACTGCAGGACGAGACTGAAGAAAGAGAGAGAGAAAGAAAGATTAATGTCAGTGTTATATTTTGTTGTAATCTCCTATGAATTTTACAGAAGCTGAAAGTGAAACAAAATCAGAAATTAATCTTTAATAATCTTCATGATGATTTATTCTTGTTGTTTATTATGAGCTCAGCTCATATATTATATATATATATATCATTATTTAGTCGAAGGTTTTAATGGGATAAATTATTTAAACACTTTCTGCAAAAATCAGATAAAAACACTTGATAATAAACTTCCCTTATTTTAATTTTTAACGCTCTTTTTTATTCCACTTTCCATTAGTAACACATAGTTCAGTGCCCGGACTGTCCTTCCGCCCGAAATATTCACATTTTCTGGAGGTTTTTATAATAAACAGAAATAAAATAATGAATCTTTAACCATTAATAATAAAAGCATTGCTTTAGCTACTTTAGCCTTTAGCTCGCTAACAGAACTTTAAATGCTGTTTAACGGGATTAAATGATTTCCCAATTATCGACCCTGACATTATCGATGCTCTGATTATTTCTACAGTGTGTGTTTTCAGCATTAAACAGATATAAAAGTGTTTAAAGTTATAATTTTACCTGTTTAAATAAATTAGCAACAACAGAGCTTTTGTTAGAGAACAGACGGAACAGGCAGTCCCGATTAATCGGTACAGCACAATCGAGCTAAAAGCGGCAGGTCGACTCAATCGATCGACACAGAAACCGATCCTGCTGTAGATCATTTATTTATTATTGATTATTTATCAGTTTATTTATTTATAATAAGCGCGTCCTAACTATCAGTTTTACTAGAGAGAGAAGGTTTTGGAGATGCAGTAAATGTGGACAGACGGAAAATGGTGCTCACTGGATAATGTTTTATTTCGAGAGACAGACTGATATCTGACTTAACCCTAGAAAGCAATTAATCAGTATTTCTAACATTAATATCAGCCAAATATTAACAAGTTCTGACTTACAACTCTTTTGTAAATTTCATTAAAATACAGAGGACATTTTCTAGTCAGTTGCGGTTTAAATATGTGGATTTTTGACAGTTCATTTTTATAACAATGCACAAATATAGAAACTGCAACTTTTATTTAACTTTTACTTTAAACTCATAAAGAGACAAAAACAGATTAGCGTTTTCAGTGATGAACCTCAACACACACACACACACACACACACACACACACACAGACTGATGCATAAACTCATCCGCGTTAGAATAACAAAGATTACAAAACCATTTTACTGTTATGCTCCATCCCAGTCTCATGGCAGTTCCTGACATAGTCACAATAACAGAAATATCATTTACTAAAGGAACGACTTTCTAAACATTACATTCTAATCTCACTCAGAACTCATTTTTATTACAGAAATAATCTGCTGAATCACACACACACACACACACACACACACACAGACACATAAGACTATGACAATAGGGTTCATTCACACAACTTTTTAATTGTTTGTTTTAGTAATGAAGTGTTAAAGTAAAAGTGAGACACGAGTGTGAACTATTTCACTGCATAATAACAAACACTCCAACAACACAGAGTATGTGTAAAAAAGGAAACTCTTAGTCCCACATTATGACATCATACACACTGTCTCACTGTCTCAGTGTCTCAGTGTCTCTGTTAAGTGCTGATGTGCTCAGGACGTCATTATAAACAGTATTTAACTGCTGCATGTCCTTTAACAGCCCCACAAACTGCTCCTCCTGAGAAAACACACACACACACACACACACCAAATGCAGGACAGATAATACCAACAATCACCTTACAGAAAATTTAAAAAATATATATTGATAATAATAATAAGTTCAACTCTCTTACCAACACATTCACACGTTCAGCTGCTGCCAGAGCGACACTTAACTTCCTCTCATCTTCCTCACGCTCTTCCTCAATCACACCCAGCCTACACACACACACACACCACTGTAAAAGTGCACATGTGAATGATCATCTGTGTGTGTGAGAGAGTTACCTGAAGGTGGCACTAGCAAGCTGCTCCTCCCTTCGTGCTAACACATTGCGCACTTCCTGCAGTTCGGCCTGCAGCTGCGCCTGCTGCTCCTGACTCACCGCAATAAAATCTTCCAACCTCTTCGCCATCTCCAGCTCACGGTCTGTCACCTGGTCAACCCCTGAACGCAGCTCATACAGCTCCTGAGCATGCTGGCAAATACACACACACGCGCACACACACACACACACACACACACACACACACACACACAGTGTTACTGGACAGATTTGGTATTAGGGACAGATGTGGTGGTGCAGACAGATGTGATGTTAAAGACAAATGTGGCGGAGACTATGATGTTGATGATGTTCAGCACAAAACACACACCTTTTCCAGAATATTGGTCTCATCCTGAACGTGCTCTTTGATCCAGGGAACAGGAGCAGGCGCAGACTTGTTAAAAAACTCCTACACAAACACACAGGTATGGATGGTTTGATTTTAACTTGCTGCACAGGTGAACCACACACAGATTATTGGTAGACTCATCATGACTCCTGTGATTAAAGCCTCACTTGCTGTGGAAGAGAGATTTCCATTTGTCTTTCTGGACTCTCCTCATGGTGGATGTGAGCTGTTTCACTCAACTCAGCGTTGCTGCTGGTTCTCTTCAGAGGACGGCGATGGTGTCTCTCAGAGGCAGGAACACTCTGCGTCCTCGCCACCTGCTTCCGGTGTTTGCCCTTGCCCTGAGGGGGACGTGGGTCTGTGGGCAGGTGCGGGAGGGATTTGTTGAGGGGACTGTACTTGCCAAGATCTCTGGGAGGAACATAGGTGGGTTTCTCTGTTTCACAAGTGGACCTGATCAAACAAAACAAACAGACCCGCTCAGTACAACAACAAATACATCACCTTACAACACACTCTCACATTTCAACACAACCTCACCCCTCAACACAACCTCAACCCTGAACACAACCTCACCCCTTAACACAACCTCAACCCTAAACACAACCTCACCCCAACCCTTAACACAACCTCAACCCTTAACACAACCTCAACCCTCACCCCTAAACACCCTCAAACAACCTCACCCCTCAACACAACCTCAACCCTAAACACAACCTCAACCCTCAACACAACCTCAACCCTTAACACAACCTCACCCCTCACCAACCTCAACCCTGAACACAAATCCCCTCACCCTCAAACCAACCTCAACCTGAACACAACCACACCAAACTCACCCACACCTCACCAACCTCAACCCTCACACAACCACCCTACACACCTCAACCCTGAAACACAACCTCAACCTTTAAAACACCTCAACCAACCTCACAACAAACCCCCTCAACACAACCAACCTCACAAACCTCAACAAACAACCTCAACCCCTGACACAAACCCTCACCCAAACCTTTAACAAACACAACCTCAAACCCTGAACAACACAAAACAACCTCAACCCTAAACCTTTTAACACAACCTCAACCCTCAACACCTCACAACACCCTCAACACAACAACCCCTCAACCAACATCAACCTTTAACCCCAACAAACCCTCACCCTAACACCAACCTCACCCTCAAACCTGAACACACCTCACCCCACAACCTCAACCAACCACACCTCTGAACACAACCTAAACAACCCTCAACACAACCTCAACCCTGAACACAACCTCAACCCCACAACCTCAACACAACCTCAACCCTCAACCTCCTAACCCCCTCAACAAACCTCAACCCTGAACACCTTACACAACCTCACCCTCAACATCAACCACCCTCACCTCAACCATCACCCCGAAAACACCCCTAACCTCACCCCAACCTCAACAACCTCAAACCCTGAACACAACCTCACCCACTCAACACAACCTCAAACCTGAACACAAACCTCACCCCTCAACACAAAACCTCAAACCAAACCACCCCTCAAAAACCTCACAACCAACCTCACCCCTAAACAACCCAAACCTCAAACACAACCTCACCCTAACACACCAACTCAAAACCCTCAGCACAACCTCCCCTAAACCTCAACACAACCTCAACCCTCAACACAACCTCAACCCCACACTCAACACCCCCTCAACAACCTAACCTCAACCCTGAACACAACCTTACCCCTCAACCCTAAACACAACTCAACACAACAACACAACCTCAACCCTCAACACAACCTCAACCCTCACCCCTAAAATCACAAACCTCAAACCTGCAACCACCCAACCTCAACCCTCAACCCTTAACACAACCTCAACCCTCAACACAACCTCAACCTTTAACACACAACCTCAACACAACACAACTCACCCCTCACACACCACAACACACCTTCAACACAACTTCACCCCTCAACCAACACCTCAACACAACCTCAACCCTCAACCTTAACACAACCTCAACCCTCAACACCTCAAACACAACCATCTTACCCCTCAACACAGCATTCAGTCTCACAGACCAACTCAACAGAGTTAGGTGTAAGGCATTCTAATTCCAGAGCTTTTTATTGTGGAAATTGTTAAGTAGGGGCTTGTTACCTGCTGCAGGTGATTCGAGGAATGTCTGGGCCGAGGTGCTCAGTGATCTGATTCAGGATGGAAGGCAGCGGCTGCAGGTTGTTTATAACTTCCTGCAACGAACAGGAAGTTCATTACAGAATGTACAGTAAAGTGGTATTGTTGAGCTGGTTGTTCTTAGTGACAGATTTGAGGAATTTATTGACTCTAATGAATTAGTTACCAGTTTCATTGGAGAAATGATGTCCACCAACAGGTTGTGAAGCACAGCTAGGCGTAAAGGAAGATCCACATAGCCATCAAACCGAGCCATTTCTAGTTCACTGTCGGGGTTTGATACTTTCTGCAGGAATGTCCTCATATCCTCCCAATGTTCTGCCAGGAACTCATTCATGAAAAGCATGTACTCTTCTTTCTCTCCAAACCTACACGAATGGAGGTTCAGAACACTAAACTCAAAGCGTTTCCTGTTTCCTCTTTGCTGAGAGTAACTGGAGTCCAGCTGAATTTAGTTGTTCTAAGTTCAGTGTCTGTGTGTGTGTGTGTGTGTGTGTGTGTGTGATCATCTCAATTATTCTGCTCATTATCTCTCCACTACAGTTTGGGTTTGATTTTTTTCTGATTTTATCAGTTCGGTGCTCACCTGTTTGTTTGACTTTAGAAAAATATTTATTGAATGAATGTTTTAATTTTAAAGACTAAAACAAGCCTTTTTAACTAAAGTGATCGTGACAGTTCTGTCGGGTGTCTTCCATTCTTTCAGTAATCAGTGGAGTTAGTAGGTAATATGAGTGACACCATCAGAGTTAGACAGTTTCTGTAACTTACAATGTGAAGTTGGCGAGGTTCTGCAGCCCCTTAGCCGTGAGCGTCAGTGTGCGGAGTGTGTTGTGTTCTGGGTAAGGTTGGATCAGTCCAAACAGAGAGGGACTGAGAATGGCTGGACAGAGAAACCGGAGGAACAATGATGCTGAAATGAGCCGGTGTCCAATGTCCGCTCGTCCACGTTCCTCACAATCAGACACCCAGTTGGAGAATATTTCATTAAGTTCCACTGGAAATGAGCTGCAGGAGATGGATTAGAACCAGAGTACATCACACACACTCACAGAACTGCATCACACTTTCAGAAATTTTAATGTGATACAAAATTTAACCAGTAAACATCAACTTTAGATGAGTAAAGTGGAGACTGAACCAGTTCCTGGTTCGGACCTATGCCTCTCAGTGATCTGTCGCACAACTTCTCCACACGCATCCTTCAGGTGGCGCTGGTTGACCAGCAGCTCAGAGGCAGAACATTTCTGTGGATCGACTTCACAGCTTTCTGAGGTTGTGTATAGTCGATTTATGAAATCTCCTGTTAACATTATGTAAAACAAACACGCATGATTTTATTAATGTATTAGTTGGATGCAAAGCCAAAAGTGTGTGTCAGACAGACACAGGTCAATGTAAATATTGACACACAGGTCTAAATATTTAACTGAGACATTATACACACCCACATACACACACAGTTATTAAAACCAGAACTGTCATATTTAATTATTTTATCTTAAGCATAAAGGACCAAAAAACAGGAAGAAGAAATTCTAAGATTAATGAAACTGGAATGTTTTGTACCCAAAGTGTCGATGAGATATTTCTGCCCCACCAGCTTCATATACTCGTCTATGGCTTTGGTGGCCAAAGTGTTTTCTCTGAAGAGCAGCGCCTCTTTCTCGCCCGAGCGCTGTACTTCAGCGTGACCCAGCTCGATCAGGAAGTCCTGGAAAAAAAAGAATAGAACATCTTTTGTAGTTGAATCTGTTTCCCAAAATATAAATCCACAGTTTTAATCCTGCATCTTTCTCTTCAGTAGAATAAACACTGGTGTTCAGCAGGTTGTGTGATCTTTGTAGCAGAAAAGACACACTTTCTTTCATTCATAATGAGAGGCTGTATTTGCTGGTACATACTTTGGCCTTTCCAATGCTCTGTAGAACATGGACGAGTGCTCCAGCCAGCTCCTCTTTATCTCTGACGTTCAGCAGAGGCTCCAGGTTGCTACACATCTTCATGTACCCCAAAGTCACAGACTCTGCAAACTCCTTATATCTCTCGATCGGTAGCACTTTTAGGTTCTGGAATCGCGCCTTAACTCGGATACACGCCTGGGGGCCGAGCTGCTCCTTCGATCCACCTGTCCCAGGAGGTTTGTAAGGAACGATGGGATACCATTTCTCCTGAAACACTCGGCCTTTAATGTTGGACAGAGACAGGGCTACGCTGCCCAGAGGGTATAAGATGTTCTCATCCTTTGAGTGGCGCTTCTTCTTTGGGTCATCATCCCGGAACAGGTGCAGTGTGATCTGTGTAACAGGGGGCAGGTTATCCAGCTCAAAATACTCACCCCAAAACAGCTGGCACCCCCCTGTACTTGCACTTCCTCCAGAAGACACGCCCACAGCACTTGACCCACTGTCACTCACAGGGACTGAGGACGCTTTACCCACGGCACGACTGCTGGTGCGAGCAAACAGTGTACCATCCAGGTGAACCTCACAGTAGTAGCGCTTTTTTGGTGGGAGACCTTTAGCTTCGTTTACCCACAGGCTGAGAGAGTTCTCCATACGTTCACAGTTATCCTAAAGGAGAACCGTAAGAGCCAATCACAACAACACGGGAAGCCGTAACTATTTGAAACCAATGATAAGATATATTTTTTTATTCTGATTTCTGTTTCATTTCCTTTAAGGAAGTGGATTTTAATCTACAGTCTGTACCTTATTGGGCCGCGCCGCACGCCGCAGGTTCTCGATCCAGCGATCTCTCTCAGCCGCGGAGCTGCACCCGAAGCAGTGATTGCTGTCTGAGGTAATTACCTCAAAGCAATACTTCTCTCCCAGGATGGAACTGTGCACCGGTCGGATCACGGTGGTACAGTCCGAACTCACATTCAGACTTTCAGCTGCACTCAGTGGCACAGAGAGAGAGTCTCGAGAACCGAACCTGCTACACACACCAAAAAACAAATACACAGGATTTTAGAAAGCTATAATAAAATAACAGACAGACAAAAAAACACAGAGAACAGACAGACAGACAGACAGACAGACAGCACCATGCTGCAGAACTCAGTCCCACTACGTTGAGTTGTGTGTTACTCAGTTTCCTGTGAGCTCCACCCTGCAGACGCCGTTTAATCTTCATCTAAACACAAGAGAGAGACACATACTCTGGGGTCACTGTGTGTGTGTGTGTGTGTGTGTGTGTGTGTGTGTGTGTGTGTAATACTCACTCTCACTCCACCATCCTGGGTTTTGGGTTTTGGGGCGGTAACAGACGTGGGATCTGGACTGCACTCTGGAAATAATAGAATGAAAATTAATTTACCTGAATATGAATCATTTACATATGTGTGTGTGTGTGTGTGTGTGTGTGTGTGTGTGCGTGTGTGTGGTCAGTATTTATACACACTAATTATTATAAAACACACTCTAAAGATTAATACTCTTTGTCTGTTCTCTTTAGGGGTCATCACAATAAATAATATCTACCCCATCCCATCCTCTACATCCGCTTCACTTACACACACCAACTTCATGTCTTCATAACATCTTTATCTCCTGCCGTCACTTCTATGTCAAACTCTGATTTCCACTCTTCTTCTTGCACATGTCCAAACCAGCTCAATCTGTCCTTTCTGACTTTGCCCCTGAAACATCCACCATGATCCGTTCCTGATGAACTTGTTCCTAATCCTGTCCGACCTCGTCACTTCCACTACAGATCACAATGTCATCTGCAAACATCATTGTCCAAGGAGAGTTCTGTCTGACCTCGACTGTCAACAGATCCATTACCACAGCAAACAAAAAGAGGCTCACGGTTCCACTTTCCTTTCTTTTATTTACACACATGTATTCGGTCTTATGATTGACCTTCATTCTTTTCTCCTACAGATCAAACCTTTTTTTCCACCTTTTTTAACTGGTCCATCACCATAACAAACAAGAACGGTCTCAGAGTTGATCCCTGATGCAGTCCCACCTCCAGATTAAACTCCTCTGTCTGATCTCCTGCACTCCTTACCACCGTCCTGCTCCTCTCATACATGTCTTGCACCACTCTGACATTCTTCAGTGCTTCTCCTGACCTCCTCATACAATATCAAAGCTCTTCTCCCAAAACCCTGTCATATACTTTCTCCATGTCTACGAAGACAAAATGCAGCCTCTTCTGATCATCTCTGTATTTCTCAGCATTCTCAGAGCAAACATAACCATTTACTCATCTGTACAACATTCTTTTTTTTCTCTAGTGTGTAATCTAATGTACAACTCATCATATTCCTTCAGTTTGGTCTCAGTCTCCTCCTTCTTTGATCTGCGCTGTAATTCCCTGTATTTCTGTCCACTATCTTCTATCTTTTCCATGTCCCAATTCTTTCTGACTAACCCTCTTCCTCTGTACCCTATCCTAAAATTCCTAATTTCACCACTAAGTTTTTTTATCTTCTTTCCTCCTTCCAGATGACATGCCCAGCACCTGTCTATCTGTCTCCCCGATCATTTCTGCTGTAATGTCCCAGTTTTTCGAAAGCACTAGCTGACCACATAGAGCCTGTCCCAATATCTGTCTGAATTATTCACAACATTCTCGATTTTTCAGTTCTACCACTTAGATTTGAAGAAGAAAACCATCACCACACCACCAGATGATGTCTGACTACACACTCTCCCCTACCACCGCTTTACTTCTTTATCACTTCTTTCCCTTAAAAGTGTCCATTAAAATTTGCTTTAATCACCTCTCTCAAACCTCTGGGGATGTTCTCCATCATCTTATCTAACTCACTCCAGACTCTCTCTTTCTCTTCTAACTCACAACCCACTTGTTGGTCATAACCGCTTACAACATTCAACATCAATCTCTTCAATTTCTCACTTCAAACTCATCAGCCTGTCTTTTAATTTTAATTTTTTTTTACCTCCCAAACTCCTCCGTCAAGATCACTGCTGCTCCATTTCTCTTCCCATCCACACCAAGATAAAACAGTTTGAATCCCTTGTCAATGCTTGGAGTCTTGCTGTTCTTCAGTTTGTCTACTTTACTTCTGTCCATCATATCAGCCTGCTCTCCATCTTTCTCTCTTATTATACCAACATTCAGTGTCTCTATTCTCAGTCCAACACTCTTTCCAACGCTTTCCTCCTCTCTGTCTAACACATCTACCTCCTCTCCTCCTTCTACCAAAATAATACACACAGACACACATACTAATCATCAATTTACACACACACTTTTATAAAAAGTCTTACCCAGCGCTCCACCACAAACAATCCAATGCCTAAAAACCATGTTTATCACACACACACACACACACACACACACAACCATTTCAGACATGCGCCCCGTGTTTAACTGATAGATGAGTTTTGAGCATCTGAGTGGAACGCCCAGTGCTGATGTTATCTCATAACATTTACAAAGGAAGCCATTTCACACACACACACACAGTATCTATTTCCTGTGAGTAGCTGACTCATTTTCATGTCAATGTTCAGAATCCTAGCCACTCAGCTAACTGCATTCCACTGCAGAAAACTACACACACACACACACACACACACACACACACACACACACACACTGTCCACTTTAATAGGAACACGTGCTAATTCATGCCAAGAGGTGAGATAGTGAGATGATGAGTGTGTGCTGATCTTTATCATTAATCATATCTAAGCATAAAGAAAGAATAACTAAGCTACACTAAAAAATGATTAGTGTGTGTGTGTTTGTGTGTGTGCATGCACGAGTGTGTGTGCAATAAATACTGACCAAGGTTGGAGTGACTCTCTGTGAGGTTCTGTAAACTGACAGATGACAGACAGCTGCTCGCTCGATTCCTCATCCGCAACAAAGGCTAAACACACACACACACACACACACAATTTTCAGCTCTGTTTGTGTATATGTGTGTGTATATGTGTGAGTGTGTGTTTGTATATGTATACCTCCTCTTCTCGAGAGATAAATATCTGTCCGTCCTGAAGGATGCAGTTGTTGATGTCCCACACAGGAACATCCTGAGGAACCCAGGAGAACTGAACTAAATCTGCACCCTCCACACATGGCACATCTACACACACACACACACACATTTTTTTCTAAAATTGACTCTTACTTCATCATGAATCAGTCAGTTACATGATGTGGGAGGAGCTTCTGTATTTTAGACATTTTTCATGCCCAGAAAAGTAACAAACTTCACATCAACGTGTTTATTTCACTCAGTATAAATGTTTATAACGAGCTTTAACAAAAAAATTTACAGAGAATTTAATGTTTTACTTACAATTCTTAAATCTGGCAACCGGATGTGCTCTGAGTGTTAAAGCTCGTTAAAGCGGAAATTTAATGAAATCTAAATCAAAGAAGGATGATGATGGGGGTGATGATGATGATGCTGATGATGATGGTGATGATGATGGTGGTAATGATAGTGATGATGGTGGTGATGGTAATAGTGGTGGTGATGATGATGATGCTGATGATGATGGTGATGATGATCATGGCACATCTACTGTTCCCAGTGGTTTGCTTCCTACTTGGAAGGGCGTTCATATCAGGTAACATGGAGAGGTACAACATCTGCCCCATGCAGACTTTCCACTGGTGTCCCACAAGGCTCAGTACTTGGTCCTCTTCTTTTCTCCCTCTATACTCACTCACTTGGCAAAGTTATTTCTTCACACGGGTTCACATACCATTGCTATGCTGATGACACTCAACTTGTCTTTTGTCTTTTCCTCCATCAGACACCACAGTTTCTGCAAGGATTTCAAACTGCCTGGCAGACATTTCATCATGGATGGCTGCTCACCAGCTGAAACTCAACCCGTGCAAAACTAAACTACTTTTTATCCCAGGTGACTCATCTCCATGCCAGGATCTTGCAATCACTCTGGACAATTCACAGATCTTCCCTTCAACCAGTGCTCGCAACCTGGGGGTAACTATGGACAATCAATTATCCTTTTCCTTACATGTTGCCAACATAACACGTTCCTGCAGGTTTATCCTGCATAACATCCGGAGGGTTCGACCTTTCTTACCCACTCAGGCCACCCAGTTGCTCGTGCAGTCTCTTGTAATTTCTAAAAAACTAGACTACTGCAACTCGCTCCTGGCTGGCCTACCTCTGAGTGCAATTCGCCCTCTGCAGATGATTCAGAATGCAGCTGCACTTGTGTTGTTTTTAACCTACCAAAAGTTTTCACACCACCACTCCACTGCTGCGCCCCCCCCCCTCCATTGGCTCCCAACAGCTGCACGCATCAGATTCAAAACACTGACGTTTGCCTACAAAGCCAGAAACGGAGCTGCACCCTCCTACCCTACAAACACTCATCACTCCACGCATCGCACCACACCGCGTCCCTCAGATCCACAGGTACTGCTCGGCTTGTTCCACCATCCCCTAGGAAACGAGGTAGGTCTGCCTCAAGACTTTTCTCTGTTCTGGCACCCAAGATGGTGGAACGAACTTCCCATCAATGTCAGAACAGCAGAGACACACCGACTGTCTTCAAGAGGCGTTTTGAAAACCCATCTTTTTCTTAAGTATAAGTATATTCAATTTATTGTCATTGTGCAGGTACGTGTACAGAGCCAATGAAATGCATTTTTTTCGCACATATCCCATCTTAGTAAGTTGGGGGGTCAAAGCGCAGGGTCAGCTATGATACAGCGCCCCTGGAGCAGGAGGGGTTAAGGGTCTTGCTCAAGGACCCAACAGTGGTTGACTTGCCGGAGGTGGGGCTTGAACCCAGGTGTTTTCTGGTCTTCAGATTAACAACTCAGCACCTTAACCATTTGAGCCACCCTGCCCCTAAATACCTGCACTCGACATTTAAAAACAAACAAACAAACAAAAAAAAACCCCCCCTTACTCTTTTCAACAGGTTTTTGTTGTTGTTGCACCTTTTTGTGAAATATTATATCAGTATTGAGCTGTTTTTGATGTGACTTAAAGCACTTCTTGTACGTCGCTCTGGACAAGAACGTCTGCTAAATGCTGTAAATGTAAATGTAAATGATGATGGTGGTAATGATAGTGATGATGGTAATGGTGGTGGTGATGATAGTGGTGATGGTGGTGATAATGATGGTGGTGATGATGATGGTGGTGATGATGATGGTGGTGATGATGATGATGGTGATGGTCAGTGTTTCTTACCCTCCCGCTGTTGTTGTTGTTGTGTGGTGCTTGTGTTGTTGCGGTTCTGCGCCCGCGGCCTTTTCAGTCTCTGTGATACCTGCTGCAGGTATTTGCGGAGTTTCCCGCGCTGTTGCGTGTCCGCGCCTGCGCTGGTTTCCGCCGCTGAGGGTGATGACGATGAAGGAGACAGGATGGAGGACAGGAGCGAGCCGGGAGGTTCTGACAGCGCTCTGCGGAAGGGGTTCTTTCTCCCGACACGAGGCCCCGGTGTCGGTGTGGCTGATTTTTCGGGTGTGTCTTCACTCAGCGCTTTTTTCCAGCTCTGCATCCGACTCCACTTGTTTCCCGCGCTTTTCTCTGACGGATCGGCCCGCGCTCCTCCCGTCTGCCAGGTGTACGAGGTTAATAAGTTCCCGTCCTGTTCCACGCGCTCCTCTCCGCTCTCCTCCTCACCCCTCACTTCTTCTTTCTCCATCTTTGCGTGCGTTTCCGTCTCAGGCGCTTTATCCGTTCCCATGAATACGGTGATGATGGAGTGATAAAATGATGGAGTGATGGATTTATAGAGTGATAAAATGTTGGAGTCTCAACAGAACCTGACGCTCACCTCTTTCTTCACTGATCTGTACTGTTTCTGCACGCGCTCAGCTTTATAACCACTTCCTGTTGCATGAAGTTGTAGGAAACTCAGACGTGTTGCGTGTTTGTTTCTCTGGACATGAAATCGTTCAGGGGTTTTTTGCTCTTCACTGAAGATCATTTCAGAACCTTTACTGCAAACATCATAAAGGGTT
Organism: Bagarius yarrelli; assembly: GCA_005784505.1. Lineage (NCBI taxonomy): Eukaryota > Metazoa > Chordata > Actinopteri > Siluriformes > Sisoridae > Bagarius > Bagarius yarrelli. The sequence goes on from VCAZ01000220.1 coordinate 590,955, forward strand.
CTTCAGCAAAACCCGGAGTTTTTCACATGCTTTTCTACATGTTGTGTTAAGTTTGACAGGTTGCGTTTCACGCACCGGAAATTTAAAAAAAAATCTAAAACAAGAAGAAAAAAGGTACTCAGAAATACAGAGAGAGAGAGACGGAGAGAAAGGGAGAGACAGAGAGTAAGAGAGACGGAGAGAAAGGGAGAGAGACAGAGGAAGAGAAAGGGAGAGAGAGACGGAGAGAGAGAGAGAGAGAGACGGAGAGAAAGGGAGAGACAGAGACTGAGAGAGACGGAGAGAAAGGGAGAGAGACAGAGAAAGGGAGAGACAGAGACGAAGAGAAAGGGAGAGAGAGAGAGACGGAGAGAAAGGGAGAGAGAGAAAGGCGAGAGAAGAGGGAGAGAGAGGAGAGAGAGGAGAAAGAGGAGAGGAGAGGCGGAGAGAAAGGGAGAACAGAGAGAGAGAGAGGGAGAGAAAGGGAGAGAGAGACAGAGAAAGGGAGAGAGAGAGAGAGAGAAAGGGAGAGAGAGACAGAGAAAGGGAGAGAGACAGAGGGAGAGAAAGGGAGAGAGAGACGGAGAGGAGAGAGAGAGGGAGAGAAAGGGAGAGAGAGAGAGATTGTGTTTTTATCGTTTTAAATTGTTGAACAGGAAATGGGTTGCGGGTTTGTGCTGCTCTGACAGGAAATTCTGAAGTAGTAACCGTTAATAAAACAGTGAGAAAGAGACAGTGTTTGTCTCACACACACACACACACACACACACACACACACACACAAAGAGACACAGAAGTTTGTTTTTCACACGTTTTATTTATTGGTGCTCGTGGGTGACAGTGAAGACTTTAATTCTTTCAGCAGAGAAATAAAATCCTTCATTCAGTGAATTTTTCCTGCGTTTAAGGTTAAAAACGACTTTAATGTTTAACAGTGAGATTAAAGTGCCGAGAAAAAAACCTCAGATTTATCGGTATATTTGTGTGCAGATTCTAGATTTTATGCACAGAGTAAAATTTCCTGTTTGGTGCTTCTGTAATTTAGGACCCGGTGCATTGTGGGTAAGATCTGCTGCAGTGCATTGTGGGATTTCAGAGTGTGTGTGTGTGTGAGTGTGTGTGTGTGTGTGATTCTCTGATTCTCTGTTATTATTGTATAGCTGCTCTGTATACTAATGACCAGAAGTAATTTGAATTAAAGCTTTAATGTCAAACGATTTATTAGAATAAAAAAGACTAAACATTCTGAAAGAACTTAAATTAAACTGTCCATTCATGCAGCAGTGCTCATTCGCTGTGAAGCAGTACACGTGTGTGTGTGTGTGTGTGTGTGTGTGTTTATTCAGTTGATTTGGTGCCATTGTAGTCGCCCTGAGATTCGGCATCTTCGTCATTAGCATCAGCGTCGATCAGGCCCCGCCTTCCACCGGTACGCCGCGCACCGCTAGCAAATGATGGAGCCTCATTACCGCGCCTGCAAACACACACACACACACACAATTAATGTGTACTAAATATGTGTGTGTTGTGTGTGTGTGTGTGTGTGTGTGTACCTCAGCTTGTTTTTCAGTGATGTAATCTCTCGGCTCAGTGTATCATTCGACTCGGTTGCTTCCTCCAGTTCTCGCTGTAGTTTACGGCGAGCGGCGGTGATGCGCTGGGATTCTTCCTCCGCCTCCTCCACTTGTCGCTTCAGCTGCTTTACCCGTGCATTTGCCTTCTCTGCCTGCACACACACACACACAAAGTAAGTGAAGTCACACTGGAATCATGCTAGATACAACTGTACAAATGTGTGTGTGTTAGTCAGAGACCTGGTCTTTGTATTGCTCAGCCTGCTTTCTTTCATCCTCCAACTGAATCGTGAGGTCCTTCAACTTCTTCTCCTTCTGACGCATCGTTTTACCTGTGGCCTGTTTCTCCCTGGAACACACAAACACACACATGAACCCTCACTTTATTCCGTTGTGTGTGTGTATGTGGGTGTGTGTATATATGTGTGTGGTGAACACCTATTCTCCTGCTCCAGCTGTTCCTCCAGTTGTGCCACTTTAGCCTCTAGAGCAGTAATTGAGGACTTGAACTTGGACTTCACCTGGTTTTCCATCTCCTGCAGTTTGGCTTTCAGTTCTTTGTTCTGTCTCTCCAGCTGCTGACGAGCACTTTCATTCTTCTGTGAAGTTGTTCTTTCTGTCTGAAGCTCACTTGTCAGTTGGTCCACCTACAGCATTGAGAAAATAATGAAGTAATAGAGATAATGCAGATGTTGGAGATGGTAGAGAGAACGGAGATAATGCAGATGTTGGAAGTGATGGAGAAGATGAGAAGATGATGGATGGATATGTAGTCTTACCTGCTGAGCGTTCTTTCTCAGCCTGTCGTTCATTATCTCCATGTTGCTCTGTTCCTCTTCCAGTTCCTCCTCTAGCTGAGCAATCTTAGCCTCAAGACGGCGTTTTTCATCACTCAGTACAGACCTGCAGAGCAAGCGTGCACACACACACACACACACACACACACACACCACTGACGCTGATAAACAGCTTGGTGCAGTGTTTGTGTGGAAGTGGCTAATGCTAACAGATCACTGACTTTAGATATTTAGTTTATTTAGTGTCTCGATGTGAATGTTTAATATCTCGTAATGAATGTTTATTGTCTCAATGTTTAATATCTCGTAATGAATGTTTAATTGTCTCATTGTGAATGTTTATTGTCTCATTGTGAATGTTTATGTCTCGATTGTCTTTGTAATGTTTATTGTCTCATGTCATTGTATGTTTATTGTCTCATTGTGATGTTTATCTCAGATGTGATGTGTATGTGGTTGTTTATTTTGTATTGTAATGAGGTGTTAATTGTAATGAATTTTGCATTTTTGTATTTGTAATGTGTATGTTTAATGTGTAATTGTGTCATGTGTGTTGTTGTGACTGTTGTATTGTCTCATTGTTAATTGGTTTAATATCTCGTAATGAATGTTTATTGTCTCATTGTGAATGTTTAATGTCTCGTTGTGAATGTTTATTGTCTCATTGTGAATGTTTAATATCTCGTAATGAATGTTTGTTTTATGTCTTGTAATGAATGTTAATGTCTCGTAATGAATGTTTAATATTTGTAATGAATGTTTGTTTATTGTGTCATTGTGAATGTTGTATGTTCTCATTGTGAATGTTTATTGTCTCATTGTGAATGTTTAATATCTCGTAATGAATGTTTATTGTCTCATTGTGAATGTTTAATATCTCGTAATGAATGTTTATTGTCTCATTGTGAATGTTTAATATCTCGTAATGAATGTTTGTTTATTGTCTCATTATGAATGTTTATTGTCTCATGTGAATGTGAATCATTGTAATGAATGTTTATTCTCGTAATGAAGTGATGGCTCATTGTGAATGTTTATTGTCTCATTATGAATGTTTATTGTCTCATTGTGAATGTTTATTGTCTCATTGTGAATGTTTATTGTCTCATTGTGAACGTTTAGTTTCAGGTGTTTTCATAGGAAGTGAGTTTTTGTGATCAGTGTTAGTGATGCTCACTTTCCAGATGCGTTGCTGGAGAGTTCATCAGCAAGTTCATCACGCTCTGCTTCAGCCTGCTTCTTTGCACGTTCTGCAGCTGCCAAGTCCTAAGGATACACACACACACACACACACACACACACACACACTATCAACTGTGTATTAGTGTGAGTTTAGAAGTGTGTATCAGTGTCTATCAATGTGTAGTAGTATGTGATATTGTATTTTAGTGTGTATCAGTGTGTATCAATGTTTAATAGTTTGTATCAGTGTGTTTTAGTGTGAAATAGTACGTATCAATGTGTAGTAGTGTGTATCAGTATGTGTTAGTGTGTTTTATTGTTTAGTAGTGTCTATGAGTGTGTATTGGTGTGTATTAGAGTGTATCAGTGTGTATCACTGTGTATCAGTGTGTGGTAGTGTATTAGTATGTTTTGTGCACCTCCTGAAGTTGCATAAGCTCCGCCTCCAGGTTCTTGGCCTTCTTTTCGTTTTCTTTAGCGGTGGCCAGAACTTCTTCTCTGGCAGCTCGCGTGTCGTCCAGCTCTCTCTGAAAGTCCTTCATCTGAGCCTAAAACATCCAAACACACATCATTACACACCCAGAATCTCCCTGTCTCTCTATCTCTAGCTCTCTCTGTCTCTCTCACCTGTAGTTTGCGCAGTTGTTTGATGGCCTCGTCTCTGTTCTTGTTGGCTGTGTCTATCTGTCCCTCCAGGTCTTTTATGTCTACCTCCATCTTCTTCTTGGACGCAGCCATGGCGGCTCTCTGTTTTCGCTCGTCCTCCAGCTCCGTCTCCAGCTCACGGACCTGCAGCAGTCACACACTTAGTCATAACATGATCTGTAACTTATTTAAATACACATTTATTAGCACAGTGAGCATGATGAAGAATGCTTGAAGAGCAGTATAGTGTTCGTGAAGGACACACACACACACACACACCTGTTTTATCAGCTGTTTTCTTTTCTCCTCTCCCTGCTCATCTCGTCCCTGCAGGTCTCGTTCAAATTGTGCTTTGAGGGCCTGCATGTTCACTTCCAGCCGTAGTTTTGCGTCCTCGGCAGCCTGCAGCTCGTCCTCCAGCTCCTCTAGCTGCGTCTTCATCTCCTCAACCTGCTGCTCAAGACCACGCTTTGATTTCTCCAGCTCGTGGACCTGAGAAACCACAAACCAAAACTTTAACACTATACGCAGTAACTGCAAAGGAAAGTTTTTATTGGTGTATTTGTGATGAATTCCTTCCCCCTTGTGGTAAGACAATGTTACTACAGTACTCACATTCTTTCCTACGTCATCCTTGGAGCTGATCAGGTCCTCCATCTCAGCCCGTAAGGCTTTGTTGGCTCTCTCCAGTTCCTCACGTGTGTTCTGCGCCTCCTCCAGTGCCCTCGCCAGAGACAACGCCTTTGTCTCCTTCTCACGTGCCTCTGCCTCCGCCCGGTCCCGCTCATCGGCGTACTTACATGACACACTCTTCTCCTCTGCAAGCATCTAAGCACATGACAGATAACCTCAGTGTGTGATTGTAATAGACACACTCATAGACAAACACACACATCAGACAGACCGCAGACCTGGTCAAACTTCTTTTGCTTCTTTTCCAAATTGGAGACAAGCTGTCTCTGGTTGTCCAGGTCCATAAGAATGTCCTCCAATTCCTGCTGCAGTCTGTTCTTGGTCTTCTCCAGTTTCTCATAGGCAGAAGACTTCTCCTCCAGCTGGGAGTTTGAGGACTCTAGGTCTTTCTGCAGACGTTTCTTGCTCTCCTCCAGCAGCTCAACATTTCCTGACACGTCATCCAGCTTCTTCTTAAAATCTGAAAGCTGAAACACAGAAAATGCAGACGATGGGATCTCTCTCTCCTCTCATTCTCTCACTCTTCAATTCTTCTGCTCACATTACTACCATGTTTTGTCCACTGAGTCCAAAGTGCTTCGATTTCTTCAACTATAGTTTTGTCTCTGGAGTTTTTTGGATCTGTCCTTCTTACCTGTTCCTCTACTTCCCCCTGTGGTCTATTACAGCCGTTAAATCTGTTAGAGAAAAGTGTGATGTGTGATCCTCCTCTGTAATGCACTCTGACTGTGTCGTTAATTATCTGACCTGGATGTTGAGGGTGGAGACATGTCTCTCCACGTTCCTCTTGGCCTCTGTTTCTTCCTCCAGCTGATCCTGTAGGCTGTTTCTCTCATCCTCCATCTGACGCAGTTTTGTGGAGAACTGCAGTTTCTGACGTGTCTCTTCAGCCAGCAGCTCCTACATGCACACACACACACACAATACTTATCAGAATCTCAGAGTCTCTGCTTGTGCTGATGGTAGAAATGTGTGTGTGTGTGTGTGGGTGGGTGTCTTACCTGCGTGTCTTGGACCTGAGAGGTCAGACTGGCCACATCCTTATTCAGTTTAATGTTCTTCCCCTCAGCCTCATTCAGCAGGTTGGTGACACTCTCCAGCTCCACCTGCGCACACACACACCTGATCAGGACAACGATAAAGCTTAAAATTGGCCTCATAAGAATGTTTCCTGGCTGTTGTCTGGGTCGGGAATGATATTGGAATAAGTTTGTGTGTGTGTGTGTGTGTGAGAGACTTACAGTCATTTTGGACACCCTGTCTCCAAGCTCAGCTTTCTGTTTTTCACTGTCGTTGAAGCGGGACTGCAGATCTGCTAACTGTCCCTCCACTTTCTTTCTCTTGTGTTCCACTTCCTGCTTGGCCTGAGAGAGGGTGCGGATCTCAACTGTCAGCTCTGATGTCTCCTTCTCCAGCGTCTGCTTTGCCTTCTCCAAGTTTGTCTTCACCTACAAATAGCACAAGCAGGATTTTATAATAACAACTCTGAGAATGGAGCAGATACAGAGGTGGTGGTGGTGCTGGTGGGGGGTTGGGGGTCGGGTCATGCACAAGACTTTGTTATTAACCAGCGTTAACTGCAGGTCTCGTACCCTCTTGGCCTGTTCCAAATGTTCTGTGAGCTCCTCTACAGCCTGTGTGTGTTTCTGTCTCATCTCCTGCACCTGAGCTTCATGGTTTCGGCTCTCTTCCTCTATTGCTTTTTTCAGCAGGGTCACTTCCTGTTCACGCTTTGCCCTAGAGGAAGAAAATACTGTCAGGTAAGACTAATACCCACCCCCAACAAAACAACACGATCACAGTCTTTGGGTCAGGTTTATCTCCATTGCATTCTGGGTAATTCATATACTGATGCAGCTCCAGTAGTGTGTAATTTCTTTTTAGAGAATAATGACAGTGAGGAGCTGATGATGCACTAACCTGAGCTCCTGCTGAGTGGCTGTGGTGTCCAATGTGTCCTCCAGCTCAGACTTTAGGGCCTCCAGCTCCTCTGCCAAGTCTCTCTTGGTCTTCTCTGCTTTGTTTCGGGCGACACGTTCAGAGTCCAGGTCATCCTGCAGGTCTGAGATGATGCCCTCCAGCTCACGAATCTTCTTCAATGCGTTGTTCTTTTGTGCTGTCTCGTCCTCCAGCCTACAGACACACATAAAGACATGACTTTCTTTCTGTGCCTTAGCTACGCTAATCACCATAAAAAAGTATAGGGAACAAGGGACATAGAGTAGGGAATAGTGAACATAGAGTAGGGATTAGTGGACATAGAGTAGGGATTAGTGGACATAGAGTAGGGATTAGTGGACATAGAGTAGGGATTAGTGGACATAGAGTAGGGAATAGGGGACAAGTGTGAGTGTATCACCTTGCTAGTGCAGCCTGAAGCTCCTCCTCCTTTTTAGCCAGCTGTGCCTTTAGCTCAGCAATCTGCGCCTGAAGGTCAGCGACCTGTTCCTGGAGGTCATTAGACTCCGCCTCCAGCTTTCTCTTTATCTTGTCGAGCTCCTGCCGAGTTTTTTCCTCTTTCTTTAAACGCACTGCAGGTCAACATCACACATTTGTATTATATTTTGAATGATTATTACTATAAACAGTGTGGAGTGAGTGTGTGGTGAGTGTGAACAGTGTGGAGTGAGTGAACAGTGTGGAGTGAGTGTGAAGTGAGTGAACAGTGTGGAGTGAGTGAACAGTGAGTGTGTGAGTGAACAGTGTGGAGTGAGTGTGTGAAGTGAGTGAACAGTGTGGAGTGAGTGTGTGAGTGTGAGTGAGTGAGTGAAGTGTGGTGAGTGAGTGTGGTGGTGAGTGTGGCGTGAGTGTGTTGGAGTGACAGTGTGGAGTGAGTGTGTGGTGAGTGAGTGAGTGAACAGTGTGGATTGGCAGTGTGGTGTGAGTGTGTGTAGTGATTTAACGTGAGTGTGTGGAGTGTGACAGTGAAGGTGAGGTGACAGTGTGGAGTGAGTGTGAACAGGTGGAGTGATGACAGTGTGGAGTGGTGTGGGTGAGTGAACAGTGTGGTGAGTGAACAGTGTGGAGTGAGTGTGTAGTGAGTGAACAGTGTGGAGTGAGTGTGTAGTGAGTGAACAGTGTGGAGTGAGTGTGTAGTGAGCGAACAGTGTGGAGTGAGTGTGTGTGAGTGAGTGAGTGAACAGTGAGTGAGTGACAGTGTGGAGTGAGTGAGTGAAGTGTGTAGTGTGTAGTGAACAGTGGGGAGTGAGTGTTGTAGTGAGTGTAGTGAGTGAACAGTGTGGAGTGAGTGTGTAGTGAGTGAACAGTGTGGAGTGAGTGTGTAGTGAGTGAACAGTGTGGAGTGAGTGTGTAGTGAGTGTGAACAGTGTGAGTGAGTGAGTGTGTGGAGTGAGTGAACAGTGTGGAGTGAGTGTGTAGTGAGTGAAAGTGAGTGAACAGTGTGGGTCAGTGAGTGTGTGATTGGTGAACAGTGATTGAACAGTGTGGATCAGTGAGTGTGTAGTGAGTGAACAGTGTGTGATGAGTGTGTAGTTGAGTGAACAGTGTCTGGAGTGAGTGTGTGTAGTGAGTGAACAGTGTGTCAGTGTTCAGGTTTGTAGTGAGTGTGTGTGTAGTGAGGTGTAGTGAACAGTGTGGAGTGAGTGTGTAGTGAGTGAACAGTGTGGAGTGTGAGTGTGTAGTGAGTGAACAGTGTGGAGTGAGTGTGTAGTGAGTGAACAGTGTGGAGTGAGTGTGTAGTGAGTGAACAGTGAACAGTGAGTGAACAGTGTTCAGTGTGTATGAGTGTGTGGAGTGAGTGTGTGTAGTGAGTGAAGTGAACAGTGTGGAGTGAGTGTGTAGTGAGTGAGTGTGAGTGAGTGTGCACAGTGTGGAGTGAGTGTGGTAGTGGGCAGTGAGTGAGTGTGTTGAGTGTGTAAGTGAGTGAGTGTGTGAGTGTGTAGTGAGAGTGAACAGTGTGTCGTGAGTGAAACAGTGAGTGTGTGTGTGTGAGTGAGTGAACAGTGAGTGACAGTGTGGAGTGAGTGTGGAGTGAGTGAACAGTGTTCAGTGAGTGTGTATTGAGTGAAAAACAGTGTTCAGTGAGTGTGAGTGAACAGTGTGTAGTGAGTGAACAGTGTGGAGTGAGTGTGTAGTGAGTGAACAGTGTGGAGGAGTGAGTGTGTAGTAGTGTAGTGTGAACAGTGTGGAGTGAGTGTGAACAGTGTTCAGTGAGTGTGTGACAGTGAAGTGTGTAAGTGAACAGTGTGTGAGTGTGTAGTGAGTGAACAGTGTGGATCAGTGGTAGTGAGTGTAGTGAGTGAACAGTGTGGAGTGAGTGAGTGAACAGTGTGAGTGAACAGTGTTCAGTGAGTGTGTAGTGAGTGAACAGTGTGTAGTGTGAGTGTGTGAGTGAGTGTGAACAGTGTTGTGAACAGTGAGTGTGTAGTGAGTGAACAGTGTGTGAACAGTGTTCAGTGAGTGTGTAGTGAGTGAACATGTGGAGTGAGTGTGTGACAGTGTGGGAGTGAGTGTGTGAGTGTAGTGAGTGTTCAGTGAGTGTGTGGCAGTGTGGAGTGAGTGTGTAGTGAGTGAACAGTGTGGAGTAGTGTGGAGTGAGTGTGTAGTGAGTGAGTGAGTGAACAGTGTGTATTGAGTGAACAGTGTTCAGTGAGTGTGTGGTAAGTGTTCAGAGTGAGTGAACAGTGTGTATTGAGTGAACAGTGTGGAGTGAGTGTGTAGTGAGTGAACAGTGTGGGTTCAGTGTGGAGTGTGTAGTGAGTGTGTGAACAGTGTGAGTGAGTGTGTGAGTGTGTAGTGAGTGAACAGTGTGGAGTGAGTGTGTAGTGAGTGAACGTGACAGTGTGGAGTGAGTGTGTAGTGTAGTGAGTGAAACAGTGTGGAGTGTGTGTAGTGAGTGAACAGGTTGTTCAGTGAGTGTGTAGTGAGTGAACAGTGTGTAGTGAGTGTGAACAGTGTGGTTCAGTGAGTGTGTAGTGAGTGAGTGAACAGTGTGGAGTGAGTGTGTGAGTGACAGTGTTCAGTGAGTGTGTAGTGAGTGAACAGTGTGAGTGTGGAGTGAGTGAGTGTGGAGGTGAGTGAAAACAGTGTTCAGTGTGAGTGTGTATTGAGTGAACAGTTGTTCAGTGAGTGTGTAGTGAGTGAACAGTGTGAACAGTGTGTGAGTGAGTGGGTGTAGTGAGTGAACAGTGTGGAGTGAGTGTGTAGTGAGTGAATAGTGTGGAGTGAGTGTGTAGTGAGTGAAACAGTGTGTATGAGTGAACAGTGTTCAGTGAGTGTGTAATGAGTGAACAGTGTGTATTGAGTGAACAGTGTTCAGTGAGTGTGTAGTGAGTGAACAGTGTGGAGTGAGTGTGGAGTGAGTGAACAGTGTTCAGTGAGTGTGTATTGAGTGAACAGTGTTCAGTGAGTGGTGTCGTGAGTGAACAGTGTGGAGTGAGTGGTGTAGGAGTGAACAGTGTGGAGTGAGTGTGTGTGAGTGAACAGTGTTCAGTGAGGTGTGTGAGTGAGTGAGTGTGTGTAGTGAGTGAGTGTAGTGAGTGAATGTGGACAGTGTTCGTGAGTGTAGTAGTGAAGTGTTCAGTGAGTGTGTAGTGTGTGTTCAGTGAGTGTGAACAGTGTGTAGTGAGTGAGTGAACAGTGTTCAGTGAGTGTGTAGTGAGTGAACAGTGTGTAGTGAGTGAACAGTGTGTAGTGAGTGAACAGTGTGTCAGTGAGTGTGTAGTGAGTGAACAGTGTGGAGTGAGTGTGTAGTGAGTGAACAGTGAGTGAGTGAACAGTGTGTAGTGAGTGTGTAGTGAGTGAACAGTGTGTAGTGAGTGTGTAGTGAGTGAACAGTGTGTAGTGAGTGAACAGTGTGTGAGTAGTGAGTGTGTAGTGAGTGAACAGTGTGTAGTGAGTGAACACCTTCCAGGTCTGAGATCATGGACTCGTGCTTGTTCTTTAGCTTGGTCAGGTTTTTAGATTTCTCCTCTTCTTCAGCTAAATTAGCACTAAAATCAGCAACACGCTCCTCTAACAGCTTTTTCTCCTACACACACACACACACACGCACACACACACACACACACGCACACACACACACACACACGCGCACACACACGCACACACACACACACGCACGCACACACACACATTTGCAGAAGGTCTACATATGCAGCTATACAGATGGTGGCTAATGTGCAACAGGATTTGTAAAGCTCACTTTCAGCAGTTTGTTGTTTTGATCCTCGATCACCAGCAGGTCGTCCTCCAGTTTCTTGATCTTTCCCTCACAGGTGACTTTCTCCAGCTGCAGCTTTTGTCGCGCATCCTCCTCTTCTTCAAGGTGTTCCTCCAGTTCCTGGATACAGCATCATCATAACTATCACCCTTACAGATGACCACATACCATCAATCATCCTTATCCAATCACCATGAGCTCTGACACAGAACACACACACGCATGCTTCTGATCAGGAAAACATAAACACTGACAGTGGAGACGTTCTGCTTCGGTTCTCATTGCAGCATCTTTCTCTCATTGCCCTGCCCTTGATGGAAGAACTTTTTTATGTAAGTGAACTGAAAGCAGAGGAAAGACCCACAGGGGTGTGTCATGTGCTAACACACCTGGATCTGATGCTGCATCTTCTTCCTGTCAACCTGCAGGGTGGCGCTCCGCTCCTCCTCCTCCTCCAGCCGTGCCTCCATTTCATGAAGGATCTCCTCCAGCTCCTGCTTTTTAGCAACTAATCGAACTCGCATCTCCTCTGCCTCAGCATAAAGCTCAGTTTCTGCCTGAAGTTGCTCCTGCAAAGCGTTCCTCTCCTCCACAAGCTGCATACAGAAAAACACAACAACATTGAGACATGATGAAGAAATCACAGTAAAACAGTAAAAGTCATGTGACTCTGAGGACCGGACCTGTGTGTGTTTCAGCGTAATATCTTTCAGCTCCGTTTCGTACTTCTGCGCTGAATCTTTGGCTTTTTGAAGCTCCTCCTCTTTGACACTTAGCTCCTCCTCCTGACGTGTCACCTGGAGTAGAGGCTTCACCTGCAACAAGTAAATATGGACACACACACAAACACAGATTAAGCAGTCACTCATACATACTTCTACACTCAGACTCTTACACACATCTTTAGCGTGTGTGAAGTCTGCATTAAAGCATAATCAGGATCAACAAACACACACTGCTGTCTGACCTTAGTGAAGAGTCTCCACCACTGCCAGTTCCTGAGCTTCAGATAAGCAGCACAGTTCCTCTGGATCACTCGCATGGCTGTCAGCTGCTGCTGCCGTTTGGCAAATGACCTACACACACACACACACACACACACACACACACACACACACACACACAGTTATTCTAATTCAAACCTTTTGCTTTCACACTCTAACTGTATGTGGTGTGTGGCCATTGTCCTCACTTCCTGGCGAGAAAGCCTCGGGCCTGTGCCTGGAAGGCGATAATGATAACTGTGATCTTCAGGTCGCGCTCCTCCTCCAGCTGAGCCAGAACACCAGTCCTGAAAAAGATCTTACTCTGACCGATGCGGTAGAGGTTGGGGTCCAAGTCCAGGTGCTTAATCTACAACAGGAAGTAGGGTAGGATTAGAACACTGCTGCTGATTTAATCAAACTGTACAGTGGAGAATGTTAATGATGCACACTCGCTCTGCACACTCGCACTGCACACTCGCACTGCACACTCGCTCTGCACACTCGCTCTGCACACTCGCTCTGCACACTCGCTCTGCACACTCGCACTGCACACTCGCACTGCACACTCGCACTGCACACTCGCACTGCACACTCGCACTCGCACTGCACACTCGCTTGCACACTCGCACTCACACTGCACACTCGCACACTCGCACTGCACACTCGCACTGCACACTCGCACTGCACACTACACAATAACTGCACACACTACACTAGCTGTTCACTTACTACACACTTACTGCACACTGTTCACTCACTACACAATTTCTGCACACTCACTAGACACTCACTCTTCACTCACTACACACTGTTCACTTACCAGCACACTTACTCACCATCAGTATACAGGCCTGTTTTCCGTCCATGAAGCCCTTTGGAATGGCGTTGGCTGCCAAAATCTCGTATCTAACATTAGAATCACACTGAAACGCTCAGCTGCAGTTATTTCATCTCTCAGTCAGTAATATATTAATTATAAATAAAATATTCACATAAATACATTATGAAATATCGATATTAATAAACATTTTACAGTGCAGTGTCATTACTGGGTTTATACGGAATATTAATAATATACTGTATATAACTCATATCATATCATTGTGTGTGTGTGTGTGTGTGTGTGTGTGTGTGTGTGTACCTTTGTCTAAACTCCTGGAAGACGATGCGGTTAGGGAAGCCCTGTCTGCAGATCCTGATTCCCTCTAACACGCCGTTACACCTGAGCTGCTCTAAAACTAGGTGAGCATCGAGCTTACCCGCCTGTCCGTAACACACACACGCATATTTCAGCACAACAACAGGGTACACACAGAACACAAACATAATGAGAAAAAATACTACATTTAACCATTTTGCTCTTATGGTATGTACTGTGACTCGATGTGACATCACGCCACATACCAACCGGTCCCGACTGTGAAGACGGGAAATCTCACAAAATAAAGATGTTAATGTTTGGAATGATTTTGACTTTTTGTATTCTGATTGGATATTGTTTTGTTTTACATGATAATCTTCAGATCAGACACACATTTGTCCTTAGGATCCCCCTCACACCAATATTTTACATGCTATTGATGAGAACGCACCCTCTTCTCGTGGTTGGGGATGATGCAGCGGACGAAATTGGGCTGCGTGTTGTGTAGCGTGGTCATCAGTTTGGCGAGAGACTCCTTGTAAAGCTGACCGACGGTGCGGAACATTCCCTTCTTCGTTTTGGAGGCACTGGGCATGGAGCTGTCCGACATCTTGGCGATGGTCTCCAGTCCCACCACACGATCCGCTTGAGAGAAAAAGAGAGAGAGAGAGAGAGAGAGAGAGAGAACAGTATAAACATCTGCATATAGGAAAACTGTGTGATGTGTGAGCTTTTGCTGTCCTCACCGTCCTTCCACAGATCCTGCACAAACACACTGGAGGAGTTGTTGAGCAGTGCAGTAACGTTATCATTCAGGGGATCCATGTTCTTCGTCAGCCATGCAACAGCGTTATAATCCACCTGTGCCACACACACACACCCAGTAGATATAAAAAAGGGGATTCTAATACACACATAACAAAAAAAAAAGGATGTGTCTCTGAGGCAGCCAATCAGGCGACAGCTCCACCCACCCGGCCGGCGTAGTGTAGCACTGAGAACTCAGTTTTGTCCTTCAACTGTTTGGGTTTGGCGAATTTCAAATGATTGGCATGTTGATTTGTGAGTTTCTCTACAAACGACACATCTGTGGCTTTAGGGAACCAACATTCTTCATCCAGTAGGGCCAGGATACCTGGAGGGTTGTTCTGCACACACACACAAACACACACAAACACACCCTTTTCTCTTTTCTGTCTCAAGCCAAGCTTTTCATGATTTCTAAGACTTCCTTATCATGTCGATGGTCAGTGTGTACATGCAGTATACACACACTGTCCCCATGACGACACACACACACACACACACTAACCGGCCTCTCGATAAGCTCGATGCAGGGCTGAAGGTCCAGTCCAAAGTCGATGAAGCTCCACTCGATGCCCTCACGCTGATACTCCTCCTGCTCCAGTATGAACATGGTGTGATTGAAGAGCTGCTGCAGCTTCTCGTTAGTGTAATTAATACACAGCTGCTCAAACGAGTTGTCCTACAGAACAAATAACGTGTGTGATTCATTACAAGCGCTTCTGATTGACCACAGCAAAGTTCCAATGTTTATATTAAAACCATGAGGATATCTGGGAGTGTGTGAGAGTCTCATTCTTCATAAGAACCTCTGCTTTCTAATGTTCTGGATTTTACTCGTACTGCTATGTTTCTCTGAACAGAAGATCATTGCAGATCATAAAAATTTGAATTTAGTCTAGTTGATAGTTTGACCTGGGATATGCTGATAAAGCGACATTCACTCGAAAGATTTTTCACACCTCGAAGATCTCGAAGCCGGCAATGTCCAGGATGCCAAGGAAAGACGCGCCCTGACGCTTGGTTTTATCCAGAGCTTTATTGACACGAGCAAGAATCCAGCGGAACAGACGCTCATACGTTGCCTTTGCTAAAGCCTCCACTGCAAAATCAGCCTACACACACACACACAGAAGACAGGTTTAAGAGAAGTTGTTATGTGATCTTGGGTGAAATGCAACCCATTGCTTATGCCTCTGACGGCTGCTTTTACCTGCTCTTTGGTCTGCGCCTTCTGTACGACTTCTCTGCCTACTTTGATGCGTGGGGTCAGCATGGCACGGGTGAAATCCGTCACATTGATGCCTGACAGGTGACAGACCTTCTGTGCAGCTGTGTTTAGGACAGAATTTTCACTTTGTAATTCTGCACTGATCTACAGCTGCAGCTGTGTTTAAGAAGGTGATGAGGTGAGCTGTGGTGGACTCTCACCTGTATTGTCAGGCATGGTGGCCTGCTCCTGGTTCCTCTCTTTCTTAAACTCGATGTTGCCAAGCTGCAGCACAGTGGACACAACCTTCTGGATTCCTGACAAGTGAACACACCACATTGGCATTGACAGGAAGTCTATTCATCTCTGTAGCGTTTGGAAACCCGTCTTATGGGCTTGTTTATGTTTCTGTCAGTGTGTGTGTGTGTGTGTGTGTGTGTGTGTTACCGATCCTCTCCTCATCAGTAAAGCCCATAATGTTCATCGCCTCCATTGTTTCATCGTACATCTCGTCATCCTGATTTCCTGGAATCTGCACATGTCCTGCTACCAGGAAGCGGTAATTATTGAAATTCTCCAGCAGCAGTTCCTCTGGAGGAAGAGAAGAAGAGCACCACACACCCCTGATAAGTGACTGATGAACATTTTAGAACCTTAAAGATCGCCAACCTAAACACGCCCACTCTCCATCCTAAACAACACGCCCACTCTCCATCCTAAACACGCCCACTCTCCATCCCCACTCTCATCCTAAACACGCCCACTCTCCATCCTAAAACACGCCCACTCTCCATCCTAAACACGCCCACTCTCCATCCTAAACACGCCCACTCTTCATCCTAAACACGCCCACTCTTCATCCTAAACACGCCCACTCTCCATCCTAAACACGCCCACTCTCCATCCTAAACACGCCCACTCTTCATCCTAAACACGCCCACTCTTCATCCTAAACACGCCCACTCTCTATCCTAAGCACGCCCACTCTTCATCCTAAACACGCCCACTCTTCATCCTAAACACGCCCACTCTTCATCCTAAACACGCCCACTCTCCATCCTAAACACGCCCACTCTCCATCCAAAACACGTCCACGCCCCATCCTAAACACGCCCCATCCAAAACACGTCCACGCCCCATCCTAAACACGTCCACGCCCCATCCTAAACACGCCCCACCGTAAACACGTCCACGCCCCATCCTAAACACGTCCACGCCCCATCCTAAACATTTTGGATATGACCACTCTGGATGTCAGACTAATATATGAGCAGGACTGGGCTTTACGATCTGCCCTATCCGAACACTACAACATCCACCACCAGCAACTGCACAAATAAAGCCACGGTCTTCTGGTCTTTAGACTCGAGCACCTTCACTGGAATCAGAACATAAGCAATTCAGCAGTCTGGATGAACATAACAGAGTGTGTCAATACCACGCAGCTTGTCCCTGGCTCCTGCCACCATGTAGTAGAAGATGTGGAAAGCTCTCTCAGTTTTAGCCTGTCGGATACAGCGAGATTTTTCCAGCAGGTCTGAGAGTCGAGTTCAGGAACAGAAAGCAGGATTAAAATTGGGACTTTAGAGTTTAATACTGCGTTTCTGAGGAACTCCGGGGAGAAATTAGTTGATCGTTTTGATCAGTTTTATGCTTTAAGGTGAATGATTATGTTATATATTACAGTCTCAGTGAAACACAAACTTTAGTTGAAGGAAATTTATAAATGTGTGTGTGTGTGTGTGTGTGTGTGTGTGTGTGTGTGTGTGTATAAGGATACAGGTTTCAATGTTTGCTCCAACGATGTAGCCTGTTACATCAAAGTTAATGCGGATGAATTTACCCTGTGAAAAGAGAAGAGGAGTGAATGATGTCATGCAGTTGTACTTCCTGTCTGCTGGAGGAAGTGAACGCTTTGTGGCCAGAAACTCACGAATCGTGAAGAATTGTCGTTCTTGATGGTCTTGGCGTTACCAAATGCCTCCAAAATAGGATTGGCCTGCAAAAGCTGCTTCTCCAGCTCCCCCTACAGAATGGACACCAGTGCGTGCGCACACACACACACACACACACACACAAACTCAATTATAAACTTACTAATTAAGCCACAGCGTTGCTGGAAGCGTATAGTTCAGGATAGAAATGTCCAGTTAAGTTAACAACAGTTAAAATTTGAAACATTTAGTTTTGTTTATAATCATTAAATCAATCATCTAAAGTTCTTATTTTGTATAACGTTAATCTTTAAGGCAGTAGATTAACAGAGCTGATTATCAGCTGGACTCACACACTGTGAAACACACACTTCTGATTGGACAACAGACAGATAGAGAGAGAGAGAGAGCCATGGAGCGAACGAGAGCAAGAGACAGACAGAGATACACAGAGAAATAGAGAGAGAGGGACAGAGAGGGACAGAGAGGGACAGAGAGGGACAGAGAGATTCATACAGAAAGACAGACATACAGAGAATCGGACTCCTTTAAACACTGATAAAAACATTATTGTAATAACACACACCCTCTTCTGAACTCATATACACACTCTCTCTCTCTCTCTCTCTCTCTCTCTCTCTCTGCTGTGTATGTTCTTCATTTCATCCTCACACTCATGTCGCACTATAATTTATTATAAACGCTTTGTTATATGAGTTTAATGATGTGTGTTAATCCACCCGTGTGTGACTGCTGAGTGTGACAGGAAATGACATCACAATCCAGAACATTTTCATGCTTATAACTGGGTGACACGGTTTCATCAGCAGCACATCGCAGACAGTGAAAGAGTTCAATCTCAGATGGGGGAAAAACAAACATCTGTTTATCAAACCAGTTTAAATGTAAATTTCTGGAAAATGATTTTAGGATGAGTTTGAATTCGGTGGTTTGTACCGTGGGTCCCTCCATGTAAGACTTTTTCACACTTGTCACACTGTGAGTCGTACGGTGGCTGGATATACGGTGGACATGGCGGCGCTGCTGACTCACATTAACACAAACCCCCGTCCTGTCCTGTCGGATTTACACACTTGATTTTGACACACACACACACACACAGGCGATTGTGTCTATATTTCCTTTACATTTATCAGGCGTCTTTATTCAGAATGACTTACATTTAATTCATTTCATCCAACTGAGCTGTTTAAAATGAAGGGCCTTGCTCAAGGGCCCAGCAGTGGCAACTTAACTGGGAAATTAGGTCACATGAGGTCTGTAGTGTGTAGTTTTGCCTCTCTAACACGCCCGTTACCCCTGCTCAGAATTTTTTATGCTCTGTATTTTAAATGATTTGGTTTTGGATAAAAGTACGAGAGCTTCATGAAGAAAAAGTGGAACCTTCTCCATGCAGGTGTCTCCTCAGACAGGAGGTCAGTCATTAGAAGAGATTTTTGGCCCCTTTAAACAGGCAATGATGAAGCTGCAGCCACTAGAGGGCGACAGAGTCAGTGTGGCTTCTGCTCTCAGCTGCTATCATGTTGTCCACCGTATACACAGCCACCAGTCAGAGCATGCATGGTTCTCGATGTAACACACACACACACACACACACACACAGGAACTTCAGCATTCACTTTACTCACATAGGCCAACTGCTGTCCTGCATGTTGCTAATTGGGAAAAATTCATTAGAAAAATGTTAAACTAACGCTGTGACAACAACCTCACAGCTGATAGGAGGAGATAAGGTTTCTCTCTCTCTCACACACACACACACACACACCAACAAGACAAAAATAATGTTACTGATGTTTGATCTCTAATCTGTTGTATCTCTATGTGAAGTAATACAATATGTGTGTGTGTGTGTGTGTGTGTGTGTGTGTGTGTGTGTGTGTGTGTTTGTGTGATACGTACAGCGCTTGTGTCTTTCTTGCCTTTGTGTGATGATGCCACAACGGCTAAATACTGAATCACTTTCTTAGTGTTCTCTGTTTTCCCTGCACCAGATTCACCTCTGTAACACACACACACACACCCACACACACACAATCAGAAAACTTCAATAATATGTTCAACACTGTGTGTGTGTGTGTGTGTGTGTGTGTGTGTGTGTGTGTGTGTGTGTGTGTGTGTGTGTGTGTGTGTGTGTGTGCACGTGTGTGTTTTGGTTCACTCACGTGCAGAGAATAGACTGGTCCTCTCGATCTGCAGAGAAACACAGACATACACACCAGAGTAAAAACGACAAGCTGTCTTGAATGCTGTGTGTGAGTGTGTACGTAAGTGTAGTGTGTGTGTTTGTAAGAGTGTTTGTGTAGTGTGTGTCTGTGTTTGAATGTAGTGTGTGTGTGTAAGAGTGTGTTAGTGTAGTGTGTGTGTCTGTGAGAGAGTGTAGTGTGCTGCTTTGTATCAGTTTCTACTTTAAACACACCCAGAGCAAAGCACAGCAGTCACACACACACACACACACACACACACACACACACACACACACACAAACACACACAGACTTTTCACAGCTTTTTTCCTAATTAGGGCACAGAAACAGTATCTGAAGACATTGTACTGAGCACACACACACACACACACACACACACACACACAATCCATAACCCTAGAATACCCGCCAGTTTTGAAGACCTTTACTTTTTTTTTTTTACACCCCCCCCACACACACACACCAAGTCACACGCCACTTTTAGGAATTTTACCGGCTAGGACGGTTTGTGCGTTACTACGGACACGGAGACACCTGGCAGGGCATCCAGACGATCACTTCATCTGCATGTGACAGTGACACCTTTCTCCCAGATGTGCTGAATGACTTCAGTGCTTGTTTTGAGGTGCAGAAAAATGTGGCAGCGAGGAAGACCATCCCTCCTACCAGCGACCAGGTGCTCTGATGTGAGGAGAACTTTAAGCAGAGTTTATCCAGGGAAGTCTGCTGGACCAAACAACAATTCCCTGGCAGAGTGCTCAAAGACTGTGCAGGACTGCTAGCAGATGAACTGACATCTTCAACCCCTCCCTGAGCACCGCTGTTGTTCCTACGTGCCTCAAAACTGCTACCATCGTTTCCGTGCCGAAAAAGTTTACCGTTTACTATTTGCGTATCACCCAATTCGTTCCACGGACGATACCATTGTCACAGCCCTCCATTTGCCCCTCACACACTTTGACAATAAGGACAGTTACAAACGAATGCTGTGCATAGACTTTAGTTCAGCATTCAATGAACCCTCAGCAACTGATCGAAAAGCTGAGCCTGAACACCTCCACCTCCACCTCCTGGATCCTGGACTTTTTGACTGGGAGGCCTCAGTCAGTCCGGATTGGGAGCAGCACCACCACACTGAGCACTGGGGCCCCACCAGGCTGTGTGCTCAGCCCACTGCTGTTCACACTGCTGACTCATGGCTGTCTAGCAACGCACAGATCAAACCACATCATTGAATTCGCTGATAACAGGACCGTCATGGGTCTCATCGGCAAGAACGAGCTCAGAGTCAGCATACAGAGAGGAGGTGCAACAGCCAATATCCTGTCTCTGAACGTCCACAAGACTAGAGAGATAGTTGTTGACTTTAGAAGAGCAAAGAGCGACCATTCTCCGCTGAACATCGACGGATCCTCGGTAGAGATAGTCGAGAGCACCACCTGGAGAAGAACCTCACCTGACCAATTAACTACAGCTATATCAGCAAAAAAAAGCCCAGCAGCGCCGCTACTTCCTGTGTCGACTAAGGAAAGCCCTAAACCACCCCCCCCCAGCATAGTGGACGGCCTTACACAAAAAGGCACTAAAGCACAACTCGAATGTGTAACAGTTACTTTCCTCAATCCATCAGAACACCCAGAACTAAACAACCTCAAACACACACACACACACACACACACACACTCTTACAATATACACACAGTATGTTCTGCAGTGCATTATGGGTAACATGTATAGACAACATCTTGAAGTGTCTGGGTGTGAGATTTACACATTCAGCACCGTTTCGATCTGACACTCTAACCACAGAGTGTGAATACTTTATGTTCGTGTGTGTGTGTGTGTGTGTGTGTGTGTTACCCTGCATCATGTTTCTGTAGGCGTTGTCAGTGATGGAGTAGATGTGTGGTGGAACTTCATGACGTTTCTTGCCCTTGTACATGTCAATGATCTTCTCTGAGTAAATTGGCAGCATTTTATAAGGATTCACTACAACACAGAAGAGACCAGAGTATGTCTACACACACACACACACACACACACACACACACACACAGATTTGTAGTTTGTTGCTTTGTGGATGTTTAACTTATTGTGATGTGTTGATAATATATTTATTAGATGGTGTGTGTATTTACGTAGATGAGTCCGGAGTAGTATCTTTCACGCAGATTGTGGAGGACAGACGCCTCGTTGAGACAGGTGAGCTCCGCCATGTCCTCCACCTTGCTAAATTTGGGCGGGTTCATCTTCTGGATGTCGTCTTTGTTGACAGTGATCTTCTTGCCGTTGTCCATCAGCTCCACTAGCACCTCGTCTCCTCGCTCCTCCTTCATACTCGCCGCCTCAAACCCGTGTTTCTCAGATGGAACCCACACCAACTTCTTGGCGGCCCAGTCGGCCTGCGCCACTGGACTTTTGAAATCCTTATCAGCAAAAAGGAACTTCTCATCCTCACTCAGGGTCTTACTCATCCTGCCGTCGGGTCGGGAGACTTCTGAAATACAACACACACACACACACACACACACACACACACACACACACACACACACACACACACACACACACACACACACACAAACCTATAAATCCTTTCATGTGCACTACAACATTATCTACTCAGTAACATGATATTTTGCACCAAAGTTTTATCTTCACACTCATTTCTGTCTTTGTGTGTCGTATCATTCCGTTCTTTCTTCACTTTAACCCTGTCCCAGCAGGACAATGTCCCTGTGCACAAATCCCCTGATCTCCATGAAGATGTGCTGTGTTCTGATTGGAGAAGAACTCTCATGTCCTGTACAGGGTCCTGATTCTGACTCCACCCCTTTAAACTCAACACCTTTGAGCAGTGTGTCGTGCTGTGTAG
Source organism: Bagarius yarrelli (assembly GCA_005784505.1). Lineage (NCBI taxonomy): Eukaryota > Metazoa > Chordata > Actinopteri > Siluriformes > Sisoridae > Bagarius > Bagarius yarrelli. The sequence continues at coordinate 613,183 of VCAZ01000220.1, forward strand.
CTCAGATCAGTTCACACACTCCAAACAAAGCACTAAATGATGTGAGGAATTAGTTAATGCTCTCTATAGTGTGTGTGTGTGATCTTGTGGGGTTTAATGGAAGATGAATGAATGTCACTCATCCGCAGCGGCGCTGTTTTAAACGTCAGCGTGTCATAGCTCACTGCAGAATTCCCACAACTCCCAGTGGAGCCCCAGTTTAGAACTACAGCTGGGAAACCAGGCGGAGAAACTGAACCGCCTCTCACTTCCCCTAAACACAACACACACACACACACACACACTCTATACATTTACGGTATTTGTGATACGTCCATATCTGACTTACATTTATCTCCTTTATACAACTGAGCGATTTGGGGTTAAGGGCCTCACTCAGGGGGCCAGCAGTGGCCTTGCTTAGGGGCCCAACACACACTGTACACATGGTAAAGACACACACTGCATGCACACACTACACACAAACACGCTACACACACACACACACACACTACACACATATTTCCTGTACACAAAAAACACTACATACCCACTCTAAATTCTACACATTACATACACACACTATAGAAGGCAGCCATGTTGCCATCAGTGTGTGTGTGTGTGTATGTTGCAGCCATGTGTCCTGCAGTGTGGTGCAGTGCTGGGGTTCAGTCACATGTGTTATGTCCTTATAAGGCAGAGTGAGTGTGGAGTTAAACATCCGAACGACAGAACCAAAAAATACACTCCTTATAGGGAAAAGTTATTCACCATGAACACACACACAAATACACAGCATTTATCCTGAAATGATAACACAGGAACAGCAGAAGGGTGGAGGACTGACACACACACACACACACACACACAGAGGAAAATGTTCAGACAAGATACTGTGTTTTTAAACAGCTGTCACTTACTTAAACATTTAAAAATTAAAATTCATTTACTAGTTAAACACACACACACACACACACACACACACACACACCACCTGTAACAAAGGTTTAGTGGTTTGACCTTTTTATGTTGATTGTGTTTGAATTGTTTAAAAACACAATAATTTTTCTCTCCTGTAACCCTTCATGTGTGGATCATATTAGTGCCTAATCTTTAAACTAACGCGGTGTTTGATCTTTAAACCAATGCAGTGTTTGATCTTTAAACCAACGCAGTGTTTGATCTATAAACCAACGCAGTCTTTAGTCTTTGATCTATAAACCAACGCAGTGTTTGATCTATAAACCCAACGTAGTGTTTGATCTTTAAACCAACGTTTGAGTGTTTGATCTTTGAAAATAAACTCCTGCAGTGTTTGATATTTAAACTCAGTGTTTGATTTAAACAGTGTTTGATCTTTAAACTAACACAAAGTGTCTGATCTTTAAACTAACGCAGTGTCTGATCTTTAAACTAACGCAGTGTCTGATCTTTAAACTAAACTAACGCAGTGTTTGATCTTTAAACTAACGCAGTGTCTGATCTTTAAAACTAACAGTGTTTGATCTTTAAACTTACACAAAGTGTTACATATTTAAAACCGACGCAAGGTTTGATCTATAAACTAACGCAGTGTTTGATCTTTAAACCAACGCAGTGTTTTGATCTATAAAACTAACGCAGTGTTTGATCTATAAACCAACGTAGTGTTTGATCTTTAAACACCTGCAGTGTTTGATCTTTAAACTCCTGCAGTGTTTGATCTTTAAACTGCTGCAGTGTTTGATCTTTAAACTAACACAAAAAGTGTCTGATCTTTTTAAACTAACGCAGTGTCTGATCTTTAAACTAACGCAGTGTTTTTGATCGTTAAACTAAAGCAGTGTCTGATCTTTAAACTAAGAGTGTATGATCTTTAAACTTACACAAAGTGTTACATATTTAAAACCGACGCAAGGTTTGATCTATAAACTTTTAAAAACCGACGCGGGTGTTTGATCTTTAAAACCGACGCGGTGTTTGATCTTTTAAACCGACGCGGTGTTTGATCTTTAAACCGACGCGGTGTTTGATCTTTAAACCGACGCGGTGTTTGATCTTTAAACCGACGCGGTGTTTGATCTTTAAACCGACGCGGTGTTTGATCTTTAAACTCCTGCAGTGTTTGATCTTTAAACTAACGCAGTGTCTGATCTTTAAACTAACGCAGTGTCTGATCTTTAAACTAACGCAGTGTTGTCTGATCTTTAAAACTATTACGCAGTGTTAAATATTTAAATTAATGCAGTGTTTGATCTTTAAACTTACACAGTGTTTGATCTTTAAAACTAACGCAGTGTTTGATCTTTAAACTAACGCAGTGTTTGATCTTTAAACTAACGCAGTGTTTGATCTTTAAACCGACGCGGTGTTTGATCTTTAAAAACCGACGCGGTGTTTGTTTAAACGACGCGGTTTTTGATCTTTAAACCGACGCGGTGTTTGATCTTTAAACTAACACAAACAGTGTTTGATCTTTAAACTAACACAAACAGTGTTTGATCTTTAAACTAACACAAACAGTGTTTGATCTTTAAACTAAAGCAGTGTTTGATCTTTAAACTAACGCCGTGTTTGATCTTTAAACTAACGCTGTGTTTGATCTTTAAACTAACGCCGTCTTTAACTAAACACAACGTTGATCTTTAAACTAACGCAGTGTTTGATCTTTAAACTAACGCCGTGTTTGATCTTTTAACTAACGCAGTGTTTGATCTTTGATGTAGAGGTCAATATTCACATCATTTGTTTTTATCTCATGTATTTGGGATATGATCAGATTAGCTTCATCTAGTTCAGTCCAGCTCAGAGTGTGTCAGTATCAGTGGAGGGATTACATTAGTTCAGATCTCATCAGCTAGCACGTGGGGAAGTGGTGGCTCATGGTTAAGGTGTTGGATTACCAACCCGAAGGTTGTGGGTTCGATTCCCAGCTCCACCAAGCCACCACTGTTGGGCCCCTGAGCAAGGCCCTTAACCCCCAATTGCTCAGTTGTATAACAAGAAATATTGTAAGTCGCTCTGGATAAGGGCGTCTGCCAAATACTGCAAATGTAATGTAATGTAGAACGTCAGCTTTAATAAACCTCAGCTGATGAGCATCGACCTTTACTGACCTCATGCACAAATCAATCCTACACACACCAGAAAAACACTGCTAGCGGGCCTGGAACTCAAAATAACACATAGTGATGAGTTTAATCCCGGCTGTGATCTACTGACTGAACGATCCAACTGAAACTCTGTAAATCAGTGCAGAGGTTAGAAGACAATCTGAAACTGCTCTTCAGGTGTGTGTGTGTGTGTGTGTTTCTTTATTTTTGTCATGAACAGAGACATGATGAGGAGGAATAACGGTCTGAGGGAAGCAGATGACCGGTGAGGAGATGATGCTAGGACGATTAGCTTGCTTTGTTAATTGTCTCTAAGATCGACAATAAACACAAACGTGAGTGTCACTTATCAGCACTTCATTTGATGAGACTAACAGGAAAACTGCCAAACAAACAAATAGATAGTGTGTGTGTGTGTGTGTGTGTGTGTGTGTGTGTGTGTGTCTACAGTGTCCGAGTGAAAAATTGACTGTGTTTAAATGTACATCTGCAAGTAAACCAGAAAAACTGTGACTTGTCTGAGACCTGTACTGCAGTGCATGTTTTGTGTGTGTGTGTGTGTGTGTGTGTGTGTGTGTGTGTGTGTGTGTGTGTGTGTGTGTGTGTGTGTGTGCGCACTGTTTACCACATTGCTCAACAGAAAGCATCGCTGTGTGACCATATTAGGAAAACAGGAAACTCTTTGGTT